>JAJMLQ010000004.1:0-224305 GCA_030569715.1 Williopsis samutprakarnensis
TCACCTTCTTCCCCTTGGAGAAGGGACGGTCCAGTAATACGTTCCGTGAGCTCACAGGTGCTCTGGCATCACGTACTTCAAACACAAGGTCAATCTGTGGAGCAATCTGCGTCATCATGTTCAACGCCTTCTGATGATGGCCCTTGAAGTCAGAGAGCCGTATGTTATACTCAGGGAACGTCAGTCTCGGTATAAACTTGGTAGCAGTATATGAGACCGTCATGTTATTTGCAATCAGAAGGATATTCTCTCTTTTTATGGTTTCTCAATTATGTCTCGGAGAGAGAGAGAGAGAGAGAGAGAAGCTCATCGCTTCCTCGAGAATTTTTCACCTCCTCGCAAGGGGGAAATTTTAGCAGAAGCCCAGCCTACGCAACCTGATGAGACATAATTTGAATCTACAAGGAATAGCTGCAGCGATACAATGCCGTTGGTGATATTTTCTGGGCTCCCATCGTGTGGTAAGTCTACACGAGCCAATGAACTGAAAAGGCTTTTAGAGGAAAGAATCGCCTCTCTGGAGGAGGGTGAACCGGGTTCCAACTACAAGGTTGTGCTACACTCTGACGAGTCGTTAGGAATAACGAAAGAACAGTACCGTGAGTCCGTGACTGAGAAGTCGTTGCGTGGATTACAGATATCTGCTGTGAAGAGAGATCTATCACGTACAACCATAGTGATCTTGGACTCACCAGCATATATAAAGGGATTCAGATATCAATTGCACTGTGAGGCGAAGGCCCTTTCCACACCATGTTGTGTTATCCATGTGATGGCTTCTGTGGAGAAGTGTCTTGAGTGGAATTCTGAGCGTTCACAGGATGACCAATGGGATGCTGAACTGCTGAGACAGCTGAGCATGAGGTTTGAAGAACCCGATGGACAGAGCCGTTGGGATTCTCCATTAATACCAATAGCATTTGACGACGAAGGTGTTCCATTTGAAGACATATGGAACGCTTTAGTTCTTAAAAAGGCACCACAGGCAAATTCTGCCACGATGCTTAAACCTGCCACTGCTACGAACTACTTGCAAGAGCTTGATAAGAAGACACAAGGGGTGATTTTGAAAGTGATTGAGTTCGCAGGAATGAACACTGGCAGGGTAAAGATCGAGGAGGATATCTTTGTTGATATTCCAACACAGGGGGTGAGTAATGCCCAATTACAGAGACTGAGAAGAACGTTTGTTATGCTGAACAAGGTGAGAAGTCTGGATGTTGATAGAATCGTACCGTTATTCGTGGATTATTTGAATAGTAATTTGAATAGGGATTAGAATTATGTACATGTGCCGTTCTTGATGTTGTAATACTCAATTGCGAAGTTCTGGATAGAGTGTTCCATTTCCATCGAATTTTCTAAGGAGTTCCTTAATTGAATGCTTGAGTTCGTCATCGATTTGCCCATCATTACCTTCGATGAAACAGCGTAATTGATCGTTCAAAAATCCATCAACCAACTTCTCATGGTAATTTTCCTTCAAAATTGAAGCAAGAACATTCCACGGCCTTGAATCGTAACTAATGGAGTGTCCATTTGAGGTGTAACGTGGAAGGGAATCCCAGAAAGACCAGAATTGATCTACATCGTTGGCTTTCAAATACGATATAAGAACAACTTCCACAATGTCTGGCGATAAAGGACGATCACCCAGAAGATCCAATAACACATCAAACACGGGACTGAGAGGCAAAGTCTCCTCGGCAGTTGAATATAGGTGTTGTTGTGTGTAGAACTTGAGAATCGATAATATTATGTCATCTGGTAAATCCGATCTATGGGTTGCGTTGTAAGATCTCAGCACTGTATACAGGACATCTGCTCTTTCATTGGAAAGACGGATAACGTTGTTCACATGCTGAACTTCGCTGGTATTGTTGTATAGTAACGATCGAGATAAGAATAGAACAAATGACCTTAGTTGATCCTCCTCTATAGCGAAACCAGATGCACTTTGCAACAGAAGATTGTTCGCCAGCACCACTGGAGAGTAAGCTTCTGGGAATAGGTTGTGCAATATTGAGAGGATTTTAAATCTCAAATTCCAATGATCTCTTGTTGGATTCAAGGGGAATGCCTTGTTAAAGAAAGTGATGTATTTGTTCGTTTGTGGGAACAGTTCAAGAGTTTGTTGAAGATCAGAGCTTTCCAGAGAGTTGGTTATAGCTCGAAGAAAGTCCAGAGACACATTTGGATCCTTTCTAATACCTTGAGAAATGGTGTCAAATGTATTTTCATCGTTCAATTGGAAACACTGTAATGCCTTTGATTCCAAAGATGTCTCTCCGGTTTGAGTGGTGTAAAATCTTCTAAAGATCCCAGCAAAGACAGAATCGTCTGGATGTTGTGATATTGGCTTTGAATTCTCATACAGTGGTCTATCTTCCGGTTTACACCAGAGATATTCCAAATTGAGCATGTTTCGTCTCTCTTGTGTCAACAAGTTCAAGAACACCCCAGTGTCGGAGTCAATCATTATCCAACTATTGGCTCCAACACCAAAGTCATTTATTGGCTTTTTCATCTTTAATCTCTTCTTCATCTTTAAAGATTCGTTCTGTTTACTCATACCTTCAACGTAAGGTTGTGCGTTGAATTCATGCTTCAACATGGTGATGATCTCTTGGGCAGCCTTTTGAAGGTGTTTCTCAGATTTACCTTCACAAATCACACAGAATTCAGCCATGGAGGACATTGGAATATCATCACGATCTCTAATGTCAAATACTTTGAAATCGTTCAAACCGAGATCAATCATCGAATCAACTATTTTATCCAGTGAAGCAGGAGCTCCTTCTGGAATCTCTGGCTTTTCCGCTTTAAAAACTAGAGTTGTCAGTTTTGAAGATTGCTCTTGACGCATATACCATGGTGTTGCATCACCATGGGCAATATCGTCTGAGCCATCTTCTAATGGAGATTGAACCGATGAAACGTCATCTTTACTGGACAAGGCTCTTGATACCTCGAATTTCCTTATTGACGGAATCACTGGTTTTGGACGAACCCGTCCCACCAGAGCTCTTGAAACCGATCTAGAGAGCATATCTTACACTAGTGATAACGATTTGTGTGCTTATAATCCCACAATCACACTCCCAATCAGTTTCATCATTGAAAAGTGTGTGTATACGTATGTGGAGGTGGGAAAACTTTTTGGGCGTTGATCGGGTTACCCGGCGAAACAATAAAAGGTGTGCTCAAACCGCATAATGCGTGCCCGAACCGCACAAAGCGTGATCGAACGCAATGCGCAGACGAAGACGAAAAAAATAACGCCAAAAACACGAAAAAAATGCGCCAAAAACATACATACGCGTTTAAAATTTGATCAAACATCGTGTACGCGCAATTGATGGAATACCATCAATAAGAAGAGAGTTAAAACAATGGAGAGGAGTGCGTTGAAGCTGGAGATCAAGAACTGGGAGAAACAGTTCAAGGTGACTGAGGGAAGAAATCCAACGAGAGATGATATAAAGAAGAATGTGGAGGTGGCGGCAAAGTATAAGCTATACAACAACCTTAAACAACAGTGTAATAGACAACCGTTAACTCCTGTTAAGAGACAGAGGCAGAAGCACAACAGACAATTACAAACACCGGAGAAGACGTCTCCAGATGCTCCTTATCATTATGAGGAGGCTATTACTGTTATTTCACCACAAGTGGAACAACTCGGACCGACACCACAATTAAACGGTAAGGTGATGAGTATATTTGACGTTATAACGAGTCCATATCGTACGCCTACAAAGTGTAGGACGGTGAATGTGTTGAGCACACCTTCTAGAAGATGTAACCTGGAGAGTGCTTTACAAACAGAGATCGAAGGTGAAGAAGTGGGAACTAAAACTCCGCAAAAAGTTGTTAGAACGTTGAATTTTGAAACTCCCACATATTTGAAGACCAGGGCTGTTCAAATGGTTTCTTCGTCACCTTCGCCATTGGCTACGCAGAGGATAAAGAAGAGCTTGTCGACAATTGCAAGTGAGTTAAAGGACATCCAGGACGAGTTGAAGTACGGTGATTATGATGAGGATGATCTGATACCATTTGTAGAGCACGATTCGTCAGATGAAGAAGCCAAAGAGGGACAAGAGTATGATTCAATGCCACCACAACAATGCAAGAAGAAAGCTCCCAAGAGACAAGTCAGATTGGTTAAGAAACGTGCACGTAAGATTACTGATAATGAGGATGAGATGAAAGGTAAGAACCTACGTGAGGAGATGCAGAGGTTGGCAACTGTCAAAGAGTCAGCTTTTGAATCGGATAATTCCGACGAATGGTCTGATAACGATTCAGAGTATGATGAAGATGACTATACCATTCCAGAAATGACAAACAAAAGAAGAAAGCCTTTGAATCATAACTTCAAAAAGTACAAGATACAGAAAAGAAAGAACATCTTTGGCAAAAGACAAAGAGGTTGGTGAAACCATTTCCTTTCAAGATTTTTAACGAAATGTATTCAATGAGTGTTATACTTGAAATATACTAATGAGCAGTTAGCAGTTGTAGCATACCTTCAATCTTTTGAGCCTCCTTAGCCTTTTCAACTTCTTGTCTTAGTTTCTTTTTGAGGGCCAGAAGGAGTTCCTCCAACACAGGTGATCTATCGATGAGTCCACCGTACAGTTCGATAACAACAGCGAGCCAATCGGAAACGATATAGACACTACGGACGTCTTCGATGGCCTTTATGGACCAGCTCAGTAGTGGTTCCAGAGTTGTTTCATCACGACCATACAAAGAAGCTCTAACTTTACCTCTTTTTTTCAACTCTTCAAGAACGGTCACTGTCAATTCACGGGACATACCAGGGATGAAAGCAGCATCCAACGCATCTGACCATCTAAATGCATTCAAATACTTCTCGAAAAGACGTAACTTTTTCTGTTGTTTCGGTTTATCGTTAATAATTCTATGCTCTTCTTCTCCATGGTACTCTGAGCCTCTCATCATCTTTTTGAAAGCATTAGACTTGACTTGTTTCACACCTTGTTTAACCTTTGGTTCTGTCTTTCTGGTCTTAACACTGAGTAAACCTGAAACCAAACCCGCTACAAAATGCTTTGAGTTTGGAGAGACACCACAGCTCAGCACACCTCCTCCAAACTTCCAACCGAATTTGACATCCCAATTCAGAGGATCAAATACCTTGATATGACCATCAAGAGAACCAGCCAACAACCCACGATCATAACCGGCATCGGCAAGACAAGTGACGGTTTTTTGGAAGTTTGCCATTTCATTAATACATTTACCTGCAGTGATATCCCAGATCTTAATAGTTGGGCCAGCAGCAGTAGCCATAGTTGTTGGTGTTAACGACAACACATCCTCCACTGGATTGGCCTGGTCAAATTTAGCCACTGAATCGTTACCAACTCTTGGATCAAACAATCTCACAAATCCATCATAACAACCAGTGGTGACCAGATTCGAACCTTGTGCGAAAGTTGCTGTTCTGATATAGTCCTCATGATCATCAAATGACAATATTGGGTCATGTGCATTGGATATATCGTACAGTCTTGCTACTCTATCGTCAGAAGCAGTCAACAGAGTCGTCGACACGGTAGGATGGAACTTTGTAACGTGTGTAGGGTGAGTCGATGGGTTAATTGTCACGAGAAGCGTTCTTGGCTGGTAGGCATCAAAGATCTGAACCAGTCCAGAGGCATCACCTGCAACGAGTAACTTCCCATCAAATCGATACTCACCGCTATATACCGTGTCCTTAAACCTCGAGAACGTCTTGATCACTTCCCTCGTCTTTGAAGAAAACACTTGGATTCGTGTAGAACTCGTCACTGCAAAGTCATAGGGACTCACAGGGTTAAAAGCTATATGGCTCACGGCGTTGTGCTCTTTAACCAGTTGCGTATTCGTATACCCTCTCCAATAACGCTGCTCTGGCGTAGTCTGTGCTGGAAGCACCGCATGTTTCACCACAGAAACCTTTTGTCTATTCGAAGACATCTTAAACAACAACTTCAGTGACAGAAAACCCTCGCTGTTACTTCAAAGCGTTAAAACACTGTAACCGCTAAAGGGCATCGCTCTCTCGGAAGAAAACACACACACACACACCAAAAAAAAAATTTCACCATTGTTGCGCATACCGTATTTCGAGACACAAAACCAAGGAGTAAACAAATATCGGCGGCTAATACTTTGTTTATCAAACTGCAGCGGCATCTCTACAACTAAACAGAACACACAGTAGAAGTCAATGTCAATTACAAGGGAGAGCATCTGGGCAGCTTTGCCTAATACCGTGAGAGGACAGACGACACATTTGTCGTACGATTCGAAGAATGATAGGATCGCTTATGCCGTAAGTAGTTTGATGGAGTTAGCGGTGACGTTACTGCTGTGCTAAACTTGAGGGAGAGAGATACTAACCCCGATACTCAAAGTCTGGTAAATCTATCTTCATTAGACCAGTTGAAGAGCCAGAGAAGGCGAGACAGTTCACTGGTCATCTGAGCGTGACAACGGTGGCGACGTTTGCACCTAGCGGGTTCTATATCGCTTCTGGTGATGAGAGTGGTAACGTTAAGATCTGGGATACTATGGGTGATGATTTGATCGTGAAGGGCGAGTATCAGGTGATTAATGGACGTATCAACGATATTGCATGGGATGCAGACTCACAGAGAGTCATTGCAGTTGGTGACGGGAAGGAACGGTATGGCCATGCCTTCACATGGGATTCTGGTAACACTGTTGGTGAAATCTCAGGCCACAGTGCACAGATCAACGCTGTTGCAATCAAACCAACAAGACCTTATAGAGCTGCAACGGTTGCAGATGATTCTGCGTTGGTGTTTTATCATGGGCCTCCATTCAGATTTGACTCGAGTGTAAGAGGGAACCATACGAATTTTGTCCGAGACGTTAAGTACTCTCCAGATGGTGTGCATCTGGTTAGTGTTGGCTCAGATAGAAACATTGTGGTTTATGATGGTAAGACTGGTGAATTTGTGAAGAAAATTGGACAAGGTGAGCATCAGGGTGGTATTTACGCTGTTAGTTGGGTTGACAATGAGAAGTTTGTCACCTCTTCGGGTGATGCCACTGTTAAGTTGTGGAATGTGACTTCTGGTGAATTGTTAAAGACATGGAGTTTTGAAAAGACGTTGGAGAACCACCAAGTTGGTGTTGTTGCAACAAAGAAGTATATAATCTCCTTGTCATTCTCAGGTAACTTGAATTACCTTACTGAAGATTCAGATGAAGCTGTGAAGATCATTAGAGGCCATCAAAAGTCAATCACCACATCTTTAGTTTCCAAGCAGGAATTGTACACGGGTTCGTACGATGGGAGAATCAGTAAATGGGACTTGAAAACAGGTACTGCCACTTATGAAAAAGCACACGAGAACCTTGTGATTGGCTTTACCTGTTCACAAGGAAGTATCTACACCACTGGTTGGGATGATAAACTACAAACTTTGGATAGTTCAGTCGTTGCAGAGATCCCATGTCAACCCAAAGGAGTGTCCTCAAACGATGAAATTATCACAGTGTTGACTGAAGAAGCAATTGTTGCCTATAAAAAGGATGCAGTGGCATTCACCACCAAGCTAAACTCCACCGCAACTGCAATTGGAACATCATCTGACTACGTTGCCGTTGGATTTCAAAACAATGCTCTCATTGTATACTCTGCTAAGGATGGATCGAAATTGTTTGATCTTCCTTCAGGTCGTTCTTCTCCATCTTGTATTGCCTTTTCGCCAAACGGTACTTATCTGGCTGTTGGTGATGTTAGTGGTAAGATTGTCCTGTATAACATTGAAACGAAGGAAACCGTCACATCAAGATGGGCATTCCACACCGGTCGTATTAACAGCATCGAATGGAATGAGGATAACAACCATGTTGTTACAGGTTCTTTGGACACAAACATTATCATTTATCAAGTGGAGAAGCCAATGAAGAACATCAAGTTCCTAAATGCACACAAGGACGGTGTCAACACAGTCCAGTGGGTCTCATCTACAGAGATTGTCAGTGGTGGTAACGACGCTACAGTGAAGAAGTGGAGCATCAAATATTAAAAGCCCACCATTATTTCTTTAGATTCTCTTTTTATACATTTTTATTATAAGAGACACGTTAACGTTTACGCTCTCTTTTGAACTTGTATGCTGTTCTACCCAATGCGTCCACCACTTTCTTCTTGTTTCCCTTCTTCATACCTTCTCTTTGAATATCCATTCTCTCCTCAATCTCTTTAAGCTGTTTCTGTCTTTCTAAATGTGATTGTAGTTGAGCAAACTTCTTTATCCTCTTCTTATCAAGCGATTCCTTTGGCATCAATTCCTCGTTCAATTCAGGTATTAGTTCAACTTGGTCTTGTAGTTGTTCCAATCTCAACCTATTCTCTCTATCATGTAATAGGTTACGGTCTGTACCAAAATACTTTGCAGCATCAAAGTTCTGCTTTTGCTCTGGTGTATCGACAAACACAGTGTGTTCACCTTGTGCTTTGAATTGCAACGTCTTCTCAAGCTTGGTGATCTTCTTCAACTCTTGTGATCTGAGAGTCTTGATGTATGCAGAGTCTTGAGTCTTTAACAGTTTCACTTGATCTGTGCTCAGAACCTCTGTATCCCTTTCAGAAACTAGGAAACCGTTACTATCGGTCTTCTTGTTGACCATAGCATGGTAGTACTCATCCGGATTTCTCTCTTTAGCCTTAGCTTTAAGCGACTTCAGTGTAGCCTGTTTCTTATGGTAGTCCCTCGCACGAAGCTGGTAATCCTTCTTCTTTTCGAGAAGACCATACCTGGATCTCGAAGAAAGTTGTCCTCTTTCCCTATGCTGCTTTTTTTGAACGTTATGAACCAGTTTAGCCATCTTTTTTTGGTTTGTTTAATACCCACTTATGTTTCATAAAGTGAAGCGATGAGCTTGAATTTTTTTTCTTCGTCCTGGGCCTGTGGCCTCTTCAGCTGGAGGAGGGGGGGGAGGACCAAAACACCCAGACACCACAGGCACACCTGTACACCTCTCTCTATACGTGATCTGGCATTATGTCTCGACTTCCTATCAGTTTCTTTATAACAAGGCGTAGATGAGGGTGATATTGATAGATAGATCACCAGTACTGTGTCACCATTGGAGTACACAGATTAAAAAGGTTGTTCAGGCGAAATGTGCTCTTGAATTTCAAGGAAGATCTGTATCCCTGGAGGTGTGCAATAAAGATATCAACGAGCTTAAGGTCAAGGGAACCACTGCTGTGGTGGTTACACCGGGGAATTCTGCTGGTCTAATGGGTGGTGGTATAGATATGGCCATTAGGGATTGTTTCGTAGGAGTCAATTCGTCCTCCGAGGTTGTGCAGAACTACGTACTGAACAAACTTCAGTACTACAAACCACCGGGATCTCCAACAGTGATTCATTTCGATGATGAGATGATAAAGGGCTCAATTGCCCTGGAATCATGGAATTGTAGACAACTCATCCATTTACCAACAATGAGGGTCCCAGAAAAGATTAAAGAGACCTCAACTGAGTTCCACAAGTCTCTTTTCGATTGGACCTGGAATGCTCTTTCAGTACTGACCAATAAGGTGGATGCATTGGTTATACCAGGTTTAGGAACAGGTTACGGCGCAGCACCTTTAGATATATGTGCAAATACTATGGTTGCGGCAATCGCAATCCACTATGCCAAAGATTTCACCCCAATGGAGAAAACAGTGCTGATCTACAAGTTCTTGGGAGAGGATTACCGCAAATTGGATATACCAACTATATTAGACCACAACTTAGATTACGATCCATCCCAGGGGTTGGATCAACTATTTGCGCACACCACGACTCAATAACTCTTCTAAAGATAAAGTGTCTTCTTCCTCTTCCAGTAGGATTTCGTCCAGGGCCTTACGTCTTCTAGGGTATTTGGCCTTATCGACTTTAGAGACGTTCAATAGGGAAACAAGTCTTTCTAGAATTGGACTTGCACTCTCAGCCAGTTTCGGGTTAGGTTCCATATCCAGTGCAATTGACGTATGAATTGGAGGAATAACATCGTCACCTTTACAATAGTCTTGTAATTTGGTGTTAGTTCGCACTGCACTGGTGATGATCTCTTTGAGTGCTAGATCAACACGTCGACTCCCCACAGACCTCTTGACCAATGCGTTCTGATTCGATAACGAGACTGGATTTGTCATTGGGTTAAATACCCTTTTATCACCAAGGAAATCAGTTTCTTCGATACCCAATTGATCAATGTCTAGAGCACGAACAAGTGCATCCATTTGTTCTTGTGCTTCAGCACTTGGTAACAGCTTATGGTTGTTTTTGATGACTTTTCCGGAACTTGTCATCTGCTTTGTCAAATCTGGAAATACAGCCATCTTCTCATCCTCCATGAATGGTAACCTTGACATTGCCAAAGCTCTTGTAGTATTAAGATCTTCATCATCAAACTTACGTTTCCTCGTATACTTCTTTGTCACATAGATAGGCAACAAGGCAGCCATCTGTACCTCCGAGTTTTGTTTCTTAACGTATCTAGCTATCGCCACAGCTTCTAACTCATGGAGTGCATCTACAATGGATGCCAATGCCTTCATATTGCTGGTGCTATTGTGTTGGCCAAACACCAAGACCGTCTCATCCGAGAGATATGATCTTGGAAGATGGTCTTCTGGTATCACCTTGACGATGTCTATGCCCAGTGAGGTGGCATATACTCTTTCTCTTTCCAACTCCTCTGGCAACACCACTGTAGAAGTACCGTACTTGTATGCCTTGATTAACGACGCCTTATCAACAATCTCAACTTCATATTCTCGTTCGTCAAGCTCCTCCTTATTGGGATCGACACGGTCAAAATTACCATCTGAATCAAAGTAATGTCGTATCATATATTCCGTAACATGTGTTACCTTTTCTGGACCGTACTCTCCAACCCCATACGTTTTCCTTGCAAATGGCCTTGAAGTTTTAACACCGGGATAACCTTCAACTCCTATCTTGATACAGCTGATATCGTTGTTGATATCAAAATCAGGATCAGAAAGGTCGGCACCTATCCTCAAGTCGCCACTGAATACCTTGACAGGACGCACAGGTTTTGGAGGTGATGTATAAATATCTTTCAACACTTCTTCCCCGGTACAGATAGAACAACCTGGGAGCCCAGCAAGCAACGTATACCATGCAGTCATGTTTTGCAGAGATTGTCTGTCCTGTGTCGATGTGTCGAAATCGACACCGATGACTTTGACTCTAATCTGCTGATCAACTATAATCCGTCTCACACCAGCGTGGAAGTCTTCAGACAGTTCAGGCACTGTTTTGGAGTTCGTTATGATAACAATGTTCTTCAGGTATTTCTTTTTCCCAACAAACTTCACCAGCGACTGGAAAGATGAAAGCAATCCACGTATTATACCCGCAGTGTCCTGAGATGCCTCAATCGATGTTGGTTCTCTGAACAGCAATTCTAAATGTTCATACTGAGGCCTTTATCGTTTTACAAACAAGTATTAGTAGATTGAACTGACAACAAGAAGGAAAACACTCACATCTGTGCAGAAAGCTGTTCATAGACACCAACTTGGTCTGCATCATTAAACGTTTCTTAGCATTCATTAGTACCAATAGTGATAAATACGAGAAAAGTAAACAGTACTCACTTTCATCCTCCACTGTGACAAGAGACACCACATCTGTCTTCCTCTCTCTAAAGATCTTTCAGATCTTGTCAGTGATCATCCATTGGTCCATTGTCTGAATCATATACTCACTTTCGTCATGAACTCGTTCCTGACGTACTTCAGACCAATCTCGAGATCAGTTTCACCATTGAACGTTCTATGGCCCATTTGAGCACCAACATCGACAAGAAATAGCGTAATCTTTACAAAATTGTTAGTAAACTTAAACATCAAATGTGCTACACGATTCTTACTTCTTTGTCAGCCATTATGGTGTTGTCAACCGTGATTTGATACATACAATGTTCTGTTTCCATGGTTATTGTTTAGCTCTTGTTTTTCCGTTAATCACCATGCGTTATGAGCACCGGCGATACATATATACATAGTCTCTTATGCTATCACTACGAGGGTTATGTCTTCAAAGGCTGAACAATTGTTTATAAAGGTGGCCCTACTTTCCTAAGAACGTCTTCTAGAACCATCTTAGGTGTCATTCTCTTCATCATCTCTTCAACGAGATCAACATCACTGCCGTACTGCAATGTGGGTTCCAAAGACGGATCAACCATTTGAATCTTGAAAGGTATAAGCTTACGACATGCCAGTTTGACAATTGTTGGTATGACATAGTTCCTAGCAAATAGCAAGCACATGCATTGGCACAGAAGTTCCAGATCCTTGATAGCTCTTGTAGGAAACCCATTCTTAACACATCTATGGCATCGTACGTGTATGATGATATCGTAGATGTATCGTTTCATTTCAGGTGATATCGTCACGTTCAAGTATTTGTTTCTTAATGTGATAAAGTCCGTCACTTTGGTTCTGTTTAGCGTGGTTGATGTCGGGAATGGTTCATCGCTGATATTCAAATCCAAATCACATCTCTGCTGAAACCAGAACTCCTGTGATAACAGCGGATAAACCGTATGTGGTTCGCCAGTAATTCCCACGATGGTTCTAAGCTCATTTTCTGGTATCCGAGTACCATTATATACGACTTTCCTAGATTTTATCATCTCAAGTATTAACCTCTGGAGTTGATTCGGTAGTTTGTCTATACCTTCAATGACATATACAAACCCCATATGTCCGCCAATAGTACCATCAAAGACAAATTTTAGAAGATCATCCCTTGTAGTTCCCGAATGAGCCTTCAGTACAGTGGCTTGTAGCCCCCAAACAGTATTGAGAATATAGCCAGTAACATACGTTGCAGTACCGATATCCTTTGAGGAAATAACAACGTTCTTATGTGCCAATATTGCTAGAGTAAGCCCAATATAAACGTTTTCATCAACAATCTCACCATATTTATACCGTACCTCTTCTACCTCTTTAGTTATCATCTTGTTTATTCCGGTATCGTATACCTTCTATTTTTTTGTGGCTCAAAATGTGTTGTTGATGTTTAAAGTGATGAGTGTTTTTCTTCTTTCTTTCAACCTTTTCATCACACACACACAACCAAGAATCAACATCTTAGTTTAACATTTAACACAACGTTGAGGGTAGAAACGCAGTTGAGGAGTTATGGTGGGGTTACAATCACAGCTCGAGACAATTAAACTACCTCACATTCAATGGATTTGGTATGTGGATGACTATGGGAAGACACTACCGCAGTATGAAACACAGATGAGGTTTAAAGCAGATGCTTCAAGGGCATTAGTCGAAATACGGAAGCTTATACAGGAAGATGATCACTATGACACGTATAAAATTCTGAGCATTGTTGGTTGCTTCTACACATCTTCACCATGGTGCGATGAGGTCAGTGTGAAGGTATGTCATGAAATCATCAACCACTTGAAGATAACATCAAATAACTGGAGTTTATTGAGAGACTCCATAACTCAAGATTTCAAGTTATTACAAACTACGAGGGTTTCAAAAGCAGGTTATAAAAGGATTAGTCAATTCAAAGGGTTGAAACCAAAGTTGGGATTCATAACAGATGAAAGAGATCAATGGAAGGAAACTCATATAGGCTCAATATCGCATTTTGCGCTCTGGCTTTCACATCAAGATGCTCAGGGAATAAGGGATAATTGGTGGCTAATCGCACCAACTATATTGAACATTTTAGATGATCACGAAGGTCCTATCAAGCTAAAGGGTGTTGAGCTCTTGTCTGTTTTGCTTGACACCATTGAACCAAGTTATTTAGAAACCACCGGTGTCCTATCCATATTTTACGACGCGGTTAAACCTCTCCTATCGTATCTACCACCATCCACGCCAACTGATTTATCTGTGGAAATACTTGAAAAGTCATATCCAACAATGTTCAAACTATTTGAAAATACCAAAGACAGAAACAAATATCTGATTGAACTTCTAAACAGTGGACTTTTAAGCTCATTCAATACTGTTCGTGATAACTTCCAAACGCTTAGAGTCATTATGTGCCATATTACAACAATAGTTTCAACATTGAGGGATTCAACGTTAATGGTGTTACCAAGATTGATCTATACGATTGGCACCGTTGTATCAGACCCGTTCATTGACATGGATGAGGAACTTTTCTGTAACACAGTTAACTGTGTTATAGCGATCGAGCAGAATTGTTGGATGAGACTTGCAAATCATCGCTATGATATCTTCGCCATATGTTTAATGACCTGGAGAAGGGCAAAAACTTCCCATATGAAGAAGAAAGTTATCATCGCAACAAAACTGCTGCTATCTGCTTCTACAATAACACAGGAGGAATGGCAAAGCGTTATCAAAGAGAACGAGTCTGTCAAGGAACTTTTAAGTACTGTGACTGTCGGATAAATTTAGAACAAGGCCATCTATTTAAAGTTCATGGGACTAGTCTAGGGACTTTTATAGGCACTAACCTCAAACCACTTACATGTCGGAAAAATTACCGGCTAAATTGATTGTCGGACATATGCAAGCCATGGGATAAACTTTTACACCGCTTGTCAATGTTTGTCCTAATTTTGTCCCAGTTTTCTAGCATGTATTTTTTTCGAGATCAACTTGTTCAAACTGTAAGGCAATAGCATACTGTAATAATCAATTGAGTAACAAGTATGAGCGAAGTTGATAATAAGAGCGAAGAACATGTCGTTGCCAACGAAGAGCTAGATGATATAACAGAACCACAGACAGTCGCTAGAAGAAGATCTTCACTGATTCCAAGAGCAGGTTTAACATTCAAAGATCTCCCTTCTGCTATCCCTGATACGATTCAAGAGTCCTTGACATCAACACCAGTTGTGGAGCTGCCAGAGCATAACTTCTCGGTTGGATCATCCTCGCAGCAAAGACCTGATAATGTTCGCCACGAGACAGCAACAACACTGACAAAACTCGTGGAATATGGCGAGCCACTTCCCGATGATTTGGATATTATGTCAATAAGAAACCCACCAAAGAACTTGTACAGGGTGATTTCTGGTTGTGTATGGGTCTTTACAACCGGATTGACAGATGGTGTGTTGGGTGCGATCTTACCTTACATGGAGACCTACTATGGGATCTCATATGCAGTTGTCTCTTTGATTTGGTTGGGAAATGCAATTGGTTACATTATCATTGCATTTACAGCCCATATGATAGATTCTAAACTTGGAATGCAGAAATCTTTGACTTTAAGCGTTGCTGGGTTCATCATAATGTATAGCTTAGCATCATCTGGCACGTTATTCCCAATTCTGGTTGTTGGATTCTTTAGCGGGGGACTAGGTGGTGCTATTGGATTATCGCAGTTCAATATCTTCTTGGCCAAGCTGCTAAATGGTGCACACTATCTTGGTATATTTCACGGTACTTATGGTCTAGGTGCATTTATATCACCATTGATCGGAACAGCGATGGTAAATCATCACATCAAATGGCATTTTTTCTATTTTATACCTCTAGCATTGGCTTGTTTAAATGTGGTGTTCACGCCTTGGGCATTCAGCAATTGTCATGAAGATTTGAAGAAATGGGAAAATGTTGAGCTGGAGCCTTCCAGTGAACCTTCTTCGGGCCCACAAGAGGAATCTATTCAACTAGACACAGTTAAGCATGAGACTCAGGAAACTACTAATGAAGAGACTAAAAAACCAGAACAGAAACACGATTTCAAAGCAGCTTTCAAAGATTATAGAACATGGCTTGTATGCTTTTTCATCTTTTTCTATCAAGGTTCAGAGGTTTCACTTGGTGGATGGACAGTGACTTTCCTATTGGATTACAGACACGGTAACCCAGAAAGCACTGGATACATTGCATCTGGTTTCTGGGGAGGTGTTATGATTGGACGATTTGTCCTCACCACAATTCTATCTCGTATGTTTAGTGTGAGAAGGGCTATCATTGTTTTGATGATCACCATCATGCTCTTGGACTTTTGCGTTTGGTTTATACCAAATACCATCGCTGCCGGTGTATGCTTATCGCTTATCGGGCTTCTGATAGGCCCTATTTATCCCCTAATGATCTCCTTAATTACAAGAATCCTCCCAAGAAAGATCAGGTTCTGTTCAATGACCTTGGGAACTGCATTTGGATCCTCTGGTGGATCTGCTGTCCCATTTGCAGTTGGTATGGGGAGTGAGTTTACAGGAACGTATATCCTACATCCTATTGTGCTTGCGTGCTATTTAGGAATGATGATTACTTGGCTGTGTATGCCAAACATTGAGAGGAAAGGTGCACAGACATCATGGCTACAAAGACTGTGGTAATTGCCAATCATATCACAAGTGGTAAAAAAACGAAGAGTTTATATATTCATTATTTACAAGTAATAGCCTATATGATCATTTGGACTTGTCCTGAGCAACATCGTAGTACCATATTTTGTTTGGAGGGTAGTCCACTGGAATTCTTGCCTCCAATGGGAATCTCTTACCCTTTTCCTTCTTGTTTGCCACGGCGTAAAGTTCTGGAGCAACAGCCTTCAAATCCTCCAAGGCATTGATGATGGAATCGTACTGCTTCGACAGTTGTTCATTCCGTTGTTCTCTCTTTTCACGCTGGAAAAGAGTCCATGCTCTTTGCACAGTATCATGTCTGATTAAGTCCTCATTGCTCAGTTTGAGAACACGTGGTACTTTCTTTCTAGCTGAAATGACAGAAAGTTGTGTAATGATTCTTTGGGTTCCAGCACTAACAGTGACAGTTCTTTTAGTACGCTTACCACGGGCAAATTGCAATGGCAAAGCGCTTATGAGATGTCTGGTATTGGTAGAACCATCAACCGCTCTTGAGAGCGTAGAGATTTGTGATTTAACAGGGGAGGTCAACATGATTTGATCAACTGTAGATGAGCTTAGCGTTTCAATGTTTATTAACCGGCGATGTTTTCGAAACTTTTTCAACCTTTTTCGAAAGCGGGCACAAGGGAGAACCACAAAAACGACAAAACGTAAAAAAAAAGAGATATTAATACCCGAAAACAGTATTGTACCTGGATCAGAAGGTGTTATGAGCACTGGCTTTTCCACATAGACACATACTTCAAATAACTACGGGTATTTACTTCTTTTACCAACTTTGCTAGATGAAGGCCGTTTTGAGTTGAACAACCCATTAATGTGTGTTTATTGACTAGCAATGTCGTCCAATAATCCATTTGCACAGAGTTTTGAGGAGGAGTATCAACAGGAACTGAGAAATTCTTTAAATGATTATGAGCCAACATCCAGTACAAGCGCTTCAAACACAATCAACACTACTGATTCAACAACTCAAGCGGGGTCCAGTTCAACTCAGAGACCTAGTGTCCCACAGATACACGTTGATACATCGTCAAATGTTGATGATACACCACCAGAGGTCCCACCGCCGGCTTATTCAGAGATAGATCCTCACCCGTCTCCTCAATTGGCACCTCAATCACCAAGACTCCCTCCACGGCCATCTTCTAGGCCATCTTCTAGGCCCCCTTCTCCTCTACCTTCGAGTGGATATCAGAGACAGAGCATCAGTGTGCCTTCCTCGGGTGAATACACCAGACCACCAGCTCAACATCCAAGTCTCAGCCATGATTCTCAAAGCCCTACGTATCTTACTCCTCAGACAACTATACAGACTCAACAACACAATTGGAATGCTCCAAGCTATCCACCAAGACCGGTGTCTCCAAGCTCATATCAAGAGCCTTTAGCACCACAACTTCCACAGAGACCAGTATCACCAAATCGACCTTACATTACCAATATCTATGCACCTCCCCCAAAGCCTCCAAGAAGCAATGCCTACCCTGGGAGAACAAACGCTACGTATTCTGGAAGAAGGTCTTAGAGATTTCTACTACAAAATGGCATCGGTAATCACCAATGGTACGTTAAGCATATTCTTCTTGGTAATTTTGATCGTAGTGGTTGAGATCTTTGCCTTGTCTATGCTTTGTTGTAGCTTTGTATGGGCGAAAAACGAAACTTCGGTGCTTTTTTCGCAAATATTTCAACCAAAACTCATCATCAACACCTCATTCGAAGAGCAGTTCATCTCTGTTAACTATGGCGGTTAAGACAATTTTACCACAGTTCCCACAGTTCACGGTGTATTTGTTCAAGTTTAAGAACGTTACAAATAGTGATGAAATCAAACAGAACTTGATAAAAGGTGATGAACGTTATGACTTCTCCTTCATCAACGCACACACAGTACTCTCAGAGGAACAACTCTTAGCAGCGGTTTACAGGGCACTTTTGGACCATACACAGGATAAGATCAGAACCAAGACAATACACTCTGAGGTTATCTTCAGTCTAAGTCCAACACAGAATATCATGGATGCGCTTAGAAGATTTGGAATACAAGATGATTCCAGAGACTTGATTGTGATAAAGATTGTAGATTCAAACAGTGATGGAGAAATTGATTTGAGTATTGTTAAAGGTGAAGAGGTAGATATATCGGATGAGGATTTAAAATCAACGGCAGTTTTAAAGACCATTAAGAAAGTAAGTGTTCCATTCCTCACCCCCTCATTACACACTCAGATACTAACAAGATTTATAAATTGAAGAATTACAAGTTGAAATCCGAGGATCTAACAATTCTAAGTCATCAGATAGTAGCAGCAATTCAACTACGTGGATTATGATATATTTAAAATGTATCGATACTTTATACAGTGACATTGTTTGCTTCTTTTTTCTCCTTCTCAATGTAACATCCTAATCCTGTAAATGCCTCCGTTAATACACGATCATATACAGCATGTACTTCAAATCCTGAAGCAATGTACTCCTTTTTGTTCTTCAGTTCATCCAAGAACGGGTCGTAGTATGAATCGTGGACATCAAAGTTGTGTTGATAAGTACGATCTCCATTGAACGGTGTAAATGGAACGTTATGCTTTTTATCCTCACCTTTAGCTTGACGGGATGAATTGAGCGCTTGCATGATTTCATCCAATTGTTTCCGACGAGCTGATGATCTCTTGAGCATCGACTTCCTCACCTGGGACACTGCCTTTGATGCATCCTGTGTACCATCGCCAGATGCTAATGTGTTTATGATTTCCTTTTTCTCAAGTTCTTTCATTTCTCTAGCCTCTTGTTCGATCTGTCTTTCAATTAAGTTCTTCTTCATCCGTAAATCATGCTTGCGTTGTTCTTGCTCTTTAAACTCTTCAAGCTCTTTTTGTCTCTTTGCATTGTTCTCTTCAATATTTGGCTTATTACTCTCCTCATAATCTTTCAATTTCTGCTCAGTAGCTTCAACATCAACACCGTTCACAATGTTAAACACTATATCTTCCAATTCCTCGAGGTACTTGTTATAGTCATCCAATGTATCGAAATCTTCTCTAACTCTGTTGAACACTCTAGACACCCTTTTTCTCACATCAACTTCTCTTTCGACTTCAATGCTGTCAAATATCTGAGTCTTGAACTTATTCTTTCTCAAGGTCTTACCACATTTTGGATATGGACAAGGTGCAGGACCCATGGCAAAGATACGATCTACACATGATTCACACATCTTGTGATAGCATTCGGGATTCACCAAGAACTTCATATCCGGTGACAAGTATCTATCAGTTTTGCAGATCGGACACATGTCCTGTTGTCTTTCCTCTGTTGTTATGTTAGTGTGTATAATAAAGTGATCAACAGTGAGGTACATACCCATGTCTACGTTCATTGCTTCAAATACCAAAGGTCTAGGTAGAATTACCTTGAAAGTGCCTTTCAATTAACGCATTCTCTTCAACTTTGAAGCTCTTTAAGCAGATATGTGAATTGTTTCATCCACGACTACACACTTCAGGGCTGTATAAGTTGAACAGTATATTCAAAATAAACTGAAATCTGTTCCTCGTGGCCCAATGGTCACGGCGTCTGGCTACGATTCAGTAGTTACTTCTGAAACCAGAAGATTCCAGGTTCGACTCCTGGCGGGGAAGATTTTTTTTCGATAAGTTTGATTGCGCGAATTCTTCTAATGGCCCGGATATCAATCACCACGTGACCGCAAGTCGGACTTCTCCCAATTTAACCAATTCTGGTCCTAATGTATCATAGTCCAAGAAACTGTATGTGATAAGCACATTAAAACGACTTTACAGAGTTGTTCAAATATACAAACTGATAGAACTGATTAGTTGTTCATTTCACATTTCTATTGTACGAATCACAAATTGAATCAAATGTCGTGTAATGAGATGTCAGTCCCCAGCTATCTACTGTTGACCACTTTTGGTGAGAAGCTACAGGAGTCAATGTCAAACGAGCCTACACAGACAGAGAAAGTGGTTAGGTTGACAGAACTATCCACTAGTGGGGTGATGGGTAGCCTACCAGGGCGGTTTACGGATTATAACGATCAATTTGTACAGAGCATAAGTGATAATGGTGATATACTGGAACATGCGATGAACAGAGGTGATCAGAACCAGGAGTTGACTTCTACAAACTCCAATAGAAATATCATTCAAAGCGTTCATTACGATGAAGAAATGGCCGATCTTGGAGACTTTGGTGAAGATGATTCAATATCTACGAGTAGAAATCATAACGACTTTGATGGAGAGGATCATGAAGATGGTTCAGATAACGTGAATGGTGATTCTAAGAAACTCCCTCAGGGTTCCATTGGAAAGAACTATCCACTACCAACTAAATGGACCACGAGTCCTAATTCACCACTTGCTCTTTCACAGAATGGATTGAATTTGAAATTTGCCTTTAGACAGTCACAACCTGCTCAAAGGCATTACGATGTTAAATGTGCAAAGAGTAATGCTGTTATTCCTATAAACTGTGGTATCTTCTACTATGAGATAAAAGTATTGAATGCATCGAGTAAAAACTATGAAAAGGCATGCGATATCTCTTTGGGATTCATGAATGCTGGAGAACTGTCAAACATTTCCAAAGCCCCAGGATTGGAAAATGGTACCTATGGATTCCACGGTGCAGATGGTAACGTCTATGCCAACCATACCTTGAGCGAAAAGTATAACAAACCATTTGGTATCAACGATGTTATTGGATGTGGTGTTAACTTCACCAACAAGACCATCTTCTATACCAAAAATGGGGTTCATTTGGGAACAGCATTCAAAGATGTATATTCGCCATTAGTAGCAGTTATTGGTATGAAAGATGACAATTCCATTATGACAAATTTTGGCCAAAGTGATTTTACATATAACATTGAAGGTTATGTTTCTCAAATGGGAATGAAACTGAAGGCCAAAATTATGAATTTTTCCACGAAAACAGATGACGATGACGATGTCAATATGAATGGTTCTACTGATACGATGTCTAGTAATCCAAGTTCACTTGATCTTTATACAGCAGATAAGGAGGATGCCATCTTTTATGATGCGAGAGCGCTGGTAGCTTCCTATTTTGATCATCTGGGATATGTCGATGTATGTAAAGCATTTGCAGAGGAGACATCAGAGGATGATAAGGAAATTGGTATCACAAATGTGGCTGGTGATCCTATAGACACCGAGGTTTTGCAGATACGCCAACAGATCCGGAACTATCTTATGAATGGACAACTGGACGAATCTATCAAGTTAACAAGAATGAAATTCCCCTCTGTATTTGAAGAAGATGATTCCATCTTGTTTGAATTACAATGTCAAAAATTGATCCAGTTGATCAAAGAATCCAAGATTGATGAGGCAATCAAGTTTGGACACAGTTTATCTACAAATCTTTCCTCTGAGTCCAGCAAACAATTAGATCATTTGAACGATATATTTTCACTTCTCGCATACCAAGACCCATCAGAAGGCGAGTTTGGATACCTGTTGAGTAACGAGGAAGTTTTGAAACTATGCAATAAGTTGAACGGTGAGATCCTGAGAAGCCTTGGAAAGACTAGAGATTCATTGCTGAGCTCCCGTATTGAAGAAGTTAAAGCGTTGATTTCCAGACTTAACGAGAGCGAAGAACTAGACTCTCTACTGCTAACAAAGAAGGATTTAGGAATTGATTAAGTCATATAAATTACCTTGTTTTTTTTTCTTTTACATAAAAAGAGATATAACCTTCATTCATACATACACACCAACATAATCAGCCAGTGTAATTGTACCAAACCTGTAAAGGATGTATTAGTATATACGTCTTGTAAACTGCAGCCAACGCATTAAGAACTTACCCAATGGACAAAGCTGCGAGAGCGCTGAAGATGACGTATTTGATGGATCCAGCTCTTGTATGTTTATCATCAACTGTTGCTAAACAGAGGAATATCAAGGCTGTTACAGAGACGAAGACGTATTGTGTTAGTGATTCTAAGAATCAGTATGTCAATATAGCAAAACTCACAGAAAATGGACATGCTTAGCGAGAGGAACCCGTTACTCGTGGTTTTAACCGGAGCAGACCATGGTTCTCCGGCATTGATGAATTCAGTCTAGAAAACATTGTTAGAATATACTCCAGTACAAATCTACCCACATTGTCACCCTTGTACTCACTGTAAGTGACATGTTCAGTTGTTCATTGGGCATATCCAGGAGGAATGACATTTTCTACTGAAGTGTCAAAATCGGATCTGCTGTCTGGCGCAGGATCCCTGAGCTTTGTTGCGTGGTGTACGGGTTAAGTTTGTCGAGATAGGGGGGAGATAGCGTCTTGATTACTGAATCGGGAAATACAGAAGTGGATGCGCTTCTATTACGGGGAGGGAAAACGAAACTATAGAACCCATGTTTCAATGCTTGAGTAAAACTAGAACGAGAAATTTTTCAGTGTGTGTGAGTACCTGTTTGTCCAATCACAGCTGTCAACTCCCACGTTAAAATGACACCTGAAAGTTTACGTACAAATTTTAGTGAAAAAGTTGGCGATGGGGAAAGAGGGACAGAAGTGGAAAAAAATTACTTGGTAAAGAGGTGTAAAAGGATGTGTCAAGGGGAATCTAGGCAAAATTGTGTGTATAACTGTGATAGTAACACACGACTTTGAAACATGTCAATTGTAAGAGGTATCAAACCCACTAATGTATCGATTAAGAGCTCTGGTCTGCTTAGAGTGGCCAGACTATCAACAACGTCGAATGCATCTCCCGACTTGAAGGGCATCGAACACCGATGGTCCAAGATGAAAGAAGGGGATCAATTGGACGTACTGGACTATCTAAACGAAAGACAGACACAGCCATGGCAAAACCTCACAAGAGAAGAACAAAGGGCCTTGTACTATATATACTTTGGTGAATGGGGACCCCGGTCTCCTAAACCACAGCGTACCTTTGCTGCTTTAGTACTTGATGGATTGTTTGCTGGGTTGACGTTGGTAGCGTTGGGCGTTGGATTGACAAACTATGCCGTGGACATCGAGAAGGATGAGAAACTCAAGGAACTGGAGACCAAACTCGTGAAATTACAAGAAAGGGAACTAGCATTAGAGGAAAAACAGAATAGAAGCTGGTGGTTTTGGAAATGAGACTAAAAAGTGCTTTCTACCTAACATTAAACTGGGGCGGATGGATATGTGTCTCCATACTCTATGGCTTTTTACTTTCCACTTCTTCTCCCACACGGGAACCATACATAACAGTGAACATGTACTTCAATGTAAACAATCCAATGATATTGCACTGCACACTGTAGAACTCATCACCCTAAACAATTGATTGGAAAAAACAGCATCAAAAGAAGTTGTATATGATATAGATATGTAGAGTTGGGATTGTTGTGTTTCCATGGCAACAAACCAAGACAAAGGACGCCTTTTTCCGCGATCGGCAACAAAGACCCATACTGCACAAAAGAAGCGATTGGAAATCTCAAGGGAAAAAACCAACCAATGAACAGACATAATCTTTGTGGTTTGTTAGATTTTCATTTCAATCAGAGAACTCGGTTGAGAAAAGCTGTATAAAATGAAACTCAACTGTGGTATATCTCCTCTGAATTTGGCTCTGAGACAGTTGAGGTCTCCAATAAGTACAAGCTCAAAGAGATTGTTATCCACAAAGCCACAGTTGCTTGAATTGAAGGTGTTTAACGTACATTCTTTGAAATTTCAACACCAGCCAGTTAAATCACACTTTCAGAGACTACTCCACACATCCAGACCCTTGTTCAAAGTGGCCACTGACAATGCGCTTCCTGATGGTCCAAAACAGCACCCACGATTATCCCAGTGGAGGATCATAAAACACTTGATGTCGTACCTATGGCCAAAGAACAACTTTGGGTTTAAGGTACGTGTTGTTGTGGCGCTATCCTTCCTTGTTCTTGCAAAATTGCTCAATGTTCAAGTTCCATTCTACTTCAAGTCTATTATTGACGGTATGAATATCGATTGGACCAATGAGGTTGGCTTGGTGTCTACAATCATTGGTGGTACAATCTTAGCGTACGGTGGTGCAAGATTCGGTGCGGTGCTCTTTGGAGAGTTGAGAAATGCCATCTTTGCAACTGTCTCTCAGAGTGCAATCAGAAAAGTGGCTCACAATACCTTTAGACATTTGCTCAACTTGGATTTGGGATTCCATTTGAGTAGACAGACAGGTGGGTTAACAAGAGCCATCGATCGTGGTACAAAGGGTATTAGCTATGTGTTAACAGCCATGGTGTTCCATATACTGCCTATTACTTTTGAAATCTCTGTTGTCTCTGGTATCTTGACCTATAACTATGGTATGAACTTTGCTGCTGTAACGTTACTCACCATGTTGGCGTACAGTATATTCACCATCAGAACAACTGCTTGGAGAACCGGATTCAGAAGAAGAGCCAATAATGCAGATAACAAGGCTGCAAGCGTTGCACTTGACTCTTTGATTAACTTTGAAAGTGTCAAGTATTTCAACAACGAGGCTTATCAGGCAAAGAAGTACGATATGGCCTTGCAAAAATACCAGGATTTCTCCATCAAGATCGCCACATCTCTTGCCTTCCTAAACTCTGGACAAAACTTGATCTTCACGTCAGCATTGACAGCAATGATGTATATGGCTGCCGATGGTGTTGCATCAGGTTCCTTAACAGTTGGTGACTTGGTTTTGATTAACCAGTTAGTGTTCCAGTTGTCAGTGCCTTTGAACTTTTTGGGTTCTGTGTACAGAGAGTTGAAACAGTCGTTGTTGGATATGGAGACTCTGTTCCAATTACAAAAGAATCAAGTCCTCATCACGAGCAAACCAAACGCGCCACCTTTGATGTTGAAAACTGGAGAGATCAGATTCGAAAACGTTACATTTGGATATCACCCACAACGTCCAATCTTGAACAATTGTTCCTTTGTGATACCAGGTGGTGAGAAGGTTGCCATTGTTGGTCCTTCTGGTAGTGGTAAGTCTACCATTCTTCGTCTTGTTTTTAGATTCTACGATATCCAGTCTGGTCGTATCCTCATTGACGGTCAAGATATCCGTGATGTTGACTTGGAATCTTTAAGACGCGCTATTGGTGTTGTTCCACAGGATACGCCTTTGTTCAATGACACCATTCTCGAAAACGTGCGCTATGGTAATTTGGAGTCAAGTGACGAAGAAGTTCTTCGTGTTATATCTGAGGCCAAACTGGACAGATTGGTTAACGATATGCCCGATGGATTACAGACCATTGTGGGTGAACGTGGTATGATGATATCTGGTGGTGAAAAACAAAGATTAGCTATTGCCAGAGTGCTGTTGAAGAAATCACCAATTACCTTCTTTGACGAGGCTACTAGTGCTCTTGATACTCACACTGAACAGAGTCTGTTGAGAACGATACGCGGTGTTTTCAAGAACAGTGGTAACACCAACGTCTCCATCGCGCACAGACTGAGAACTATAGCTGACAGTGATAAGATCATTGTTTTAGAGAAGGGCGAAGTGAAGGAGGAAGGTGATCATCAATCTCTGTTGAAGAAAGAGGGTAGTCTCTATGGTGAATTGTGGAATATCCAGGAGAACTTGGACTTGGACAGAGAGCTTCTGGAAGATGATCAGAAAAAGGAGGAACAGCTTTCTAAATGAATGTGTATCTCAGTGAACCATCACTCAGCCAGTTATATTTATGATTAACAAGAAAAAAAAATTAAACTAAATAAGAAGAAGGAACGAAGAACTAGGAACCAAAAAAAAGATATTCCATCTTCTGACGTAAATTAAAAGTATCATGAAATCACTATCACTAAATAGTATGTATGTCTATTATTATATTTGATTTCAATCATTACAATAGTCGTGTTTGTAAATTATCGTATAAGCTCAACATTTAATATGTTAATGAGTAACAAGTTTGAAGTCCCGAGACCTCGAATTAGATTATCTTTTATACCAAGCGCCTGAGCTCAGGATCTTGGCCAAATTGAAACGCTCCGGGTAATAATTCAATGGACTATTTAGTAGAACATGTCCCTGAAATGCAGAGGTTAGCTGGCTATTTTAGAGTTCTTTATCTATGAAATTGTTCTCGGACGATGAATTGCTTGGCTTGGACAAATGCAATGGTTCGTTTTTCCAATTGTTGATGCATGATCCGGATACAACTTGTGGGTGAATAGTACTTGTGCCTCAGTTATTCCTAGTCACCACACTACAATTACTATTTTAAGAAACCGGATTTGGGATCCTTATCAATACACTCCACTCACTAGGACGAAAAACTACAATTTAATGTATTTTCATGTAGATCAGATAATTAAAACAAGACGTTGTTGATGTCCTAAACTTCCAGAATGACGCTTATCGTTTAGTCACAAACGGATAGGCTCGGTAGTTCACTCCGTCACAGGCGATAAATGCAGCTTCGCAGATCATAGCATCATTTCAACAACAGGAACAGCAACCAAAGATATATAGGTGGTCTGCGGATAATTGCTAATGTCTTTTTCCGCAACTAAGAACTCCACCCCTCCGGTTGTTTAAAAATTCGGAAAAATTCCCTGTGGTAACATTAATGAACTGGTAGTTGAATTGGAAACAGAATTATAAATCGACCGTTGTAAAGATGGTTCGGGTATGTTGGGTACTAGTGTACTGTCCTTTCTTTTTATTTCGCTAGGCATTCTTGTGTGTGTACAGTTCAATCCTTGAAATTATTATACCCACGGTGCATTTAAATCATATAAAATGCCCAGAGTTGACAGCCACAGCACATATGGTGAAGACAAATCTGTAAGTGATTTCTGGACATGCCGAGAAAGATGTTCTGGACATGGTCAACCTACGGCGATTGTGATGGTGAAAGATATTATACCGTTTGATGAATCAATTGAACGTTTGTGACGGTTCACTTTTATTCAAATGATACAATCACTTGCTGTTGGACACAATAAATTTGATAATTGAGTCATTTCGTCATAACAGCATCGCGTACATCTCGTAAAATGTTACATGAGATCGGCGTTTTGGGTAAACCACAACCCTGCAACAAATGTCCCGAAAATATCATTTCTTAAGTCTGATCTAATTTCTCATACTTTTTTTTTCTCCCCACTTTACTATTTTGGGGACTTTTCCCGTAATATTCTGGGCAAGAAAAAACAAAAAGAAACGTTATCGTTCCCAATGGGTTACAGGAATGGTCACGTGTGAGAAATTGATCGACAGGTTTTGCTAAAAAGTTGATTTTCTCCTTTCTTATCAGGAGTTAGGGGATGAATCAAATGCTATTATTAATCGAAGAAAAGTACAGAGAAAATATCCAGAAGAGGTCAATTGGAAATAACACCACTTCAAACTTTCCAATTGAATAGCTTGTATAAAGTAGCCATTATTTCGTGCCACTTAAACTCAAAGAACTGATGATATGTAATGTGGTTGCACAATTTTGTTGCACAATTTTGTTGCACTAAAATCCTATATGCGAGGTTAAGGTTTGTCTATGGCAGCTTGTAAATACGTTTCTAAGTGTGATCTTGAGCTCCATGAATGTTATAGTTTAGTCAACATCACATGTCTTCAGTGGAGTCGGTTGTATATACATGTCAGATTTAACCCTCTGTAATTACAATTTGGGTTTACGTCATACCAATTTCGACAGATATACAACATAGGCTTAGGTGAAATGTCATGAAGTGGTGTTGTATTGAGGTGGTTTCAGCCCTTCTATATTACATCACATTATGGACTTAAAATTTCGCCCTTTTGTACTTTCTTTTTTTCTCTTCTCTGGATTTCTAATTAAAACTTTGGCACAAAAGTAAGTTCAAACTTTAATTCCGTCCGTACGCTTGCTGCCTGCAGGTCACCATATGCAGTTCCTTTGGGGCCAAGACAAAATTAGCATGACGAACAAGTTTTGTACATTACGATACAACCATTTGAAGGTTATGATTTGTGATCATGACTTTTGCCAAGTGTACATGGATGGGCGAGACAAAACTATAAAAAGGACAAAGATTTCCCACTCTTTGGTCATCGTTATCGTTTATCTACTCAATTATCTAGTGAACTTTTAAAGAAGAACAGACATTACAGAATGTCTGCTGAAATAGAAGATGACAAGCTAAACAGAAATCAAACTGTTTTAACGAAAAATACCGATACTTCGTCTATCGGATCACAGCTATGGGGGTTGGACCACTACCGTATGCCACTGCAACAGGTGGAGCAACTCTACAACACAAATATCCAGGAAGGATTAACCACCCGCAGAGCGGAAGAGTTGCTTAAGCAGTATGGCGAAAATACTCTTGGTGATGATCAGAAGATCTCGCTTGCTAGTATTATCATCCATCAGTCTTTCAACGCCATGATCCTTGTTCTTATTATTTCCATGGCAATTTGTCTCGGTATCCAAGATTGGATCTCTGGTGGTGTTATTGCTTTTGTCGTATTCATCAATGTCTCCATTGGTTCTTTCCAAGAGTATAAGGCATCCAAGACCATGAACTCGTTGAAGTCGCTTTCTTCCCCTACCGCAAAAGCTTATAGAGATGGTGAACTGGCTACTATTCCAACCAAGTACGTTGTCCCAGGTGATATTGTAGAGGTGAAAGTTGGTGATACTGTACCAGCTGATTTCAGAATTATCGATTCCTTGAACTTTGAGACAGATGAGGCTTTGCTTACTGGTGAGTCCTTGCCTGTAGTGAAGGACCACACAATTGTCTACGATGACGTTGTTGGAGTTGGTGACCGTTTGAACATGGCATTCTCCTCTTCTATCGTCACCAAAGGTCGTGCTACTGGTATAGTTGTGAAGACTGGTTTGAACACGGAAATTGGTGAAATTGCCCAATCTTTGAAGAACTCGAAGAAATCGTTGAAAGGTGATGGGGAAACTTCCACTCTTCAGAACTTGTGGCATTTGACTAAGCACGGTGTTGGTTCGTTCTTGGGTACTACTGTTGGTACTCCTCTCTCTAGAAAGTTGTCGAAATTGGCCATTCTGCTCTTCTTCATTGCTGTTGTCTTTGCAATCATCGTCATGGCTACACAGAAGTTCCGTGTAACAAATGAAATTGCCATCTACGCCATTTGTGTTGCTGTCTCCATGATTCCATCTTCATTGGTTGTTGTTCTTACAATCACCATGTCCGTTGGTGCAAAGGTTATGTCCAGTAAACACGTTATTGTTAGAAAGTTGGATTCCCTTGAAGCATTGGGCTCAATTAACGATATTTGTTCTGATAAAACTGGTACTTTGACTCAAGGTAAGATGATTGTCAAATCATGCTGGATCCCATCTGTCGGAACATATCAAGTTATTGACGCTAACGAGCCATTCAACCCAACACTTGGATCAGTTAAGTTCCAAGGACTCTCTCCATACGACTTATCACAGTCTGAAGATGATAAGGATTCTGTCTTGAAAGAGTGTACACCAAACGAGCTCTTTGACAAATGGCTTGAGACTGCTACTTTGGCAAACATTGCTACTGTGTTCCAAGATAATCAAGGTGAATGGAAAGCACATGGTGACCCAACAGAAATTGCTATCCAGGTGTTTGCCCACAGAAATAACTATGCAAGAGAACAATTTACCGATGGAGATGATGCTCAATACAAGCATCTTGCTGAATTTCCATTTGACTCGTCTGTGAAGAAGATGTCTGCTATCTACGCCAAGAAGGGCGATGAGAAGAGTAAATATATCTACACAAAGGGTGCCGTTGAACGTGTTCTCCAAACCTGTGTTAACTGGTATGTTAATGGTGAATTGGCCGAGCTCACTGCTGATGACGTTGCAAAGATTGAAGAGAACATGAACACTATGTCCTCTGAAGGTTTGCGTGTGTTGGCGTTTGCCTCAAGAGTTGTCCCATCTGACTTTGACATTTCTCAACGTGAGTCCGTTGAGGAACAACTTACTTTCCTTGGTTTAGTTGGTATCTACGATCCCCCACGTCTTGAATCTCGTGGTGCTGTCAAGAAATGTCACAAGGCTGGTATCAATGTTCATATGTTGACTGGTGATCACCCAGGTACTGCCAGAGCTATTGCACAGGAAGTTGGTATCTTGCCACACAACTTGTACCACTATGCTCAGGATGTTGTTGACGCTATGGTTATGACTGCTAAGCAATTTGACGACTTGTCTGAGGATGAAATTGATCAACTTCCAGTTCTGCCATTGGTTATTGCTCGTTGTTCTCCAAAGACTAAAGTTCGTATGATTGATGCCCTTCATCGTCGTAAGAAATTCTGTGCCATGACCGGTGATGGTGTTAACGATTCGCCTTCTTTGAAGAAGGCTGATGTTGGTATTGCTATGGGTATTGCAGGTTCTGATGTTGCTAAGGATGCTTCTGATATCGTTCTTAGTGATGATAACTTTGCCTCGATCATGAACGGTATTGAGGAGGGTAGAAGAATGAATGACAACATTCAGAAGTTTGTTCTTCAATTACTTGCTGAGAATTTCTGTCAAGCTTTGTTTTTGATGATTGGTTTGGTCTTCAAGGATGAAAACGGTGTCTCTGTCTTCCCGTTGTCCCCAGTCGAAGTGTTGTGGATTATTGTCATTACATCTTGTTTCCCAGCTATGGGTCTTGGTGTTGAAGCTGCGCAGCCAGATGTCATGGACAGAGATCCAAAACCTGCTAATGAATCCGTCTTTTCTTGGGAGATGATTGTGGACTTGGTTGCTTATGGTATCCTTTTGGCCATTGCATGTTTGGCTGCTTTTGTCATTGTCATGTACGCCTGGGGTGATGGTGAATTTGGATATGATTGTAACAGTACTAGTGCAACAAGCGTCTGTGACTGGGTCTTCCGTGCTCGTTCTTGTACATTTGCAACCATGACCTGGGGTGCCTTGGTTCTTGCTTGGGAGGTGATTGATATGAGACGTTCTTTGTTTGCTATGAAGCCAGAGACTGAGACTCCATACACCCAGGTGTTTAAAGATTTGTGGGGTAATCAATTCTTGTTCTGGTCTGTTGTTGGTGGTTTCGTCTCTTGTTTCCCAGTTGTCTACATTCCAGTTATCAACAAGAAGGTGTTCTTGCACGGTCCAATCGGTAAGGAGTGGGGTATATCTGTTGCCACTACAGTTGCATTCTGGCTTGGATGTGAGGTTTACAAGTTTTTCAAGAGATTTTACTTCAAGAAGGAAAGATCTCACAACCCAGAGTACGACTTGGAGAGAAAGAACCCATTCGAAAAGTACGTTTCCTTCTCCAGAGCCAACACAGCCCAAGGCCCAGATGTCCCAATTAACTAGAATTACCACTGCATTTATTTGTCCTCCATTGATTGTTTTTGATTTCCAATATTTCCGTTTCTTTTGCTTTCAAGGTAACTGCTTTTTCCATTTGATACAGTATTAATATACAGGAAAGCACCCTTACTATATAAACAATTTTATTTTAATTTCGAACTTCTAAACATATGTAAGCCCTATAGTATGGCTGGTGAATATTTTCTTGTCTCTCATTAATGTCATTTGTATCATAATGTGGTATTGATGTATGTCAGATTCTGTTTTCGCCGTTAATTGTCGTTTCATCTGAGAGGAAGTGTATAACCTCACTGTCGAACACATCCGAGTTATCCAAAAACACGTTATGCCCAGCTTCTGGGATGATTTTGTACTTGGCTTCAACTCCTTCCAATGCTTCAAACGCAGCATACCCTGCTTGGGAATTCATCCAATCGTATTGTCCATACATGATATATGTAGGGACTTTCAACTGTTTGATATTGTCCAATATTGGATCTAATGACAGTATTTGATTGTTGATGATGACAAGTAAATTGCGGAATGATTGGTTGTTCTGATACCACAGATGCACAGTGTATCTCAAAAGCAGTTTAATCTGATCGTCATTATCAGATCCTCTAGAGTATCGAAGACTCAAGTACTTTGTTAAGATTTGCACTGCAAATGGACCAAAGATTTTTGCTAAAGTGAATCCAAAAGTGGTGATGAGCCAGGGTAAATAGGCGAACCGGAGGAAAGAAGGAGAAGAAGGGTCTTGTGAAACTATTCCATGGTTCTGCTTGTTGTTTAAAGAGAATATGGAACGTTCAACTCCCGCTGGAGAACAGAGAACCAGCTTGTTGACACGATGAGGATATTTCAAGCAGTACTTGAAGGACAAGTACGCACCGAAGGAATGTGCCACGATGTTGAGCCTATCCAACTGATTCTCTTGTCTCCATTTCTCAAATGCATCTAGATAAAACTTTTCAACTTTAGCAACACTTTCCCTGTTCTTTTCAACATCTTGTTCAATGGTGAATTCACGTCTATCATCGTCCAATTTCTTCAGAGTAACCTTCGACCTAGGCATACGTACTTTGAACTTCTTTATATCACTCAGTCCACAGTCAGGATGATCCACAGCGTACAGTTCCTTGAAATTAGCAGATAGATCAGGGAAGTCTCTGTGGAAGAACATACCAGTTGCACCATGACCATGAACAAGCAACGTGGGTGTAGAGATCTTTGCACGCTTATTTGTCAACTTGATCTGGTGTAATCCAGCCACTTTGGACTTTGTCATGGCCACCCCCTCAGGCAGTTTAACATCGGCCAAGATGGCCTCCTCATATTGTTTCAACATCTTGGCTGAAGGGTTTGTCAACCATTCCCAAAACAGCTGTGTACACTCTTTCAACGACATGTCATTTCGAGAAGGAGGTTGTGATCTCACTTTCTCCACAAGGGTCTTCCCCAAGATCACAGTACTTGTGGAGAACCTACGTGACTGCACCATCAACATCTTCAACACCAAAACTTCAACGACCTGAGCAAGCTTTAAACAAGCAACCAGTAGAATTGGAAAAGGCGGTTTAACAGTTGTGTCTCGAAGACCCTATGGACAAATATTATACATCCTAACACCAACGTAGCGTTATAACCGGGGAACGTTTGGGACTTGCAGTTGATCTGTATTTTTGGGCTTGTTAAAATTTCCATTGCCATGGTAACCCCCCACCGGTTGCGATGGTAACGTTAATAAGGGAGAAAAAAAATACCCGCGCACACAACCAATCACATACACAGAGGAAGCTTAGTTGTTCATAGTGAAATCAACAAGAAGGCTACTTTAAGGCAAATATTAAGAGATGTCGAATGAGGAATCAAGGACAAGGACAGAGGTGATTGAAAGAACACCGGAAGTTCTTGTACTGCGTGCCACTTCAGAGGAGCCAGAGGAGGTTGAGGCTCAGCAGCAGAGACCTCGTGTGCGGTGGGAAGAGGGAACAGTAGATAATGAGTTCATGAACAAGAAGAAGTCAAAGATTTGTTGTATCTTCCATCCTCAGACGAATTTCGACGAGGAATGCGAATGTGATTCTGATAACGGCTCATCGTCATCGTCATCATCATCATCGTCGTCATCTTCGTCATCTGGCGATGAAGGCAATGAGAACGGTTCAAGGGGCAATGATGCGAAGAAGAGGAAGAAGAAATCAAGTAAGAGGAAACTGAAGAAATTACCAAGTCCAAATTCGTATGAGTATCAACCTGATTACTCAAAACATAAGCATTCCCATAATAACGAAGATAATGGTGGCGATCAAGGCCATTCGCATTCGCATTGAACCTACACTGGCATATATTGGTCTCTTTAATCTTTATGTATTTGGAAAGCAATAAAAAACAAACAAAATACGCAATTGTAGAGCTTATAAAGTGGCTTCAAGGTTAATTAACAAGCTAAATGTCTCACGAGGCATCTTGTACTGTACCATACCGGCAAATACAACACAGTTCTTTGCAATAAACTTAAGTTCTCTAGTTTTCTCCTCCTTGATAAGACCATTGAATGCACTGGCATTAATCTGTTCCTTTCTTTGAGACACACATGACATTGCAATTAGCAACAGATTAGGAATGTTTTTCAAAAGTGATTCATCCAAATACGACAATTCCTCTGCCTTCAAGCGTATATCTGCCAAGTTTGAATTGGCACTGACTGGTAGTATATCGAGTTCCTCTATTCTTCTCAAAGTTTCATCCCAATCTTTCTCCAAGAACAAATGTCTAATCTCTGCAATCTTCAACAACTTCTTACAGATTACTTGTTTTTCAACCGAAACGTTTTGATAAACAGATAGGAAATTCTGGGCAATAAGAACTGGATTGGTCTCACTGTTTCCGTCTTCAATAAGTGGTTGATCCAATTCAGTATTACTCAAATATTCGCCGAGTAATCTGTTTATAATTGAAATGACAATTTGGTACTCTTCGGCCAATTGATATAGAAGTAAACCATCATATACTCTACCTTCCTTATCTGCCGTAATGGCTGCCTGTTCGGTAACTTTATGCAAAAAGTCTCTGTCAAGGTTGATCAAAGACTTTCTCTGTTCAATCTTACCTGGAACCCTAACACCTGCAGAGTTAACCTTACCCAAGAGAATGGGGAATTCTCTGGTTTCCAAAATCAACTCTTTCAAGGCATCATGACATGTTGATGCCTCATTGGTGAATAGACATATCAAGACCAAATATTCAACTGCAATTCTCGGATCGGAAAACTTGAAACTCTTGATATATGTACCCAATAACTTGCTGAATTTATCACCTCTTTCTTTCAATTGCGCTTGATCCTTTGCTGAGCTTTGCATCAACTGATAATATGCGATTCCAATACTCAAGTGAACACCATCCATTTCATTCAGTTCGGTGCTGTATCTTGAGGCATCATCGTACAACCCAGAGAGTAACAGTACTTGGAGATAGTTGTTGGTGAATTTTGTTGGTCCATATGACAAAATCATCTGCTGGAAATCAACAAGTGTATATTTCTCATGTGCTGGATCAAAATCGGATTGTGGTCCATCTTGAACGAGCATAAAATGCATCCAAAGCCAATCTTCAACTGTAAGGGCAATGTTGGAAATATTTCTTCTTGATAATTGACATCTTCCCAATATCTTATAGACAGCATAGCGATATGGATCACCATCAACGGACTTTTTGATATGGTTGTTAAACTCATTTTGAATCTTTGTAATCAAATCTTGTGGTAATCTCTTGTCCTGTGAATTAACATACGCTTTGAAATACGGAACAAAGGATTGTTCCACTTTCTTGAAAATGGTTTGATTCTCCAAGACCAGGTCAAGTGCCTCTTGTTCACATCCAGCTCTAAGTAAATAAAAGATTAAAGCCCAAATTGGAATCCCATTCACAATTAAAAGGTTTCCATTTGAATTCAATTTTTGATACTCGATAAAGCTCTTGATCTTGTTCACAATAGTTGGGAGACCCTTTTCAACAACTTTGGTGTTATAAATGTTGTTGACAAATTCAAAGAATTGTAACTGAAGATGAGTCTTTGCCTTTGATACAATTCTACTTCTGAAAGTTTGTGGATCACTTGGTCTCAAAGTGGCATCTCTCAAACCACCGATTATCTGCCAACTCTCATGGAATTGTCTTGATTTGTTATCGGATCCATTTTTAAAGATCTCAACAAACTCCTTAGACAGATCAAAAACATCTTCAACTGTAGTGCTCAACTTCAGAGATTGTCTATGGTTATTCAATCTGTTGATTATCTTAGCATAACGCTCGAACTTTCCTCTTGTCAAATAATTTTCATTCACATTCAACGTGGAGGTGCTATCATCAAGTAGCTTGAAAGATTTACCCCAACTGATTGGTTTCTTTGCCTTTGACTTTGTCTGGTCATCAGTGTGTGAAAGAGATCTCTTCAATACACTAGCAAACACCTCTTCCCTACGTTGTTTCCAATCCAGGGTAATGTTTTGGTTAACAAAAGTATCAAAGTCTCTAGCAGCTGTTCCCAATGCTTGTTCGATAGCTGACAGGATGTTTTCATCCTTCTTTGATCTGAGATAACTGTCTAGATCTCCCTTGTGTGTTTGGGCTTTTCCTCTCGTCTCGAGCACCTTGGCACGTTCAAGATATTTGATATTGGACTCAATGTCATCAATGGAGACCTTACCAGCAAGTAAATAATGAGCCTGTGTCAAACCATCAGAGTCAACTTCCTTTTTCGATTTACGCAACTTATTAGCCCTGTTTCTAATCTCATTGATTCCAAGTTGAATGTCACCCAGATCAGAATCTCTCGCTGGAAGTGTATTCGCAGATTCTAACAGTTCGTTGAGCAACCTCTTGCCATTGGTCAACGGTACAACAGCAGTGCTGGCAACGTTTTCTTTGCTCATTGCTGTGGTTTTAGAGCCCCTTTGCCGTTGTTGTTGTTATTCATAAACAAAAGTGTTCAAAGAAAGTCCAAAAATTTTGAAGTAAACAACAGAAAACAAAAACAAAAAAACGAGTTCGCGAATCGTTTCACTACAAGACAGGGTAACCTTTTTATACTATCAATATCATCACTTCTTACTATGGAAGAAGTCGTCAGTGGCTTGAATGATCTGCTTGAAGCCCTTCTCGCGTGATAATCTCTGCTTGATCCAATCACTGAGTTTGTTCTGGATTCTGTAGTTGAGATAGCGTTTATCAAACAGATAAATTGTTGCGTAGTCATATCTGTGTCTTATCGAACGACCAACAGACTGGTTAACAGCCCTCATACACATGTTCTCGTAGAAATCTCTTGTAGCTTCCATTGCCTGCCTCTTGTCATTCGTTCGCTCCATAACTTGGTCTTCAATGAACTTCCTCTTGGATATGATCTCACCGGAAAAAGCATTAGGATAAGGAAGTCCAATCAACATCACTGCTCTGGCCAGGTCATCGGAGAAGTTGATTCCTTCAGATAGTCGGCCTCCAACAACAGATAAGAGAATTGCACCCTTACCGGTGGAAATGGTGGTGGAGTATTCATCTAATACATTGGTTGATGATGATTCGGTGTACACCTTTTTCAAGTTGTCAATTGAGTCATAAATTCCTGATTTCTTCCAAGTTTCAAGCACCTGTGACAGGTATTTATAACTTGGTAGAAATACGACAACACCTGCTGGTATCTGGCCAATTAGTCCAAGGATTGACTTACCAAGCTCCAGAATCATTTTAGTATCGTTTCTCTTCTCAAAGGAGAACTCAAAGTCATAATTCTCGTTGCCTTTAACCAAGAACACTTCGAGATTCTCCTCTGGGATGATATGACCGCAAGTGAACTTCTTGATTTGTTGTGTATCAACATAGGGGAACAAGTAGTTATAATAGTCCTCTGTCGGCTCCATGGTACCACCTGCAAGTATGACACATTTGCTTTCCAGAACAATGTCTTTGAACGCATCGGATGGATCCAATAGCATATAGTTCAAGGAAACACCATTTGACTTCACGTCATAAAAGAATTTCCCTTCCTTGGAAGGATTTGACATAACTTTTAAGAACTCCACAATCTTAAAGAGTATCGGGGTCCTGTGTCTGTCCTCTTTGTTCATATATGACTCAAGCTTATAAGGAAGCTTGGATACGGTGAAATATTTATCCAGTTTGTGAATATTCAACAGATCACCAGTTGTTCCTTGAAATATCTCTGTAATATCTATCGGTTTACCAGGACTTATCTTTTCAGCTGAGTTCACGGATTTCAATATGACATTCATGATTTTTATCAGCTTCATGAGATTGATTCTGTTACCACCATTTAGACGTCTGGTAAACCTTGCGAGGTACTTCTTCAAAGACTCAACGCATAGCTCAAACTCTTTCACCATTACAGAAACTGAATTCATCGATGTGATGGTATCCAGTAGATTGTGTGCTTCGTCAATCACCACTATGGCACCCTTAACAGATATTCCCAACGCGTCTCTTGATTTCTTCGACAGTAACAATTGGTACGGTAAAGTCATAACCTCTGAATAGCCAATTCCTTTCCTTACAGAATAATAAGGGCATACGTGAAGTTGCTCTCCAAGCCTAGGTAAATCCTCAATATCATGAACCTCTGAGAATAGGGAATCTCTGAATTCAAGGGACAGTTCTTGAAGGTGTTCGTTCTTTGAGGATGGATAGAGTGGACATTTTTTCGTAGCATCTGGTTTGTGAAGCTCTAGACATGTTTCGTTGAGCAGAGTGATATCTTTGATCTTGGAAACTTGATCGTTTATACAGAGTTGCTTTCTTGAGCCCAGTGGTAGATACTTTAGGCGTTCAGAATGGTCAGGGTACGAGGAGGGAAATTTGGGTAGTGATAATTGAGATGAGAACTGATTCAATTGAGAATGCGTTCTGGAGGAGAAGATAATCTTGGTGTCCTGATCCAGCAAGTCACAATCGTCTCTCTTTATTCCGTTCAACTTCTTCATCAAACCTTTGATCTCTAACGCAAGTTCGGAATTTCTATCCAGTTGAGTAACAACTGAAGGCTCATCGTCAGAATGATAATCATCAAGCAAGTATTGATCATCCTGCTCGATGTCCAGCTCCACAGTGACAGATTTCAGTTTCCTTCTCTTGGTCAAATTATGCTCCTTCAAAACCTTCGGTCTTGATGATTTGTGCAAATCATCCAAGTGCTTCTCATATTCTACTCCGGCATCGTGCCTCTTAGTCCTTGTCATTTTCGAATACGATTCCTTAACCCAATCAGGATCATCATCGCTATCTTCATCCATAAAACAGCCATCACTTTTGGCCTTTTGTTCACGAAGCCATGTCATCGTAGCACAGAGTAGAGATAATGTCTTCCCAGTCCCTGTAGGACTCTCAAAGATACCAATCTTGTAGCCATTTTCCAAAACATCGTACAACGATGCCATAAAATCCAACTGGATCTTATAAGGCGTATAAGGATGGTAGAATTTGGACCTCTCTTCACTAGCTGATGCCATATTCATAAGATCCTCTATCCTAACAAGTTGAAATCTCGATGAGATGAGATGATAAACATAACCAAAATGTCCTCATCGGACACGACGCGTAACACAATATACGCGCACGCGTGTTTTCTGGAAAGTTCCCCGTTGGGCGATTCTCTGTTTTTTAGCAGCTTTTGTGGTCATATTACTCTTCTAATCACGTTAAAGCATTGTGGCTTCAAATGTTGATACTTTACCCTCTCAATGTATACGATTGCTATGGATAAACCACGCGATGGCTTTACTGTTGGGTTTGTTTCTGATGGCTGCAAGTGTCAGTGCGATGCTTGCGCACACTAAGATCGTGGAGTACAACTTTTACAGAGATACAAGGGTTGAACAGACGGTTCCGTTACAAGGCTCTGTGAACGAGATTGTATTCGATACAGGATCTTATAACACGATGCAAGTTACCACGAGTAATGGGAAGAAGTTGTACAAGATACAGAGATCTGGTGATAGGTGGCATATCCAAGGTCCTAACAAGGTTTTATTGGCAACTGTTGTTAATGAATGGTTCAACAAGTACGTTGTAATGAACCAGATTCAACCGGATGTTATATCGGGGTCTTTGACCACCAGTTCACCATCTGTCATCAAACTTGACGGTGGTATCTTTGGCTTTCGAGATAATCGCGACCAATGGCGTTTCTGTTTCGGTTCAAACGTTGAGTTGATATGGTGTGGATTGAACCATTTCGAGGTGGTGACCGCTCCAATAGGACACTTCCAAGTTGATGACGTTCATCAGCGAGTAGCCTGGGTCTCTGAAAGGGTGGGAGATAAGTTCAAGATCTTATTCAACTATGAATCAATCAATTTGGAGATCTTGGTATCCACGTTTTTGTTGGTGTTCTTGACAGGTGGTAAACGTCTCTTAAGGCCAAAGATCCCACCTCTTGAAATTGTTTAAGCAAAACAATCAATTTCACTTTGGTACAAAGACAGAGCCACTGTATATGCAGAGCTGGGTATTCTGTAGTAAAGCCTTTGTAAAGAATCCATATTCATTATCGGAATTTCTCGATATATCTATAGCTCTGTTCTCTGTTGCTGGATCATACAAGACATTTGGTGTCAGAATTGGAAGAAAAGTGAGACAACAACGCTGCCAGATGTGATCGGAATGGGAAACCAAAGTATCAGTGTCCTGTTCTTTCTTAAAATCGAATGTTTCAGTAAATGCACCAGAGTTGATATCGACATTATCAATCTCATCGTTAATGGGTAATTGTGCCATATACCTCAAGCTCACCACCACAGCTCTGTCAATATTGTTCCTAATATCCAGCTTGTTCTTGTCGATGTAGGACACCAATAATCCAGCATAACGTTTCCGTATTTGCGAACTCTTATTGTTGGAAATCAGGTTCTGGGATGCCAGCCCCCTTATCTCACCATCCTGGAATACATAATCTCTTATGAAAGATGGTAAATCAACACTGTAGTCAACATCAGTACTTGATATCGTTGGCTCATTTGTGAATCCTGTGATTTTAAACTCGTGAAACTTGGCCAAAGATGAGCCTTCACGATGAAAGTTGTTCTCAAGTGTAATGAACACAATCTGATAAGATCTCTCAGATGCAATCTTATATTTGAATACCTTATCCTCCTTCATCTCGTAAACAACAGCTAAGACGTTACCATTGTAATTCAGATCTAATCCAAGCTTATTCAGTATAACGGTCTTTGTGTTGTAGTCATTGTATTTCCTGTTCCATGCTTTGAGCCTCTTCGATAGTACTGGTTCGATAATATCATCCTCAACGACTTCGAAAGATGAATCAATTTTAACCGATCCAGTATTGGACACAACAAGAATATCCTCCTTTGAAGGGACAATTCGCGTTGGTGTGGCAAAGGTAATACTCACGCTAATTGGTGCTATTCTCCTGACGAATTCACATTTTGTTATTTTGAAAGGTTCTGTGTATAATATGAACGTTTCGTGTGGACACATATCATATACCAAGTGTCTTGAAGAATCCTTAAGTTTCTGAACTTCAGATCCCTCGATCTTATATATGGCATTGGATGAGGATACTGCAAAGATCTGACCATGACAAGTCTTGATCATCACGATTGGTGAATCACAAACAGACACAACGTCTATTTCTTCACCTGTGACAGCATTGCTAATTTTCAAATCACCAGAGTGAGTGCCTTGGATTATAAGAAGTTTACCATGGTGAGATAACCAGGCCAGAGAGTGAACACGATAGCGGTCAAACTCCTTCTGCGAGCTGAATTCTCTTGTGGTTGTCAGGTTTCCAAAGATCTCCCCATCCTTAAGGACAAGAACAGTACCTTCATTAGTCAACACTGCCAAATAGCATGCGTTTTGAAATATCGGAGACCACTCCATAATTTCAATAACAGCATCGTGACTTGTCAATAAAGTTGATGTCCGCTCATCCTCAAAACTCTGTGTCAAGAATGAGTTCCCAGGTAAACTCTGTAACGTTACAGATTTCCTTTCGAACAATTTATCTGCAGTTTTGATATCCTCTTTAGTATACTTTGGCAGTAAGAATGTCAAATCAGGAACAGTATTCAGTACCAACGTGCCATTGGCAGCCCATTTCATCGCATTATTGAGGTCATATACCTCTGTTCTGCTTAGCGTCAATTGTGGAATCATTTTTTGCTAACCGCTCAATAACTGATAACCCCCCCCCCCCATCAATGAGAGAAGTAAATCACAGAAAATGTAAACAAACACTCAGAACATTACGAGTTCGCAAGCAAACAACGGGTAAGTTTTACTTTACAGCTATAATATTGGTTCGGGACACATTTTCAAAACCGTAACACCTTGTTGAGCATATCATCAGCATTGGGTCGTATTGAATTGCTAATACTCGGGGTAGATGTTCTGATTCTCATGAAGGTTACCACCATAGCATTTTGAGAACTTGAGTTATGTCCTTGTGCTTGATAGTGTCTGTGTTTTAAGGCTTTGTTTACATCTAGGCGTGTATGGTTTTACTAGAGCTGATATGCAGATGTCCAGTACCGTTACTGAGTCTGCTAATATGTTTTATTATGTTTGAAGAGTACATGGTCACGAAGGGCTATAGGGGGATGTTTTTTTCTTTTTTCTTTATATATGACTTTGTAGAATTTGTACTGGTACATTAGGGACAAACAATTGACTGCTTTGGTCATTTCATTGGTGAATTTGAAGGAGAAAGGGCATTTGTGATTGGAAATGAATTGGTGCAAAGCACATGCAGAAGCATATGCATGGCAAGTACGATTAGATATATGAACTTATTGGTCAACAGTAGAAAGAAGAAAGGTGAATGTATACAGAATTAAGCATTTGGAGTGTTTAGAGATCTCTGGAATCTATAATGAACCACTTGTTTTGCTTTCTTCTTTAATCCTTATACAGTTGAAACTTGATTCATTAAGGTGAGGTTTTGCATACCGCACCATTACGGCCCTAAATTTGACTATTGGATCCCTCCAATGGGAGATATGAAACTATCAAGATTCGCTGATATATGGTGTTATTTCTAAATTCTGAGAGGCATTTACAAAGTTTAATTAAAGCTTAGACTGAAAATAGTATAAGCATAAGGCATGGCGTGGACCTCTGCTCAACGAAACCAGTTGAAAGAAAAACGAGGCACGAGTACAAGTCGATGAATCAAAAATGAACATTATAAATTATGTACTATTATTTAGAACTTCTCAAGAAGAAGTACCAGATCAAGAATACAAAGAATAGACCAATACCAGCAACTGGTGCGTATTGCTTAATCAACAGGTCAAAGTTAATCTTACGTGCAGCTTTTCTATACTTACTAGATTCCGTTCTGATGGAGCTCGAAATGTCACTCATCTTATCCAAGCTATCACCTCGATAGAGCAGATCTTCTATGTTCTTTTGAAGCACTGTTTTCACATCTGCAAGATCGGTATTCAACTTGTCCAAGTTTGTCTGTGCTCTTTCATCTTGGTATAACTTCTTGGTCTTTTGCATGTAGTTATCAAAACTGACAAAGGCATATGGTCTAGTTGTCTGTCTTAGAGCATCTGCACCGTGTGATTGGAAAAACTCCTGTGCAATCTCTTGCAAATAAGAAAATGCAAGCTTTCTTGGATACGATTTTTCACAGATCACGAAATAAACAATGTTGTTGGATATTAGGTAGTGTATTTGAAACTCACCAGACTCGATAGATGCCTTATCTTGAGAGTTTGGTGTGATTCGTGACATGAGAAACTTCACTTTCTTTTTCTGCTCGAGCAGTTGAGGGTCACTGTCCTCATCCACTGAACCTGCAAGTGGGATACCTGTACACAATTCATGTTAGAATGAGAGAACATTATACAAAGAAAAAAAATGGAAACAATGATAGTTTACATACCATCAGTTCTGTATATCAATGTCGATTTAATCATGAGGGTTGTTCAATCGTATTTAACCGTCAAAATAGGTAAACTCGTTATGAAAGGGTAATAACAACAACACGTCTTCGTCGTAATCAACACAGCGTTCATAAAAATTTCGAGAATCGAGGGGCTATTTTCCCTCGGAATTTTCGCTCTCTCTCTCTTCATTCTCTCTACAAAAGTCAACAATACACAGTAAAGGGAAGGTCAAACCACTGGAAACAACAACGTCTTGGATTCCACTCAAAGTGATTCAAGTGAGTCAATTCACGTTAAAATGAACTATTTCGTCCTTTCACTTGGTATCTACTCATTCTTAATGTGGCAATTGTACTCCACCGCCGAAGGTGGTGATAGATGGCTATTTTGGTCCTTGTTGATGATTGGCTATACCGCGTCAGTGGTGAGATTATGCTTTGTCATTCCGTGTTTCAACCTCAACAGATCCATCTCCAAGAAGCCTTGGAACGATAAAACACTGATGGTATTTCTGGGATCCGGTGGTCATACAGGTGAAATGCTAAGAATGCTATCCACGGTGAAATCTTTGGATTCGCTCAAGCATATAACGTTTGTAACCTCCACAGGCGACCAAGGATCTCAAAAGATGTTGACAAAATTCATTGAAGAGAGGCCTCTGAGGGCAAGCTACTCTTTCGTCGATCTTCCACGCGCAAGAAGAGTAGGTGAGCCACTATTATCATCTTTCATATCCACCATCAAGTCAATCATGTTTGTATTCACCGTTTTTCCCAATATCGAGTACCCGCCAGATATTCTAATGCTCAATGGCCCAGGAACAACGGTGCCATTGGCCATATTCTACACTTTCCACAACGTTGTACAATTCTCTCATACAACGAGGATTGTCTACATTGAGTCTCTCGCGCGCGTAAACAGGTTAAGCACAAGCGGTATCATTTGCCGTCCTTTGGCCCATAGGTTCTTAGTACAATGGCCAAGGCTAGCTGTTAAAACTTGTACAGAGTATAAGGGAATTCTCGTGTGATTTTACAATTCTGTGGGGTTTCTTTTTGAACCTTTAACTGAAGTTAATGCCGAAATTTTGAGTTTTTGTGGTTTGTTTGGCCTTCAAGTTTTCAAACTTGCTCAGAATGGAAACCGACAAATGCGGCTGTCAGTTGGTGTACGGGTTTTGTTGCTGTTTTCCTACTGAAATGAGCTGTCGGTGTGGCTTTCCCCATACAACTGCTATTGAACCCGCGTTGCTACGGGCAACTCGACAGTTGCGATAAGGTTTATATATAAAGGAACTACATCTCGTTTGAATATTCTGTGGTTGCTTGAGTCTTCTCTTGGTATTAAACAAAATATTGGCGATAATGTCAAATACCTCTACTACTACTATTACTGCTACTACTACTACTGCTGCTACAACAGTAGCAGCTACTACTCTGCACTTGACTCCAAAGAGCGAGGAACATCATCATCACCATGTTCTTGGGAAACAAGGTATACACAACTTGGTACAAGGACAGTACCCATATCGTCATAAGAAACCCGAATTCAAGGATAAGTACGAAGAGCGTCGTTGGTGCTTGGAACATTTGGCTGGTGCATTCAGAGTGTTTGGAAGAAAAGGTTATGCTGAAGGGTCTGCTGGTCATATCTCTGTTCGTGATCCTGTCGATCCAGAAACGTTTTGGATTAACCCATTAGGTACTCATTTTTCCCTAATGAAAGTTTCTGATTTGGTACACGTTGATAAAGAAGGTCGAGTCATTGGTGGTAACTTAGCTGCTGTAAACGCTGCTGGATTTAAGATCCATTCGGAATTGCACAAGGCTAGACCTGATGTCAACGCTGCCTGCCACACACATTCTGTTTGGGGAAAGGCATACTCTGCTTTTGGCAAACCATTGGAGATGATCAATCAAGATGTGTGCATCTTTTATAAATCACATGCAGTGTATGCAAACTTTGGCGGTGTTGTTCTCGAAAAGGAAGAAGGTATCAATATCGCAAATGCACTCGGTAAGGGTAAAGGTGTTATCTTACAGAATCATGGTTTATTAACTGTTGGTGAAACCATTGATGAGGCTGCTTATCTATTTACGCTCATGGAGAGATGTTGTGAAGTACAAATGCAGGTTGATAACGTCAATCCAAAGTTTGAGAAGAAAATCATTGGTGATGAAGAAGCTGCTTATACATATCACATGACTTCAGATCCAGAAACATTATACACAGAGTTCCAACCGGATTATGAATTGGAGTTGGAATTGACCAACGGTGCCTTCTTAAAGTGAAGTCTGCTAAAAATCTCTTAACTGCTTAATATACAATGGACTGAAATTATATCGAGCTTTTTGTGGTTTGTGTGAATAGAAATTCCTAAATCGTAAAGCAAAAATACACACCAACTTGTTTATATTGAACACAATGGTGATTAGCATACACTTCAATCACCCATAACATTTTGCTATGACAGATAGTGTCAGTGCAATTGAATTTGTTGATCTACCTCGTGAAATTCATTGTATCATTGCCAAACACATATTCTATCGAAGAAGCAACATCACGGCATATGCCTTAACGTGTAGGAGGATTCATCAATTTCTTCAACCCTTGTTGTACAGAACAAAGGTGCATCAACTAAGCACACTTGAGTCATCACCTACACTGAAGAACAACGCCCTGTATGGGACATTGTTGAAGGAACCTAACAACGCAAAGAATGTGCATGTTTTGCAGGTGAGATCTACAAGTACTTGGCATAGACATAGCGACTTGAGAGGTTTCAATAACAATGTGAGTTCTATATTACCCAAGTGTACGAGCTTGGTAACGTTATACGTCTTGACAGACTCGTTACCTTTGCTATTTGAATGTTTGAGGAACATACCAGCAAATCTCAAGTACTTGGATGTGATTCTCACATCAAGCTTGAGAACTGTAAAGCGTACAGACATTGATTTGCTTGATACAACAATTACCCGTGATAATCAATTGGCAGAATTCAAATTCAAGAGTGTGAACTTCCCAGTGGTTTATAAGAATATACACCCTGAGTTTGGACGATGGAACTGGAATTCGGATCTCGCGTACGAAGAAACAGGTGGCTATAGGTTAAACGTTAGAGAATGGAGGAACAAGTTGTTGCACTTGAGAAGCCAGCCTCGTGCTACCTCAGCATGCTTCAAGATTGCAGAGGTATTACACAATTTCATCAATAGAAGTGTGAAGATGTTGAAAGTATTGACGATGATGGATATCGACATTGCAATGGTCTTTTCTGAAGGATTTATACCCTCGACGACGTATTCACCACCGACATTTGAACAGTTGAGACTATTGGAGTTTGACGCTAGGTCTATGTATCGTATAAATACTTGGTATGGATCTTTTGTCGAGCTGAACAGGACTCACAGAATGGTTTTGATCATGTACGATGATATGGGTAAAAGTGCCTATTACAAAGAGTGTGGACATGTTTCTATGAGCCAATTGGATACACAGGGCAGCATTGTCCATTGGACAAGATTAGATATCGGTAGTTATCCACATACTCAAATCTTGTCTCTGTTGAAACACCAAGATATGGAGGAAGTTTGAAAGTTGATAAGCCTATTTGGAATACTTCTTGAGTGCCTCTCTTGGGTCTTCATCGATATTTCTCTTTGAAGGTTGAGTTCTTCCCCAGATTAGTTTATTCTTAGAGACCTCATCTCCGGTATCGTGTTTCTTCTTTTTCAGTCTCGTCAATTCATTCAGCTCCTCCATGTTATAACCTATCTCCTTAACCTTGGATGAGAATTTGGACTCGTCAAGATGTCTCTTTTTGGGCTTGTTATTTATCGTAGCCATAACTCCATTTCTTGACACTTTGGGGTCGAATAAAACGCTTATATAACCCTTTGAGCCTTCTAAGCATTGTCCATAGGCAATCTGATTTGTCTTGGATTCCCATTCAACACAGGAAACATTGTGTTGTGCCTTTATACTCGATATTGTCATTAGATCAGACTTATCCAGAATGTCTATAGAATCTGACATTGCAACGACAATCTTATCACTGTTGAAGTACATTGGTGATATGATGGAGCTGTCAGCTGGACTTGGATATGACACTCTCTGTATTAGTGGTCTTGATAGGTTCTTCACATCGTACAACTTTATAGAATCTTGAGTCCTAACAAGCAACTTATCATCAGATGACTTGACGTTAACTATTGAACATTTCTCCACTATTTCCTCTATCGGTCTCATCATCTTTGAATTGATATCCCAAGATGTCAATCTATTGTCATTCACTGCAAATGCCAAACCGACTGATGAATACTCCAAATGACTTACTTTGGTCTTTTTACCATTTGCCTTAACCACAGTGACACTCTGTTGTAAGCATTTTGTTGTATCCCATATACGGAAAGTTGAGTCCAAACTTGACGTTATAACCTTTTCATTAGAGACGAATCCACCATCTGTTATAGTGTTTGTATGGCCTCTTGTCTGCTTAACATCGTATAGGTATCTATCACCATTAGTCGACGTTGCCAGTACGTCACCTTCCAGAGAGATCAGTTTGAACGTTGATGTGTTTGCCAGAGTCAACAGGGGTCCTCTTGAAGAATTGATATCCAACTTGTGGATATGGTGAGATTCAAAGGGTTCAAACGTGTGCGATGGTTCAGTCATCTCGGTGGACATTGAGTTGAAGTTATAGCAGAGTAAGGACCCGTCTATTGTAGCTGTGTACAACTCTGCTCCAGAAGGGTGATACTTGAGGCATGTGATACTCTTAGTGCCGTTCAGCTCGAATTGGTGGGTTGTAGGAAGCTCATCGTCATCACCATCACTATCACTGTCACTATCTCCATCACTATCTCCATCTCCATCTCCATCGCCGTGATCGCCTTCCAAGCCATCAATTCTCATCCATTTCTCATACACAGAGTCACCTCTCTCAATAACATGGTCCTTACTCCCAAACTCTGAAGGCAATTGGTTCATTCTTGTTATCCTGGCTAAACCGTTCAAATGCTTTAGATGCCCATTTTAGTCTGCTCAAAAAATAGCCGACAAGGGAACAAAATGGAACAATTTACCACAAAATGGCACCTTTTTTGAGCAGGTGTTGTGAACCCTTTCAAAATTGAAACGTTTTAATATCAAAACAATGTCAGTTGAATACGCTAAAACTGCTCGTAAAGGACGTGAGAACCAATGTAAGTCACTCCTACATTTCTCTTAACGATGATAAAATATCTAACTTTTGTTCTTTTTCCCCCATAAGTATACAATTCAACAACAGGTGCTCGTCTCGTTAGTGGGTGTGTCTGTGTGAATGAAACTGGGGATAAAGTACTCCTAATTGGCTCATTAAAGCATATCGATAGATGGGTATTACCGAAGGGAGGTGTTGAGACTGATGAAGATGATGACGGTGACTACGTGAGAGCTGCTATTAGGGAAACGTGGGAAGAATCTGGTGCTACTGGAACTATTATTAGAAAGCTAGAGGTGATTCCAGATCAAAGATCACCTGCTGAATGGGCAAGGGGATCCATGAAGGATACCAATGGTATCTTGACAAATCCACCGAGATCAGAATTCCACTTCTATGAGATGAAAGTTGAGAAGCTACACGATGAATTCCCAGAATGTACAACTAGGCAAAGAAAATGGTTCACGTTTGAAGATGCAATTGGGAAACTACAGTATAATAAGAGACCAGAACTCGTAAAGGCGGTTGAACAGTCAATGTTGTACCATAGTGTTTAAATATAGATAGATCAATAGCTGCTATCTACCACTGAGGAGTCCAGACATCAAGTTTTGTAACAGGTTAACTTGTTTAGTCACTTGAATTCCAAAGTACAACTGGCCAATGTAGGCAATAGCGTCCTTAAATCCACAGGAGTCCAATGTTGATGAATAACGGCCAATAAGCACGTTGAACAGTTTAGGATCACCAGTGGAAACGACTCTCAGGAGAAATTGGATAAAATTGAGCAATGGTAATGAATCGAACAATTTGATTGAAATGGATGATTCTGTCACTTGTTCATATTTGAAAGATGGATATTCCGTTGTGAAGAGAGTTAACAGCTCATCCAAAGCTTGGTTTGCATTCTTCACGTTCTGGATAAACAAGTAGTTCAACACACATCTCGACACATATAGTCCAACGTTGCTCTTCTCAGGGTCCTGTTGATACCATGACCAAATGTGCTTGATATACGTATCCAACGAATGGGAATTCCCCAGAAGGAGGTGTCTCTCAGCTTCATACGCTAAGGAATCACATTCAACAAACTTCTGGCCCAGGGCATTGTGGATGTCACTATCACCATATTGACACTCTCCACGGTTTACGGACCAGTTCACAGCTTCTATACCGACATGTTTCAAAGAGGGCTCCTGAGGATCAAACAAAGAAATCAGCTGTATCAACTTTGCCTTCGACTCAGCACTCACTTTAGTATCGCTTTCGTTATAAACCTCAATCAAATAGCTCGTGAGGTCAGATCCGGTAGCAGGCTGACTCGACTGGAGCAGTATCTGGGCTCCATGGTATAGCAGATCAATGGCGTCTTCATATGCCTTTGAGCGAACATTTCTGTTGGCAATTGTACGAAGAGTCTGATGAGCCTCGTAGAAGTCTCCCTCGGCAATCTTAGCCTGGAACCTCAGAAGAGTTCTCTTCAACTTTGGGTTGGAAACGTTTATCTCAGTAGCCATTTGGTGAGGAAGACTAGAAGAAACAACAGTGGGAGCACAGCCGGAAGTGCGCTTTATTGCTGAGCTTTTGTTGTTTGTTGTTGTTTGTTGATGGAACCGCTCTGCCTGGCAAATGGGGTTTTTACGCTGAAGTCAGTGTAATTTTCTCCTGCCTGTGGTGTGGCCTCCCGCTAAATTTGGCAGGGTCTCCTTATTACGGGAAAGCCATCGGTGAAAATACCCACGCTGGAGGCTTCCATCACGAAACAGAGATCAATATCGGTGGACTATTGAGAATAAATCATTGGGAATAAGGCGAAATGGCTGAGATATCAAACGATTCCGTACAGGTTATCGACGAGGCCAAGGAGTTTCAGTGAGTATTGAGTGTCTATGAGTGCTTTGGCTACGCTGCTACGCTGCTACGCTGTTCTTTGAAGTTGTTGCTAACAAGCTATCTCCCATCAACAGAAGAGATTCCGTGAAACAATACTTATCCAAAGTATCTCCAAATGATATGGGACTGGACTACCATGTGATTTCCGTGTTTGGTTCACAATCCACGGGGAAATCAACCTTGTTGAATGCTCTATTCCACACAAAGTTTGACGTTATGAACGAGACTCAGAGACAGCAGACGACTAAGGGAATCTGGCTCGGGTTCTCCCCCAGGGTCGAGTCACATTCGACGTCGCTAGGTAAGGAACACGTGTTTGTGATGGACGTGGAAGGATCTGACGGTAGAGAACGCGGTGAAGACCAGGACTTTGAAAGGAAAGCTGCGCTATTTGCTTTGGCAACATCAGAGATTTTGATTGTGAACATCTGGGAACATCAAGTTGGACTCTACCAAGGTGCCAACATGGGATTGCTGAAGACCGTGTTCGAAGTCAATCTGTCGCTATTTGGTGATAAGGACCATAAGATGCTGTTGCTGTTTGTCATTAGAGATCACGTTGGCTCTACTCCGTTGGAAAACTTATCCAATACACTGACCCAAGATTTGTACAAGATGTGGAATGACATTGCCAAACCTTCCACCGTGGCACCTGATACTCCATTGTCTAAATACTTTGACTTGGAGTTTGTCGGATTGAGCCATAAAGTATTACAAGAGTCCCAGTTCCATGAAGACGTACGCTCATTGGGTGATCGTTTCACTCCAGGAGATGCGGATTACTTGTTTAAGAAGGATTATCACCAGGCATTCCCTATTGATGGATGGTCAGTCTATGCTGAGAATTGCTGGAATCAAATCCAATCCAATAAGGATTTGGATCTACCAACTCAACAGATCCTTGTTGCAAGATTCAGATGTGATGAAATCGTCAAGGAGACTTTAGAATTGTTCGACACTGAGTTTCAAAATGTGTTCAATGGTGTGAAATTAGATGGTTTGAAAGGTTCCTCACTCGCTGAGGAATTTGACAAACTCTTACAACTGTCATTGAGTACTTATGATTTACAAGCCGGTCATTATAATAAGGAAGTGTACACGTCAAAACGAGATACGTTGGCCAAAAGTATCAACTTAAAGCTATTGACGTTGTTCAAGGATTTCATCAAGGAATTGTCGAAATCTGTCTTTTCAGAGTTCACTACAAGCCTAAACGACAAGTCTACAAAATCCACGTTCTTAGAGAGATCAACCGATGCAAAGACCGTTGCATTAACATCTTTCTCTCAAGAGTTGGAACCTATCACTGAATTGGATCCTGAAACGTTTACATATCAAAAGGAATTGGAAGAATTTAGCACCAGATTACAGGAGCAGATCCAACGTTCAAGGGAACAGGAGATTAACTCATTGACATCTCGTATTGCTAAGAAATTGGTTCCATCGTTGAAGAATGAAACAGTAGATTCATTTGCAGCACCGGATATTGAGATGTGGGATAGAGTCTTGGATAGTTTCAGAGAATTGCTGAAATTATCCCTCTCAAAGTACCAAACTGGTGATTCTGGTTATGACTTCAAACTCGGTTGTTCCCCAGAGGAAAACGACAAAATAGCTGAGAAGATCGGTAAGGAATCATGGTTATCCTTCGACAACTTCATACACGATTACCTTAGACCTGATAACGTTGTGAACATTCTCAAACGTCAGTTCGACGAGGTGTTCACATATGACAGTGCTGGTATCCCAAGGGTTTGGAAGAACGAAACAGAGATATCCTCTGCTTATAGAGAGGCTTCCCAACACGCACTGAAGTCGCTTCCTCTACTGTCCATTGCTAAATTGTCCAACGATTCGGAGATCATTCCTGATTATGACATCTACGAAGATGAGGATGAAGAGGATGTGCATCCACATAGGTTCTCACACATCTTGTCTGCTCCTGAACAGCTAAGAGTCAAGAAGGATTTCCTCAAGCAAGCTGAAGTGTCCTACCGTGATGCTTCACGTTCCATCATCTCAAACATTTCAAAGATCCCACCATTCATGTACATTCTGTTGATCGTCTTGGGATGGAACGAGTTCATGGCTATCTTGCGCAACCCTCTCTACCTGGTGCTTGCCATTCTCATCGGTACAGGCCTCTTCTTCGTCAACACTCTAAATCTGTGGGGACCATTGGATCTCGCATTCCATGCTCTATTGAAACAGATCAAGGCACATCTCGCTAACATTTTGTTGGATGACAATTCAGCTACAGTCCCACAGCCTTTGGAATCCTACGAAATGGATGACTTGTCTGGAAAGGCTGAATAAACCTTGTCCTCTGTATATATAACTCTCTCTCATCAAAACACAACCTTGTCAAACATTTATTATAATTCTCTCTAGTTATCGTGTAGAAGTGTATGGCTTCTCCCCGAAAGCGGAAATCTTCCAGAAACAGCTTCAAGAGCCAGCCATCGAATGGTAAACACCGGCGGGCGCTTAGCTCATACCAGCCATCTCGAATCCTTTGCTGGTGTGTTTGCTGTCAAAGGACCTCTCACTCCTTGATCCACCACTGTTTACGTCTTGATCCATTGTTTGGCTCTCCTGCTAACGCTGAACTCGGAAGGAAGGCTGGTGCCCACTGCTCAAGATGATGACTTTACCTCGTAAATGGACTGTTGTTAAATTAGACAGGAAGCAATACTTCCTTGGTGTCCACTACTCTTTGGATACTGTTGAGTACTGTGTGTATCTCACTGACTTCAGCTATGTGTGGATAGGCGATGTTGATGCTGCTCTCTTGGGCTTTAAGGCCTCGCAATTTGGATACGATACCGACTCTCTAGACAACGTCTACAAGCAATTACTGATAACGTTTCAGAACAACTTTGACGGGTCAGATACTGAAACTTCACTGTCCATTGACAGGTTCAAAGTTGACGGTGGAGTTCCATTAGAACTGAAGGTTAACCTGACAAAATGCGTTGACAATGTTGAATTCCTCTGGAGCTTTGATCTGACAATACTCAGGGATTCAACTGCCATTACAATCATGAAGAACCTCTTCTTTTATCAATCCACCGTCATCCACACCATGAACGAGTACAGAGGTGATCTTTTGAAGATCATACGACAGAAGGATAATGCAATAAGGTACCTTTTGGAAATAATCAGTGGGATGAATCAAACGGATCTGATTGACAAATGGGCCCCAGAACGCTCCTCCAACAGACGACACATCACCAAATTCGATCCAAAGGAGTTTGAAACTCTTTGGAAGAAGAAGAGGCTTGTTCGATTCGAAAATGAGTACATCTGGGATATCCTAGCGTCAAACTACACTGAAAATACCTGGTCATATGGCACAACGTTTAGCTACACCAAAAAGGACAGTATGGGGATAAAACGTTCGAGCACCAACGACTCAGGTGTATCTCCTATTCGTGCGATTCCAAAGAGACAGAGAGTAGATGATGCAGAATCTCTTTCTCGAGATATGAAGGATCATAGTATCAACGGCTCAGATACACCCACACCTACACCACAGGTACATACATCACCAAGAAAGGAAAGTACAGGTGAAGAATCAGAAAGAGAAGCATCAGCTGTACAATCTGATACGACGATACAACCCATGAGACAACGTCAGACTTTTGGTAGTCCTAGGAAACGATCTATACACCAAAAGACACTTTCACCAATCAAGGCTGCTAAACGTTTCCACACTACAGATGAATAGCCGAATACCCCTTTTCCAGCAGATACACCCCATCATCAATATGATGTAGATGCTATACGTTCCCAACGTACAATGATCTTATCCAATGCACCGTTTTGAACCTTGTCCCTTTTAGCGTAAAGAGCTATAAGTATTCCACTCCAATAACGAATGAAATCTTCAAGTTCTTCTTTAGTCTGAGGTTTATACTTGTATCTGTTATCGTGACCCTTTGAAGGCCTAAACGAGCTCTTTTTGAAGTATTCTGTGAACACTGAGATCCAATATTGGCTCATAACTTTTAAAGCATCACCAAGTGTTAACACTCTACTCTTGTCATACCCGATAAGCTCAACATCGTCTTCGTACTCCGCATACATGACTGAATCCAAGGCCTCAAGTACCACTTTTTGAATCTCTGAGAAGACAAGATCACATGCATCGTCCAAGGCTAAATTCACTTCTCCGTCGGTCGTTTGAGACTCTTCCTTATCATTCATATCAATATCTTCACCATCATTTTCTGAGATTGGAACATTGGAAGAATGAGGATGCGTTGCCTCGTATTCCATATTCTCTTGAAATGTTTTTTCAGCAATGATCTTTGCAGTCATACCCTTGTTGTAAGACACTGTAAGGACATCATTTGCCAGTGCCTTCATACAGAGGTTTTTGTCATTCGATAGTAAAACCACCATAGATCCCGTTCTTTCTTTAAAGTACAAGCAGCAATCCAAAATGGCATCGTCCTTGGTGGATTCCTTATCAATTGATTCACGAAGTTTCTGGGCTCTTAAGGAGCTGTCTCGAGAAGCAAGCTTTCTATATATCCAATCGTTGGCCCAGCGTGCAAGGTGACCCACCGTAGTATCACTGATAACATCCTTAGGTTTCTTGTGCGAAAGCTTGAGCCCGTCAAGTTCTTGCATAACAGTCACTGGGATAACAATCTTATGGTGGTATTTGGCATGGAGTTTAGATAGATCGTCAACGATATCCAAATGAGAGATGATGAAGTTTGTATCTATCACCATCATAATGTCTCTGTTCTGTAGTGTCTCAGGACTATCATCGAGATCTGGGAATTGCTTCAAAGATGACGATGCAAAACCTGGTTCATTTCGCCTCTCAGTGACAAAGTCCGATACAATTCGTACTTCTTGCTCGTCATCCATCCCAATCATGGGTATATCTCCTTCAGAATCATGGTCATAATGCTGATTGTCTCTATACAAGTCATCGCCATTTTCAGTGAGATGCACAAGTGCATCACTGACTCTTTCCTCAATCTTTATGGCACCAATTGGTCGGTTTTGACGAGGTGATCCCACCGTTAGGATACGTTGTTGATCATGTTTACTCAAGCCAACGTCTGAGTACTTAGAAGGAAGTCTATCCATGTTCTTTCACGTTATAATAACAACCATTTTAAAAGAACAAAAAAGTGAGAAATGCAAATTTCGGCACTATAACTTGGTACTCATGATGTCAACAGTTAAAACTACACAGATTTATGATATTAAAACATGATCGTAACGTAAAATTAAACCCCATTTACCCAATTATGAACAGAGATGAATAGAGAAGATCGAATTCAATAAAAGAACAGTGATCTCTCCCTAGATGTTAAAAACAAAACTAACAAAATGTAATAAAAAACTGCGAAAACATGACACCGATAAAACTGCTCCTAATCTTTAAACTCTTTCTGATGATGAATTTACTTCTTAGCAGTCTTCTTAGCAGCCTTCTTCTCAGCAGCCTTTTCCTTCTCAGCTTGTTCCTTCAACACTCTCTTGACAATCTTTTGTTCCTCAATCAAGAAAGCTCTGACAATTCTCTCCTTGACACAGTTGGCACATCTGGAACCACCGTAAGCACGAGAGACAGTTTTGTGGGTCTTGGAGACTTGAGCGTACTCTCTTGGTCTCAAAGAAGAGATACCTGGTAAAGCGACACCACAGTCACCACATTTTGGTCTAGTACCGGTCTTCTTGACGTGTTGAGCACGCAAAACACCACCTGGAGTCTTGACAACTTTGATCTTATTAGAACGAGAGTTGTATGGGTTTCTTCTTCTGTAAGTAACTCTTTGAGCCATCTTTTCTGATTGGTTTGGTCGACTACTTCTATAATGGGATTGTTTCGTGATGTGTTGTGAAATATTATGGTGAAAAGTTCCGACTTAGCTCGCTCAAGCGATACTTCACTTGATGTTTGGATGTTTGCGTAATATTGCCTATTTTGGAATTTTGTGACTGCGAAAAATTCTACAGAAGAGACTCACACGCACAAACAACAACAAAACAACAATAATCGGTCAGCATAAGATGGCCATAGATTGTGGTGTTGTATGTGTTGCATCTCTGTTTGTTGCAGTGTCTCAGTTTAAGAGTGCTCAAATAATTAAACAAATGTACATTCAATCAATTCCAGTATAATACCATGTTTGTAGCAGAAATGACCTCCAGTATAGCTGTAAAGTGATCTTAACGCAATCTTCTAGCCTCACGCTCAGACTCCATCAAAGACAAGATGTCGTTCTCTCTGACTGGACCCTATAGAAAGTTGTTAGTTGACTTGATCGATTTAAATGGGAATAAGACCGGTTGTGTAAACATACCTTAACGTTTCTGACAATAGTTCTAGAGGAGTCATCCAAGAACTCAACTCTGACTTGGGTGACACCACCACGGGAACCGGTTCTGCCGAGAACCTTCTTAACTCTAGCAAGGGTAACTGGGGTCTTAGTGTCCTGTAGATGTGTTGTTAGTGTGGGTTCTTTTCATTGAACTCTGGTTGGAAGAGGTTCAAAATGATATCCATAAATGCATAACGTGTCTTGTGATTGATAAACAATATTCATCCACAACCTTCTTAATCGAGGAAATATATCTCCATTCAGGATGCGGACGTTCGACATCATCGTCAATGAATTACTCGTCCTCCTTTACAAACCTTCAATCCTTAATCAGCACTTTGAAGTTCATTTTCTCTGTAGATATCGAACATGAGGCAATCACTGTGTATCATATGAATCATGTATATCTCTTTCAACTCCTCCCAGGCGTATTAACTTACCATCTTGATGTATTTGCTTTGACGTGGTCTTTTTCTCCAACTGGACGACTCCTCTTGTGTGAAGAAAGAAAAAGATGAAAAATCCGCTCCAGCACGCGCAGACGGAAAAATCGTCATGCTGCTCAAACCAATTTACATCTGATAACATCCGGACATCATCTCAGCGTGGCCCTACGACTTTTCAGTATGTGTATGTTGGTGTGTGTATGGCATTGTTTGAATTATACAAGCTCCATCTATTTAGAAGACGATTCCTTCAAGGAGACAATTCTATTGAGAACAACCTTATCATCAGTGGTGTCCTTGTCAAGTGCGAAATAACCAACTCTTAGGGCTTGGAATCTAACAATCTCAGGACCAGAAACGTCCTTGTCTTCCACAATGTTGAATTCTTTAGCAGAAGCATCTTCAACGTCCCATGGAGATCTCTTTATAACTTCGTTCAAAGCTGTTTCAACAACAGAGTTTGCGTAGATCTCCTCAGAGTTTGCATTGATATCAGCAAGGAATCCATCAGGGTGTGCTGATGGGTTTTCAGAATTGAACAATTGGTTGTAAATTCTTGTCTCTGAAACCTTGATTGGCGAATTGTGCTTCTTAGACTTTGGAACCCATTGGATGTAAGTCTTTGGCTTCTTAGTAATATCCTTGTCATAGTTGACATGGATTTTGGTGATCTTACCAGATGTATCCTTTTCAACAGACTTGAAGCTGATGTTGAATGGAACCTTCAGCAAACCAACAGGCTGAGTTGGTTTCAATCTGAAGAATGATGAATCAGAGTCATCTTCGGTAAAGTCAGATCTGTCAATGAATATTCTCTTGACAAATGGAACATTTCTTGATCCAAATTTGTCATTACCTGGCTTGTATGGAATATCAAGCAATTCTTCAAAGTCTTCATCAACGTTATCAATCTCAACTTCTACAGGATCCAAAATCAACATCAATCTTGGAACAGTATCCTCCAAGTACTTTCTCACAGAACTCTCATATCTGACAACTTGGATGTTTGTGGTTGAAGTGGTGACACCTAAAGTATTAACAAAGTTCAAGATGGCACCTGGTGGTACACCTCTTCTCTTGATACCTTCCAATGTAAAAAGTCTTGGGTCATCCCAACCACGAACATACTTATCGTTAACAAGTTTGGCAATTTTTCTCTTGGACATGATGGTACCGGTGATGTTCAAACGACCATACTCTCTCTGTGCTGGTCTGTAGACATGCAAGGCATCGCATAACCATTCATAAGAGGCTCTGGAAAGGTAGAACTCTGTAGTACAAAGCGAATGTGTAATGTTCTCAAACGAATCGACCAAACAGTGAGTGAAATCATAAGTTGGATAAATCTTCCATTTGTCACCAGTTCTTGGATGTGGGGCATCCAAGACACGGTATGCAATCAGATCCCAGAACTGTGGATTTGGAGATGACAGGTCCATCTTCATTCTAAGAATGGCCTCACCAGGCTTATAAGCACCGTCACGCATCTTTCTGAACTCTTTTAAATTCTCTTCAATTGATTGAGAACGATGAGCACATGCAACTCTTTCACCACCTGGAGTACCATCCTCCTTGATACCTCTTCCTGCTCTGATTTGTTCTGATGTACATTTACAAACATAGCCGTGATTACGATTGATCAAATCCTCAGCCAACTCGTACAATCTGTCAAAGTAATCAGAAGAGTACGTGATCTTCCATGGATTAAACCCTAGCCATTTCACCATTTTCAAGATACTCTTAAAGTAGATATCCTCCTCGGCTTCTGGATTGGTATCATCATATCTGAGGTAACAGACACCGTTGTGATATTTGGCAAATCCAAAGTTAACCATAATAGCCTTTGAGTGACCAATGTGCAAGAATCCATTTGGTTCTGGAGGGAAACGGGTATGAACCTGACCCTTGGTAGCCTTCAAATGCTCCACCATCAGTTCTGGATAAGCTTGAGGGTTTTCACCAACTTTGTGCAACTCACCAAGGAAGCCCTCAGCAAACATAGAACGGGTCTTAACAGGCTCCTCCTTCTTTGAACCCTTGGTATCTGCAGCTGGTTTTTTAGCCTTCTTTTCTTTCTTTACAACATCCCGCTCATCCTTTGGACCCAAGAGAGCCAAAAGCTCGGCATCGATGATTGGTTTGAAAGAGGTGGCATTTGCCCACTTGAGTGCTGGAATAGTTCTGATCTCAGCCATCACCTTTGGGAATGATTGATACCTCTTGGTGGTGATTTCATCCTTATTCTCCTCGATATAGTTGAGAACCTCCTTCTTGACATCATCGTCAGTGACAACAACGCCGACACCAGATACGTCGTTCATCTCTTGAATGTTTGAATCATCCGCTTTGGACTTGACATATTTGAAAGCTTCATCAACTTGTGTTGCAGTCTTCAAATCGCCCTTCAAGATACCATCAACAATCAAGCTGCGCTTTGGGATATCATCGCCTTTACTCAAGATTGCGAGTTGATGTAACAACAATCTCTTCTGCTTCTCCAATGGGTACTCCAGTGGCACTGTAGCTTCAGTGAGAATGGCTTCGAAAGCTGTAGAGACCTTCTTGTTTTTCAAAATCTCTTTCACTTTCACTTCCTCCAAACCAAGCTGGTTAAGTTTAGCAGTAAGTTCTTCGACAGACGACATTGTCCTTTGAGAATCGATGAAAGTCTCTCAGAATTGATAAAATCGAAGAAAGAATAAAATGTCCAAGCTGAGACGGCCAAAAACAAAAAAAATGTGAGCACAAAAATGAAAACTTGGGCATGAACCATCAAAAAAGCGCGAAATGACAGATTTAACGGGTAGATCTGAAATGTAAACAATGAATTCATAATTTTGTAAACATTAACAACATCAACAGCATCAACAGAAGCACGCAATTTGAGAAGTACAATGACGGATTATAGCTTAGACTTCCACAAGGAGTCTTTGGCTTGTATCGCTAAATGTGCAGAGGAGAAGAATCTAACCAATGGATTTTTGAGATGGTAAAGATCGATACCTGTGTTGATGGTGATTGCTTCATTTATCGGCGGCTAACACAGTGCTGTTCACAGTTTGCCAGCAGATAGACGGCATAAACTTGTTGAATATGTTGATGATGGAGATACCGAAGTGGACCATGAGTTTATGAATCTATTCCATGTTATTGTAGCCAATATTGGCCCTAAAGTTCATCCTAGGCTTCTTGAATTGGTGGTTAAGATCGGTATAAATTTTGCTCGAGAGGATGATGACGCCTTTTGGTTTGCCCTTATTGACTGTACTGATTTCGGACTCACTTTCAACGCACCACATTTGGTTGAACTAATCCTCAATCAGGTGCTTTTGAAGAACGAAAACAGTTGGAAAGCCATGTGCTTGTTATGTGTCTTTCTTCTGGATTACTCCAGCGTCAAGCAGCTTTTGGTGAATTCAATCATGTATAACGTTGGAGAACTATCCAAAATGTTCTATCCTGTGAGAGATTATACTGCATGCTGCTACTTGGTTGAATTAGTATCACAGTTATCATCTCAGGTTGTTTCCAAGGCCCTTTTTCCAGGACATTGTTTCCCCTGTGGTGCATATGCCAATGATGCAAAATGTAAAGAATTTTTGGGTCGCTTTTGTACGGATCCATCAATTTACAAGTTTCATTGCTTGGAAATTGATTCCTCATCTCAGTCTTCAAGCAGCTCATGTCAAGTCCACAAACTTTGGTTTGTAATCTTTGTCGATCAGGATGGTGTCTCTGCACCTGTCGAAATTCCTCGTGATGATATCACCAATGTTCGATCATGCGGCTCAAGTGTTCAATTTGAGGTAGATACACTGTTGACAAAGTCATTGATCAACTTTCAAATATCTTTTGGATCCAAAGTTAAAATCACATTAAATTCAACCCGTGATGCTAATAAACTTTACGAAGAATTGAGCAATACTACAGTCACATCATCATTGTCATATCGGAGAAAAATCAGTGTTTGTAAAAATTTTATAAAGGCACCAACCACTAACAACGATGGTGAAAAACTGTCAGATGCTGATATTGTGATCAAAAACTCTCCGGTGAAACACTCCCCACGTGTAAAGGTTTCATCAACCCTTGAATTGAATAATGAGTCCTCAGAAATCAAACAAATCGGCTCCATATTTGGGTCTACTTATGCCGATACAACAAAGGATACCACCAATTGTTCAAGAGGCGGTCAACTGATGCCTGTAATTCCATCTGAATCCAAACCATCTGGTAATCAGAGCGCTTCAGAAGGACCAACAGCACAAATAGAGAAGGTTGCTAAACCGAGTCTGTTGACTTTGAAAGATATTTGGGACTTTGACTCTGACTTGGGATCGACCGCATCGGCCATGACCAAGAAAGACGATACCAAAGCCCATACCATAAAGTTTGAAGTTGAAAGTTGCAGGAAAATAAAGAAGTCTAATATTCAGCGGAAGCTCGAAGATGCCATCACCTCAGAAAAGACTTGTCAAGATATTGTTATTCCTGACTCTCAAGAATCTGAGTTTCATTCTGAAATGACTTCCCCGACCATATCACTGCGTCATCGTGCTAACGGTAGGCTCCTTTCAAAAGCAAGCGTTGAAAAGCCTTCTGTTGTGCAATTATGTCAATCTGGTGCAAAGAGAAATCTTACCAATGATGATGGTGGTAGGTGCAGGTCAGCAGGACGCGAGAGTCCAATCAAAAGGTCTAGACCTACATCTACGGAGAAATCCTATAATATTGGAAAGGTTAAAGTCAACGAGAAACCAATTCAACAGATATCAATACCTCCCGGTCCTAACACAGGACAACTGAGCTCCAAAAAAGTTACGAGTTTAACTTTTTTGCCTGACGCAGAAAGCACGAATGTGGAGAAACGCGTTGAAACCCCCGATGAGGACAGTACCATCACTGACGGGAATGTGGTACAGTGCGGGGGCACCATTGATTTGGATGCTATTGACAATTACACTGACCAGCGAAATAATAATTCATGTCTAGGCAAGTTGGAGGATGCAAATGGGCTGTTATCTAAGCCTTATACGGTCACATTACAGAATCAGATCTACAAGTCAGTAAATATATTTTCAGAAGAGCTCGTATCCAAGATACGTCTTATCAATCAAGAAATCAACAAGAAGATTACGAATGACCTAACCCACAAATATAAGATAATCTTCGATGATTTGAAGGATTCATTCCAGAAAGACGTTGATGAGATGTGTGGTTTTGTTGATGGGATGAAAGGATTACTTTGTCTTCCAGAAAAAGAATTGGTTGAATATATTCAACAAAGAGCGGCTAACCATAACTAGCGGTCATGTGTTATGCTATATAAATCGATGATTATCCATCGATATCGAGGAGATGGGATCTCATTGCCTGTGTGTGTTCCCTTTCCATTATTATTTTGTGCTGAATATGGTCGTGACTGGTCTGTCATCTGTCTGAGGAGCTACTATTGTTCGTAATGATCAACCTCAACTACAGTGGTGGAGGTTGGAAGTAAAACGGTATTAATATCCCCCGTCTATACTAGTGTGATTACAAATCATGAAAGTTTAAAGTCTTTAGCTAAAGTTACAATTCAGTCAATGTAGATTTTGTTTCTACTAGTTGCTTATCGGATGGCGCAATTTTTCAACCACTGTCTATAAACTTGGAAGTTGGGAAAAAAACATGGGCATAACAATACGCCTTTCGCAAATATTACGTCAGGCAATATGTTCTACGAACGCTCCGGATATCAACATGCTCCCCAGAAACCTGGAGTACATCCGGAACATAAAGGGATGTACTGATGAGCAGACATGCTGTTGTGTATCTGATGTAAACTCATTGCTCTGTCATCACTTTGTAAACAGAACTCGTTTCCTAGAGGAATTCTTACCCGAGAATTGTGTAACGCACAACGGAAAAATATGTTAATAAAACTAGATTGCTTTAAGCCTCAACTCCAAGGCCACGATCTGCTCAACAAAAAAGGAAGGGAGAAATTTTATTTTTTTTGCTTGAGGTGGAATATAAATGGATGCAGGAAAAAAAGCCTAACAGCTGCACTGTAACAGGCGGAGACATGAAAATTTCTTTTGTATCGTTTGAATGATGGTAAAGAACGATGTGGATGCGAGTGACTCGACGAGCGATGTGTAGTCATCAGTTGTATGAAGTTATATATATATTCTTTTCAAATTGATGAGAAATCCGAATTACAGTTCTGCAATATATTGAATTGTTAATCTCGGGTAAATTTACACCTTCGCGTTTGTTTCGAAATTAGAGGTGTGAATCTGCCGTCGAAAGTACTGGCCAATTCCCAACGACATTGCTGATGAAACCATTACAAGTACATCTCCTGTAGTTGTCAGGATCAAAATATTATGAAATCATGGTTATTTAAAGTAGAAAAGTTGAGGTGTCGTCCTACTTTTGAGGTTCCATTGTTTTTCATACTGGTTTTCTCCCTCATAATCACATGATGTAGTGGAGATCTTTAACATTAGTGGAACTCTGCAAGAACAAAACAAACATGACCTCTAATAAGAGTTCAACCTGTAGAATATGCATCTGGGTGATGTCAATAGCTAGTGGGTGGCAAGTTTTGTAATACAGTGATCGTCTGTCAACAATGACTATGAAATGGAGAAAAAATGTGTATTATCGTTAGTGGGGTCAAGTAATTCGGTTCACCGAAAATATTGACACAACCAGAAAACACGACCCAGGTACAGATCGAACAAGGAAACATTGGCTCACAAAAGTGTACGGACGCCGCAAAATAATTGGTCTCTGAAAAGCAACTGCAACACAGGACATGAATCTTTGTTCCTGGGTACACGACTATTTTGAGCTGTTTCCGTCCAGTGTGTTTTTTTTTGGTGTGTAGATCATGCAAGAAACTTGATGAGTGACAAGCTGAGATTTTTTGAATCCTGAATTCTCAAATCCTGATATTGGAGTAAACAAGCTAATCGGCGTTTGATTCGATTGGGGGGTAACTTGGCACCTTTCCTGCAAAGGTATTAAACCAGGATGGGGGAAAAAGCTGGCCATTTACCACCTTGGAAAACAGAGTTTGATTGTACATGTGTGCACAAAAACAGAGTTTCGTAGAGTTTTCGTGTTTGTTTGTATGTTTCTTTCGAACAAGTAAATATAGTTGGGTGTTGTTTTCGTGTAACTGCTTTGTTGAGTGTTGCACTCAAGTTAGAAATTTTGTCGTGTCTCATTGCTTGTCTCACCGCAATCTGCTCCACTCAACATCTAGGTAGCCTTGTTCTTTTGGTAACGGGGAACCACGCGTTCCCAATTTGAAGAAAAATCATGAATATGATCCTCACAGCAACAATCACTGAGTGTAACTGGGAGTGTACTCTCTAAATCCGTACTCGACTACTGGCCCGTTCAATCGTAGTACACTTACCAATGTGAATCTTTGGAGTATCAACAACTTCAGTCACAACTTTAAACTCTCTACTGTATACCAACAAATGCATATTAACCTTTCGTAACATGTTAACATCTCGTACAACCAATATGCACATTCATGTACCTTCTCCTTCTTCTTTTGCTCCTCTTTGCCTCCAGCTTTATACATACACTTGCATGCCATCAAGCCAGAGCTTCAGAGGATAAGGCGACACAAAAAAAAACTTGCGCGAGCTGCGTTTTCTCTACCCACCAAGGATCTTCAGGGGGGGAAGGCCAAAAAAAATTTTTAAACTTTCTGGATTAAAATGAAACCACAACTTTATAAAAACACCTTTGAATCCCATTCCTAAAAAAAACACACAACACACTTTCGTCCTGTGTCTGGTTGTTGGTTAATACCACTTTGTGCACATCATCAGAGAATTAACAAGTTGCAACAGAAGTGTTGAAGGTCTTCTGTATTGGCATCTCCCTTCCTTACATAACACTCTGTCATTGTCATCTCAACTTTTTTTTTCATCCCACACACTTGCATCCCAGAGAAACCTGAAAGCACATTTACCGCACTATAGCTTTTGTTGGTCCTGTTCGTTTTTTTGTCCTTACCCATTTATAAGACTGTTCCCCTTGAACAGTTGCACATTATAATCAACAGTGAGGATACTTTATTGTTTTAAAAGGACCTTTCTATTATAACAAGAAGGATTTACGGGCTTTTCCTGTCTTTTTTTTCCTGTTCCGCTTGCCGCTTATCGCCTTGTGCTTTTTTCCTGCTTCCGCATCCCTTTCTGAATCGGGTTGCAACTGACCGCGTGTGCATCGCTCCTATTTTGAAAACCGGAAAAGCAACAACAGATATAGATCCACACATTTGAGGAGAGAGAATGACTAAGAGCTCTGTGGTTTCATCAACTGCATCTTCACAACAACACTCAGACTCTCTTCAACAAAACCGGGCCCCACGTGTTTACGACCCTGTTGCACTCTCGATGGCCCTTGACGCTCTTGATGTCTCATCACAGAATGGTGGATTACCAAGCTTGACGAAAGAGTCACTATTCCTCTTGAATTTGAATAATGAACAGGAACATTTGAAGCCACAGAACTCATTGGTTTTGGCTAACTCGAACTCAGACTTCACGACGACGCCAGAACTTACGATGTCGTCATCATCAAGTCTGGCGTCATTTGACGAAACCAGTAAAGATCGCATGCAATTACAAAAGGTTTACAGTAACTCAAACTCATCTATTGCTACGATGGTGCAGAAGTACTCCTCGTCAAATTCAACTTTGGATTTACAAGCCGCCACAAGAGATTCTACGGCACATGTTGAACATGAGGTTTTTGAAAAGGAAAAAGATTCTAAAGACTTTTCTACAACTTCGTTGTCGAGTTTGAACTCCAATATTGAGACTGAGAGTACCACTACAGATGCCACATTAGGTAAACCAAGACATTTGAAATCTTCTCTCAAACTTCCAGGTTTGCACCGCTCAAAGTCGTTACCATCAGTAGTTAAGTCGGTTCGGTTTTCTGCTCATTTGGAGGTCAAAACTTTTAGCGAGCATTCAAAGCCCTCATCTATCTCATTGGACAACTCACCAGAATCATCGCCTTCAGGTTCGGACTACGATTATGAGGAGGAGCCAAAGGCTTTCTTTGACCTCAAGTCTTCGTCATACTTTAGCGCATCATCAGACGATTCTGACTCTGAAGAGGATTACTTCTCCTACAAGAAGAAGCTTCGTCAATCGTCTTGGAAGTTACGTGCTACAAACTACGATTTCTTCAATGTTCATCACAGACCTCAAGCTGTGAAGCTTACTTCACTGGCTGTTAAAGGTACACAACTCGTGGGATCAGTCCAAGTGCGTAACATTCATTTTGAGAAATATGTTGAGATAAAGTTCTCTACTGATTGCTGGAACTCGATATATTTGGTCACCGCCTCTTATTCTCGCTCTCTTGATTCTATGACTGATCAGTTCAACTTTGAGATTGATTTGGACAGCACCATAATGATGAACTCAAAGCGTATGCAACGCAAGAACTCTTCACAGCCAATTTCGGTGGAACTTTGTGTTAAGTACGTCACTAATGGTTACGATACATATTACGACAATAATGGTGGTCAGAATTATCGTTTCCAGTTGGTATCTACTTTGAAAAAGAAACAGAAAGTACCACTGAAGCATACAAAGAGCTCATCGTATATTGATGCGAACTTTGTCTCTGCTAAGATCAATTCCCCACCAAAGGTTATGACTTCTGGAAGATACTTTTCCGATGACACTGACTACTTTAATACTTCTGCAGACAAGTACAAATACTGGCAACCGACTGCTAAGTCTGTTGTTAATGACTCTTCCACTGTTTGCAGCACTCCATCTGACAAAGTTGTACCACCTTGTTCTTCCAGCGCTTCATTGATTAAAAACTCACAGACTGCTTTCAAGCCAATGGCGTTACATGGTTATATATCACCAAAGGATTCTAAGGAAAATTTGAAGAACAACGATTCTTCTTACACCGATTTCCTGCAAAAGTATTGTTTCTTCAAGTCTGAAACTCCAAAGTCAAGCAGACATGAAAACGTTTTCATCCGCTGATTTCTAACTGATCTCGTCCCATTAATTTCCTATTCTTCAAGAGCTGGTTCTCTTGTTGATCTGATCTGCTAATGGGTGTTTTCGTTTTTCAATGTTGTCATTATCTTCATCATTACCGTCATTGTCATCATCATCGTTGTCATCATCATTTTCATCATCATCATTTTCATCATCATCATTTTCATCATCATCAACATCCGAGGTACTAGTACTTGACTACTTTTTCATGTATTATCACTACGATTCATCATCCGTATCTTTTTACATGATCTCTTCTCGCTTTTACGTTCGCTCTTTTAATCCTTTTTTATCTGTTTTTTCCTCTTGTTTTTACTTTGTTCTTTGTTTTGGGTCTTTGTTAATATTTGCTTTGTTGATCCACCTTTTGAAATTCTGTCTAAAGGTGGTGGTCGTTATTTTGGATTTGTCGGTACGCTTTTTAACAGCCGACATCTGCTATGGAATTATATACACGTTATACAACTTGTTCTTGCTTGCTATAGCTGTAGTGTCTATTAGAAAGAATCATTGAGTCCAAGAACAAGGATAGCTTGATCAATTGGTAAAATACCACTGGTGCTATTCTAGAATTCATGTCCTGTTATGAATAATTTGTAATAATTTGTCACTGCGCCATAGTCGTCTCATTAAAGCGCGATAATCTGCATCGCCGATCCCATCAATAATAAAGATATGCGGATTATGATTCTAAATTAGATCAGAATCATTTTTCCTTATGTCATGGGTTCTCAGTCTGTACAACATTATGTCTTCCAGCATTGGATGAAGATGCTGCATGGGTTTAGATCTTCTCAAAACTGCGCACCATCAGGCAACCCTAAATACCAGCACGTTGAAACATAAGAAACCAAGCCGAGATATCACTTCCCATGTGGGCAAGTTGTAATGTCCCAAGTTTTTGAGTAACCGCTAAGTTTTATGCGGCTATAGCCTATTAGCCGATAAAAATGGTTCGCTCCTTAGACCCAATATAGACCGGTAATTCCACGGTTCAAATCACCTAGTTAGCAGCACAGTCATATCCGCGGAAAATATCAATTCTCCATCCGTGGGTAATAGGGTGCTTGAACCATTGTTGTACTCAGGGGAAAATAGCTCATGAGAGCCATAGGTGGAGTCAACAAATCAATTATTCTCACATTTAATGGGTGCACTAAACATCCATACCATGCTTGTAATATTGGTGTATCCTGGCGGAGCACGGCACTGGGAATTCAGCACAACATTAGTGGTGAAGCATGAACCGTTACCTTCGATTTAATAGCGCCTAACAAATCGTGAACCGTGACAGTTCTGAGTGAATATATCTAAATTCTGATAAAGATATCCGACTTCTCGGGTACAATCTTTCCAAAGCCTATTATCAAGCATTACCCGAGAAAGAGCCACGCGTTTTTATTAAGGAAATAGACAATTGAAAAGCGAATGCAATCAGTGCAAAAATGAACCAAGCCATAAGTATACACGGCAGTAATGGCCAGAAGTTAAGTAATGTAATAATTGTTGCCTTCTACTGATAACAAATTCTGATACCTATCCACGATATTTAACATTGCAAAATCCGCCGAATGCTAACCTTTGTCATTTCGGGATGCAAATAGTCATCAACATTATCAATGATTATTGGAATCATCCAGCCTCGTCAAACACGCGTCTTAAACATCACCACTGGAATTTTTATGACGTCTAAGAGAGACGTCCCGGCTATGCCCAAGCTACCGAGCTAAGCGTTTAACGAGTTTCTGAACTGGTAATACGGCTCATCATTGATCAACGGTGGTATGTGTGGCAGCCTGATCGTTGATGTTGACACCAAAGTGTTTAAAATGCACAACTTTAACCTCCACCAATAAAAGCCCATCCTCATGCACTCATAAACTTAGGCGTGTATGTATTATGTAGGTTTTGAAGATATGCAATATGATGCACTGCGCTTCTCCTAACAAAGGTGGTATGCAAGATTGACGGTAGTGGTCTTACCACCTTCATTTTTCCCTTAGTTGTTGACAGTCAACAGCTTGGGAGCACAAGGATATGACACATTTTATATTCATCGTCTCATGACCCTTGAATTGAGGTGATTGGAAGATATTCATAACCTTTTTAGGGGTTATCCGTATGCTAGTCTTCTAGTGCTCCTTATTGATATCATTAATGGGTTTTCGAAAGCAAAACTTTCTTGTATATTCTTCTGTGGTGCTGGTCCTTCTTCGGTTGTTAAGTGAAGATCCCAATCTGTGATGATTTCACAATCCAGCAATTCTATTGAACCAGTCTGTCAGCAGAAGGTACGCAATTGGTGAGTTACCTCAAGGACGAAAGTCGTATAAACTATGTCTAAAGTGGTACGAAAGCCACAACTTCTATGAAAATAACTACTCTGTATGGTCAATACTCAACCACCTACAGGATTTGTTGGAACATAAACACTGTAGAAATTATACACTTTCGCATCTCAACACAAGGAATATGGATGTCCATACATGAAAAGTCCATGTACAGTCTGATTTTATTAGGATTGAAAACACATAATCCTAGAAGTCTTCTTTATCATGACAATCACAGTCCCACAAGATACATCTCGCAAATCTTTACCTGAGATAGAGGTGGAGTTCAATTAATTTTCCTTTCTAGAACAAAGGAGATACTTTTGCCTTTCCTATGAAGTGAGATGTCCTCTAAAATTACCAACGGTATAATCTATATGGACAAATGCACGTTCAACGTTGATGATCGGGAGTGCCTCTATGGTGTATTGTAATGCTTCTGCAATGTCATGACTATCTCTCAGAGTTAATCTTCCATCGAGAATGAGGTCAACTTCAACGTTAATGGAATCACCAACGTGATAACAACTAATATCTTTGATCATTTGGATCTTTTCAGCAAACCTCATACAGAGATAAAGAATCACTTTGAAATCTTCTGGGTCTGCATTTCTACCAGTGAGGTTAGAAATGTGCTCAGCGGATGTCACTGTCCATTGAACAATGATATATATAGAGAGGAAAAGGGCACTGATAGGATCAAACCAAAAGATCTGGAAATGATAACCCAAGAGTGGCATGATCAAAGAAACAAAGTTGAAAACAACGTCAACTAAAGCATCCTGTGTCAATGCCTCCACAGAGCTTGATTTTATGGACTTACACCAGATATAGCAAGCCAGTTTACACACAATTGTGGCGAGCATAATCAAGGTTGACGTTGTTCCAATCTCAACAATAGGATCACCTCTTTGATGATTGATGAGCCTTTCGGTGGCTTCCAGTCCAACCTGTGCAAAACAGATTATGATGATGATTGAGAAAACAAGCACGCCAATTGGTTCCAATCTATTCCTCCCAACAGGGTAGTCCTTCGAATGCTTTGACTGCGACAACCTGTTTGAAGTATAAATGATCAAAGTGGAAAGAAAGTCCAACGCCGAATCCAAGAGAGATGCAAAGATAGAGATCGAAGATGTAAGCATTGCAACAACAACTTTACCAATCAACAACACAACATTGGTAAAGAAGTTCACCAGAATGGCAAAGTTCACCAAGGCAATCTCTCCAGCTTTGTTATAACCAAGAACATTACCAGTCTCCAAATCAACATCACCTGGCACGGCGCTTGCTCTTCTGTGCAGTTGTGGACGTTGTGGTTCCGACAGCTGCTCACTCGTGTGAAGTGAATTTGTATACACATCTAAGCGGTTGTTATCCTGTCCCTGCTCATCATTGCTTTCCTCACGGTTAGCACTGTCATTACGGTCACTGTAATTTTGGATCATAGTGTGATGGATGCCAGAATCCAATAACTTGTCAACTTCCTGGTACTTTTCAATCAACGAGTTTTGATCTGCATAGAACGATCGCAGACGCTTCGGCAGTTTCTCCAATTCCGAGTCTTCTTTATAACAACGCTGCCAATCAAACAGAGGCCCAATCTTCCCAATCAACGTTTGTGGTCTCAGTTCACGAACAATGTTGGCTCTGGACTTCTTCTTGTAGTACATGATCAACTTATCGGTTTCCTTCGACTGCTTGATATGAGAGCCTGTTAAGTCGAATCCCAAGAATGACGGTCTTCTAGAATCTTGTAGCTGAAAATCCTCAGAATCAGAAATGTCGCTGTTGAACTGTTGTGAATTCGACACTTCTTGATACGCAGCAGGAGAAGTGCGTGCATGGTAGAGCAATGGGGTATCTTCTCCATCAGAGGGAAGAATGGGTGTGCTAGCCTTTGACACCATTATCAGATAAGAGCCGAGGAAGAGCGAGCAAATGTATTAGAGTTAAAGAGAGCAATTGGAGATTCTGGATGATCAACCTTTGTTCATCATAATGGCTCAAAATTGGTTGCTTTATTTTAGCAGGTTCTGTAGCGCTCTATGAAAATTTCCCCTTCTTTTTCTTTTGTGTCCCCTTTACCGGGTTGTGCTTTACAGTTTGTGAAATCTCGCTGTTCAAAATGAGTGTATCCAACCAGTCGAAGAGAACTGGCTGTGTTTTGTTCAATTGGAGGGAAACAATGGTTGCTATTGCACTTGTGGAGACGTATTTGGAGCAGAGTTTGATCAGTGGGGATTGTCGATATTTGCTTGTGGTCGTGATCTCCATAGTTCTGGAATACCATCGAGTTGTGCGAGAGTACTAGTTGGTGTACGGATGTGGGTTGTAGAATGGTTTATATTATCATAAGTAATGACGAGGAAGCTATAATGCAAAAAAACAGGTTGTGATATAATCTACAGGGTGATTTATTCATTGTTAGATAGTGTTGTTTCTGGAGATAGAACAATTCTACCGTGAATTTCAAACACGATGGTGAATTTTTCAAATATGGGATATAAAACCTGTGAACTTGAGATATTAAAAAACATTCAACTCAACAATTATAAAAATTATTTAAAGCCATTTCCATTGACAACTTATACATTCGAATAACTTAAAACCCTATACACATTTAACTCGCTGTAAAAGCACCAAAAATTTACCACACCAAAACAACCAATTTATTTACATTTTAAAGCTGTAATTTTATCACGCCTTCAAAGGAGTTTCCACCAAAAATTTCACGCCTTTTTCTCTCTTTTATATAGAGATTTGTTTTTGTGTCAAATCTCATCTCGCGTGTGTCCCCAACCGGTCCGAAAACTTTTCCCACTGAACAATTTTTTCCTTCATCTTGTCCCGGCGCTAATACTCTGCTTGAAGTTCTGATAATCATCGCATTTGTCTAGGACTTTGGCACGGGTGTTTGATTTTACAATTCAAGTTGAAGATGTCTAGTGTTGCTGTTGCTGATGTTTACATCGATGACTCTGTCAATTTCGACTCTTTCGGCCTTGACCCTCGTCTGAACCAAGCCATTAAACAGCTGGGGTTCAAGAACCCAACGTTGGTCCAATCCAAGGCCATTCCATTGGCCTTGCAGGAGAAGAGGGACATCATCGCAAAGGCATCTACTGGTTCAGGAAAGACAGTGGCTTACGCAGTTCCAGTGGTTCAGAGTATACTTGCTCAAAAGAACAACTCGAAGGAACACGAGATCAAAGCGATTATTCTGGTTCCCACTAGAGAGCTAGCCACTCAAGTCCATTCGTTCATGGGCAAATTGGTGGCATTCTGTGGTAAAGAGGTCAAACTGTTGAACTTAGCCAGTGGTGTGAGTGACTCGGTGCAGACGTCCTTACTCTTGGAAAACCCAGAGGTTATAATCTCTACTCCTTCGAAACTGATGTCCTTCTTGGAAAAGAACATTGACAGTATAGATTTGCAAAATCTGACATATTTGGTGATCGATGAGATTGATTTAATCCTTTCATATGGATACTCAGATGATCTTGACAAACTGGCAAATTACTTACCCTTGAAGACATTGCAAACATTCCTCATGTCTGCAACACTCAACGAGGATATTAACGATTTAAAGACCAAGTTTTGTCGTTTACCAGCAGTACTCAAGCTGAACGACGATGAGCTTAACAACAAGTCTAAACTGGTACAGTACTATGCCAAAACTACAGAATTTGATAAGTTCCTTCTGGCCTATGTCATTTTTAAACTTCAACTGATCAAGGGTAAAACGTTGATCTTCGTCAACAACATAGATAGAGGCTACAGACTGAAATTATTCTTGGAACAGTTTGGTGTTAAGTCGTGTATTCTTAATTCTGAACTGCCCGTGAATTCTCGACTGCACATTGTCGATGAATTCAACAAGAACGTGTACAACTTGTTGATTGCAACCGATGATTCGGATCACATCAGGGAGATTGATGAGGAAGAGGACGAAGAGCATGACCAGGACGAAACACAAGAACCAAAACATATCAAAACCAAATCCAAACAGGATAAAGAGTATGGTGTATCTCGTGGTGTTGATTTCAAAAACGTTGCATGTGTCTTAAACTTTGACCTCCCAACAACGGCAAAGTCTTATGTCCACCGTATTGGTAGAACTGCACGTGCAGGAAAGAGCGGTATCTCTCTATCCTTTGTGATACCTGATAAGGAATTTGGCAAACACAAGGTTGCCTCGTTGAAGACTGCTAAGAAGGACGAAAAGATTCTTCGTCGTATCTTGAAACAACAGGCTAAATTGGGATTCGAAGTCAAGCCATATCAATTTGACATGAAACAAGTCGAAGGGTTCCGTTACAGATCAGAAGATGCTTTCAGAGCAGTTACCCAAGTGGCCATCAGAGAGGCTAGGGTGAAGGAGTTGAAGAACGAACTATTGACCAATGAAAAATTGAAGAGACATTTTGAAGAGAATCCACAAGACTTGGCATCTTTGAGACATGACAAAGAGTTACATTCCGCAAGAGTCCAAACACATCTGAAAAGAGTTCCTGATTATCTCTTACCTGAAGGTGCAAGAAGTTCAAAGTCAAAGATTGGATTCGTTCCATTCCACAAGAATAGAGTTAATAAGAGACGTGGGAAGAAGAAAGGAAACAAGAACGATCCTCTAAAAACATTCAGAGCAAAGAAATAGAGTATATAAGCGTGTATTGATTAATCTTCAAAGAATTGGAGGGCTCTTTTATTTATGTAACATCTCGTCAAGGCTTAAAACACCGTTGAACTTGTCATTTTTGATGTGATCGACAATTTCATGGGCAACTGTTTGGGTTGATATAGTTGGTCTCACCAGATCATTCAACAAAGGGATACGACTACCGAGTAGAGTTCTATTTCCCCAGTCCAGGACATCAACAAACTTGTGAATTGTCTCACGCAGAGTATCATCATGCACATCCTCATCAAACATGAACCCCGGTCTGGCAAATAGACACTTCAGGCCTTTCAAGAGAGAGAGTTCCACTTCAGCTTCTCTCTTTGAAGTTATGTAACCTGAAGGAAGTCCAGGGAATCCTCGATCAGCAGATATGTAGACGAATGATGGTGAATCCACTTTTGTCTCTGCGACATATGTCTCGGCCAGTAACAATGCCGAATCTCTATTCACTTCAGAGTACGTATTACGTGGAATCTTCACCAATGGATTGGAAGGTTTAACAAAGTTCACAAACTCAGAAAGCACAGAGGAGTTGGAATTGACGGCAGCTTTATAGTTCTGGTTCTCCAATAGGATTCCAACAGAATGCACAACAGTATGAGCATCAACGAGATGATGTTTATAAGTTGACGGGTCAAACAGATCTGCACTTTGCCATTGAACTTTAGCTAACCAGTGGGCATCATGATGAGTAACACCTCGTGGAGGCTTACCTGAACGGCTAGATGTGGTCAACAGGTTAGCGATCAAACTGATCAACCAGAGAAAATGGTGATACTAACGTTAGGGAGGTCACTTGAAAGCCCGCGTTGATTCCTGCCTGACATATACGTTTACCTGTTGAATCAATTGAGGTCAGTACAGTCCTGAAGAGAAAACATCAGATACAAACTAACCTAGGAATCCTGCTCCTCCAAGAACAACAATCTTTGACATCTTTAGAGAACTTGTTGCGTATGCCTTGGTTCTGGAGCTGATGGTAGCAGTTTCGGACTGAAAGACCTGCCGGGTTTATGATTTTTCACCTCGCAGACGGGAACTCCCACTTTTCGCTTCCTTGGGCGGGTTCTCCTTTCTTTGTTGCTTTCTTACACAGCCTGTGTGGGCCGGAGAATTTCTAGGCAGGTGTCCCACCGTGAGCTCAAGAGACACTCTTCCGCCTACGTTTAAAAGAAAATGAACGGAGAAGAGAAAACAACGCTGTCATAGTTCAGCCGGTTGAAAAACAAAAATGAATAACGTGAGTATGTGAATGAGTACTGTGTTAGGGGCATTGATGTGTGGAAACGAGCAACATACCGCCATATATTACTCCATGATGCACTATTAATGTTGTAAACTGATACGAGACTTAGTCTGCAAGGTTACATATCTTTTTTTTCAAGGTTCTTGGTAATTATTTCTTGGTGACGACATTTATGACAAGACTCAAGGTGATTAAAAGATATTCTTCCAGAGGAGATGGTGATACTGAGCGAATTCTCCAAGTGAAATGATCTAACAAGGCGTTTCCATCAGTTTCAATTCCGTGCGTTTTGGTATTTTCCCCTAAGGTCGATTTACCGTAGAATTATCTGCAACGAACGTTTAAGCGGGAAAACCGCCTGCATGATGCATCACTTATATCCACGATAGCCTGAGTTCGATCACCGTTATAGCTGTGAACTAAAAAGGGGAGTTGAAGTGTAAAGTTCCTATTAATATGAGATATTCAGTATGATTAAGAAAGTTGTGGTGTACACCCAGAGAGTACTAAACAACTTTGACGAGGAGGTACATACACTTTTGATGAAAGCTCATGAGAGCAAATATGTAGAGCAGGGGAAAAAAAGAAACAAGAGTTTAGGAATACAAACATATTGGCTTGGTGTCAAGACTCATTCCAAAAATATGACTGGGATATGCTATGTTTAACGAATTCCTCTCTTGAATAAGGCATTTGTCTGAAGAATTTAAATTGAGCAGGAAAAGACCTGATATAATGCTTGAATTAGTTAACCAAGTGCGCCATATATTCATTTCTATCCACTCATTTTGAAACATGCTCAAGCGTTGTATTTTCACATTCTTCATACTATTTACATTCTCCTTTGCACAGCGAGAAGTTACAATCATCACAGTCATAACTTCAAAGGAAGATTCAACAACACAGAGAATCACAACGAATTCAGTTCTCACTCAATCTCCTACCTATGTATGGGCCACTGGTACTGATGCAGCCGGTGTACTGCAAACCACACAGTCTGCATACTCTCAGCAGTTTACCAGAAGATGGAGCACCGTGGAATCCGTTCCAACTGGTACTATCGGCCTTGGTGCACTAGAAGGAACTATCGGCATAGTCAGGACATATCCGAGGGTGACAGTTACAAGGAGTTCTTAATCGAATTAGAGATGTTCTTATTAAAAGTTTTCTGCCTGTAGTCCAAAAGTCAAAAATAACCGTTGAACGATCTAAGGCTTGGTGTTTGGATGCTCCCTGCGAGCATGTTTCTCAAACTCCGCTACAGAACTGATTTGCTATGATGATAAACCAACTTTTGCTTCTGTCTGTATAGATGCGAGAGTATTAAAAAGTAAGAACAGATGGAAGTTTCACACAGCAAAACTCCTTACAGAGACGTAGATGAAGTTAATGAGGAAACACAGGTTTTGGACCCATTAGAACGTCCTATTTCTGCAAGGAAGAGGTCAGGAAGAGAGGTATTTGAATTGTTACAAAATCAACATGGGCCTGAATCACAGGATGAAACGCCCGGTGAATCCATTAGAAGAGTACAAAGTTTTGAAGAACGCCAACTAAAGCAAAACGGGTGGTGGAATCTTTGGGGATTTGAAGAATTTGGAAGTGAATTGTTGGAGAACAACGGGGCAGTTGCAAGAGACCATGTGGGTAAAAGTTTATCTTTGAACTGTTTCAGTTTGATATTAACATTATGTTATAGATGGCAAATGAAAGAACATTTCTCTCATGGATTAGGACGTCAATGGCAATGTCAACAGCGGGTGTCGGTGTGACACAGCTGTTTAAACTTGTCAAGAGCAACTCAGAGACAGACCTCGTCGCCAAATTAGGACGCCCCGTGGGAGCGTCCTTTGTACTTATCGGGGTTATATGCGTAATGATGGGAACACACAGGTTCTTTAGAACACAGCATCTACTCAAGGAGAAGAAATATCCACCTGCAAAGCTCACGGTGTATACCTTGGTCTTTTTGGTGTTTAGTGTAAGTGCAGAACTTCTCAAGAAACGTTATCTATATTTTGGTAGAGAAGAATACACTAACATCGGCTTTAGCTCTGTGTTGTAACACTGGTGACTGCGCTTATGGCAAAGAACGAATAAAGGGAATCAATAACAGCTTAATCAACCATGAAAACTTTCCATGTAGATCAATGTCCTTCGAGAATAGGTGATAATGCTCCAGATAGCAGTACATTTCAGACCGTTATGACGTATTATTGTATTGGGGGTGGGGAGGCTTAAAGCCCTAATATCAAAAGTCACATGATTACTGGTAGGGCTTATATACCAAAATCGTACCCCGTGCGGAATTGTGAGAGAAAAGCAAAAACATCCAAACATTCGGAGTCACAATTTTCAAACTGCGGTGGATCGTAGGGCAATGGCGAAAAAAAACAGCCCAAGTTTATTCATCAACAACAAAGCACAGAACAGAAGACCCTATACCATATACAACCAATAAGACAAAATGGTACGTTATTAAACAAGAGAACGAGTGATAAGTGTGAACCTTTGACATGGAAGCTATTGGGATGTTCGGATATTGGCTTTAAAGGGTGGAGACATTATTAAGCGATATGGAGGTCTTGAAGTTTTACTAGAGTGAGGAATTTTCCAAGCGTATGAAGAAGGAACCGAGTAGAGGTTGTGTTCTAGGCGATATGAACCTTGTGTAAAAGCTACAGAGCAGCTCAAGAGTCATGTTTGAATGCTACAGCTTCGATACAGCTGATTTGTCATGTGGACGGTTGCAGGACGTGGTTTTTGGTGACCATCCTGAAAGAACCGAAGACCATATTCAAATCAATGAAATCATTTCCTTCTCCCTCAATAGACCAATCTGAGCCAATATCAAACAGGTAATTCAATACTCAACAGGTCATCTCGTTTTTGTTTTGTTTCGCCTCAAGACTCAATACTAACAGTCACATCTACAGGGTAAAGTCCACGGTTCCTTGGCTCGTGCCGGTAAAGTTAAATCTCAAACTCCAAAGGTTGACAAGCAAGAGAAGCCAAAGAAGCCAAAAGGAAGAGCTTACAAGCGTCTTTTGTACACCAAGAGATTTATCAACGTTACTTTGATCAACGGTAAGAGAAGAGCCAACCCAGGTCCATCTTCCACCCAATAAACATGCTGAGTTTCTGCTTTAAAGAAGTGACAAAGCACATTTAAACGTTTATGTACAATTTTGTTCTCTGAGACAAGTGGCTTGTTCATTTTGAAATGGCTTTAATGTTATAAAACTTTTTGAATAGCAAATGTAGAAAATCATCTCTTGTAAGTTATGAGACATTAGAACAATATCGAACTCCATGAGAAGGCTAGTGGTGTAAGGGCAAGTGTTTCCTTGTATAATGTACGATCTTGTCATGTATAGCAAAGTAGAGCTCATCAGGTAAAATTTTACCTGTGAAATATTTCATCCGACTTCTACATAACGTTGTCTTGTTGAATCTCAGCGGTAAATGTCTGATACCGAGTCATTAGGAGGTGATCTCTTCCAGGAGCCAGAAGGTTACTACAAACCACCAGCAGAGCCTCATTATGCTTCCTACGTTCGTAAGGTGGAGAAACAACCAAAGGAGATCTATTTGCGTCTCATTGGCTCATCACCACTTTGGGGCCATTTGCTTTGGAACGCTGGTATTTACACAGCCGATTACCTCGATGAGCACTCAGATGAACTCATCAAGGACAAATATGTTCTTGAACTCGGTGCTGCTGCTGCTCTACCATCGTTGATATGCTCGCTGAACGGTGCTAAGCAAGTTGTATGCACTGATTATCCAGATCTAGAGCTCATCCAGAACATTGAACATAACGTGAAGAGCACATGTGGAGATTTGAACAACATAGCCGTGAAGGGATACATCTGGGGGAACGATTATGCTCCTCTTCTGGAAGAGATTTCTCCAGCTGGGCAAGAGAAGTTCGATCTCATCATCCTCAGCGACTTGGTGTTTAACCATACGGAGCATCGAAAACTCTTACAAACATGTAAGGACCTCTTATCACCAAATGGGAAGTGCTTCGTTGTGTTCAGTCCACATAGACCATGGTTACTGGAGAATGATTTGGAGTTCTTTGAGACTGCGAAGGAGTTTGGCTTCAAAGTTGAGCAAAACGACCTGGTGATTTGGAAACCAATGTTCCCAGATGAGGATCCATCAACAGCTGAAGTTAGATCGAGAGTCTACTCTTACTTCCTCTCGAAGTGAAAACTACACAAGATGGTAATGGTATCTTAGAATGCATCTGTATGGTATTACATGGAAAGATTAGAGAACAGAAGAGAGATAATGTAGAGAAGTTTAAAGTCCATTGGTTTATAAGTGTCATTAGGCAGTCATAATTTGAGAATGAATCTCTTTCACTGCTTTGGCCAGTTACAACCAACGTATATAAAACTTCCGTAGCTCTTAGCATAGCATGTTGTACCAGCTGCACACCCTTGGACTACCCAGCTACCCCAATTACAAATGGCGTAACCACCATTAGCATCACATCCAATTTCTCCATGTGTGCATTCCTCTGCTGAGTAGGTGAATAAACCTGCTGCAAAGTTTGTATTGAGACATTTTGCCCTAGCATCACCTACCAGATTGGAACAGTCTTCACCAACTGCTGATGTTTCCGTAGCAGCAGTTTCAGCAGCAGTTCCAGTAGTTGTTGTTTCTTTATCAACAGTGGTAGTGGCAGACTCTTGAGTCGGCTGGGAATCAGCAGTGGTTGTAGTTGTGCAGTCGGTCTCCGTAACAATGACAGTGGTTACTTCACCAGACACAGTGTTCACTTTAGTACTGGTGACTGTTGTTTCATGAGCACTTGGAACTTCTTCGGTAACAACGTATTCCGTTTCAGTCGTGGAAATGATTGTTTGGGTACGTGTCTGTTGGTTACCAATATCAATCTCTTCAACTTTTGTAACTGTCACGACACCAGTGCTAGTGATAGTAGTCCAAATTGTCTGTGTTTCTGGTGCTGGTGTAGTTTCACTGTGCGTGACGAGCTCAGAGAGACTAGAAGACGTAGGTTGAAGAGTGGTTGTGCTCTTTGTTGTCTCTTCTGGAGCTTGTGTTGGCAAGACAGTGGGAGAAGTTTCAGTTGATGTTATAAGAGTTGGTTCTTGAGTACTTGAGGTGGTGGCATCATTGGTGTTGCTAGTTTCAGAAATTTGAGTGACGGTTGTAGTGGTAGGAACATCCGTGGTGATGGATGATGTGGATGATGTGGATGATGTGGATGATGTGGATGATGTGGATGATGTGGATGATGTGGATGATGTGGATGATGTGAATGAGCTAGTTGAGCTGGATGAGCTAGTTGAGCTCGAGGAAGTAGTTGAGGTGGATGAGGTGGATGGACTACTTGAGCTCGAAGTTGTTGTTCCAGAACTCAAGCTCACCATGTAAGCCTTAATGCTTTCAGCAAAAGTCTCACCAGAAGAAACAGTGTTTGTGAACCCCTGGGAAGCATCCCATAACATAACACCTCCAAATTGACTATCATTGTAAATGGAATCAATAGTAGACGTGACAGTATCAATTCCCACGTATCCAGAACCTGCTGCCGTTGCAGAACCTGCTAAACCAAGGAAAAGCTTGACATTGGAGTTTGGTGAAACAGTCTCAGCCCATTGAACCCAAGTATCCCAGTTGAATTGACCATCAACATTGCAATAGTTGTTGTAGAATTGAACGAATGCAAAGTCAATGTAAGCATTGTTCATCAAGTTACCCACAGAAGCATCTGGGTAGAAACACTGTGGAGCAGCAGACAAGTAGTACTGCTTGCTACCTTGTGTGAAATAAGTCTCCTTGAGAGATGTGGCAAGTGCAGCATATCCTGTTGGGTCGTTGTTCTCAATATCAAAATCGAAACCATCGATAACAGCATCGCCAAATGGACGCTCATCTGCAGTACCTTCACCAAACATGTTCCACAAGGTACCAGCAAATTCTACAGCCTCATCATCGGTGGTGAATCCATATGAGCCAACAGCACCACCAAGAGACAATAAAACAATCTTACCCAAACTTTGACAAGTCTTGATATCCTCAGCGATCTGATCACATTTCAAGAGTCCATCGGAGAATGTTTCAGTACATGCCGAAGCGAAATTGAGACTTGGAATATCATTTGTACCTGGGAAAGAAGTCATGAAGGCAAGCACCATAATATCAGCAGCATCAGATTCACAGTAGTATGATAGTCTTTCTTGGGAACCTGCGGAAGCTTGACCCCAATAGAGGACCATGTTGTCCTTTGCGTTTGCATCAAAGGCCCATGTTGTAGTAGCCATCAAGGCTAATGTGAAGGAGAAAAAGTTAAGCATCATTCTTATCAAGGAAGTATAATGTTGACTCTTGAAAAAGGAATGGAAAATAGTAATAAAGGAAGACCGGTGGTAAAAGATAAAAGAGCGAATGGGTCCTAGTTGCGGTGATAATGAATGACAGTGAGTTGGTCCTGTTGGATGTTTCCTTCGAAGTTTTACTGAAGCGATGGAAAGAAAAAGAAAGAAGAAGATCAATGTAGGGATCAAGTGAACATGAGACATTTTACAAGTGAGCTACATGAGTTAGTTATATACTAACCTGCTCGAGATTGTCTCAGTCACATCGTCACCCTTGTATTTTCCCTTCATATGCACTTGTTGACGCACCATCATGCAGGTTTTGTTCCATCAGACATTGAGGCCCCGAGTCTATTTCCCAAAGGGCTGGTTGGATTTCCCGATGAAGTGAGAAATACTCTACAACATAACAAAAAGACTATGAGGTCAATGAATATTACCTGTGATTCAGGCGCCCCATGGCTTTATCACACACAATATATCATGCATGTATCTAACTGTCTTCTTTCTGAATTTTACCTTAATGAGGAACTGGAAACTCCCTGGGTGGAGTGAACGAGGTTCGTTAGAAATGCTTTCTTCTTTTTATGTAGCAAGAGTGACAAGTTAATTCTAAGCAAAGGGAACGCGGTGAAATACGCTGTCAGACACAGCATGTGGACCCCTTTGTAGAGGAATAGAACGCCAAAACATTCGCAAGTTTTATCTTAAAACCACTTGGAACGAACCTTTCAAAGGTACACGCGCTCACCCAGACATATCTACGCTGAAAGGAAAACCGCGAATTTCCCCCGTCAACATTTTGTTGGTGAGAGGGGAGGAGGCAGGACTCTCGGCTTTCCAAACTCTAAAAGCCGGCCTTTTAACGATGGCTGGGCGTCAAGGCAGCTTGGGTGGAGGAAGGCTGGCATGTCTTTGCAGGGATGTTTTCAAAACAATCAGGCTTAGAGGACATATAAGTGCTTTCCATGTAGCAAACAAATCTGGATGAATTGGGTGCTGACTTATCCCAATTAGGCAAAAACAAGGCATGGAAGAGGTATTTCATGTCCATTACTCTCAAATTGTCCATAGAACGCCTGATGTTTGGCATGCATATGATCTGATAGCATATCCCACATTGACCGATTGATGATTGAAAACGTACGAGGGTGAGGTAATCACAATTGGATCCACGGTCCCCTACAGCTTAGTTCAAAGTTGGATCAAATGGAATCATTGGATCAAGCGTGATGTACAGTACATAGAGCTTGGAATAAGCCCTGAGGCTTCCCTACAGACATCAAAACTGAAGTATATGTGAAGATCGGTACAGTCAGTGAACGGCAGAGACTTCAAGTTCATATTAAAAAAAGTGGAATACAATGTGGAATTTGCTAGGGATAAGCATTAGAGCCAGCCATTGAGATATAGGTGACAAAAATACATAGAGTGGCCGTTTCCTCTCATAAGCCAACGTACTTTCATATACATCATACACTACGTATGGAATGATCATAACCTTCATTACTGGAGCTATTTTTATATACATGGGGGTATGCCCAGACCTAAGATGACATTATACCTCTTTCAGTTAGCTCCTCCTTCAACTGCTTGAAAGGATCTTTAGCGTATGGGATTCTCTTCTCCATGGCTTTCGTAATGGAAATTGCATCAATTTTACTCTTGTATTTGCGAGAAAGTTCCCTTCTATTCTTCATCTCTGGACTTTGATCTTTCCCAATTGAATCTCTGGAAGCGTAGTATCCCATTCTTTTGCTTGCTATTCTATCTTTCACAGTGCGGTTGTTGTCCATCCACCTAGGAACTTTCAAGTCAGTAAAGACAAACTCAGTGATAATCTTTTCTAAGTTCATCTCTTTTTCAGTCAAAGGACTTGAAAGGTTGACGTCGTAATCGTGTATAAATTTGAGCCTCGATCTTAGTTTCTTTAGCCAATAGTCACCCGCAACAACACCCAGATCTTTCATCATACGGTGGTAGAGTACTTTGCACAACGAGTACTTATCCTTCCAGTATCCAGATCTTGCCATAGCTTCAAAGAGGAGAGTGTATGTATCATATTCAGCAGAGACACCAAAATTGTGCTCGAAGGTGTTCATAACACCAATACACAGATCCACTCTTTTCAATTTGGCAAATTCATCGAGGAATTTGTTTAGTGCCTCTCTATTAGCACGGTAGTTCATAGATTCATTCTCATGTGCAAACGAAACAATCTTCAAAGCATTCGTGAATTGTCTCTCACTGATTAGCATCTTAACCACGAGGGTCACAAGTCGACCGTCTAATGCCAACCCGAGCTCTCTCATCACTTCAAGCAGTTTCTTACCAGTTATGCCATCTCTTTTGCTGAAATGCTTCATCAAGCTGTATGCAAAATAATCATCAATGGGGACTCTCAGCTCATTTCTCTTTTGTATCAAGATTTCCTTGCTCGAATCGTCTTTCAATATGTTAAAGACGATGTTCCACGTGACAACGTCGGCTTTCAAATTGTATCGTTTCATCTGTGTGAGGTGCTTGAGAGCAATCTTGTAAGGATCACTCTTGTGAACAATGTTCTGTAACGTGGTCAATGCATTCAACATGATGTTATACGTTGTAGTTGTAGGTGTCTTGCGTTCAGATTTCATCTGGACTATGAGCTCACGACAAGTTGCAATGTCCCACTTCTTTACAAAGTAGTGTATAACGTAATTGAACGAATCTGCAGTTCGTATGTTCAACGTATTTGAATTCAGCGGGTGGAACATATTTCTCAACATCTTGGGTATAATCCCGTTGAATTTTGAAGATTGCCTATAGTGGAAAGTAGAGTGTGTAATTCGATAGATGTAGTCCTCGAATTGTTCTGGATATTCAGAGAAATTGGGTATAGGTGGAATCTCCGTATAGACATGCTTTGGTGCTTTAAAGATCAGATGTGTATCTCTAGTTGATAGAGGTGAGACATCGTCTGGTGAATCTCCCCTCGGAGTGATTTCCACAAGTGCTGAAACAACCTGTGAAACCATTTGTCCGTCTAAAGTGTGTATAATCCCTCTTTCAAACTCCCCCTGGTCTGTAGATTCCCCTTTGGTGTATTTGGCATGATCAACTGAGTCGTCTCTCTGACGTCGTTCCTGACTTCGACGAAGCACAGGGAATGAAAGTGGTTTCAAAGACTCTCTGACAATGTTTTGCTGGAATTGTGAACCTTTATTCACAAGTTTCCACAACTCTGGATCCTCATGGCCATGGGACTCTTTCCTCGACGCTTGTACGTCTCTTCGTACTGTGCTTGTAGATGGAACAGGCTGTTTGATTTGCACTCGAGGCCGTCTTGTCACAAACAAATTGTGTTCTCGACACACCTTCACGTAGTCACCCACTGCCTTTATCAAAGACATCAGGACCTCGTAAGCTTAGAACTGTTGTTGGCTTCAATTAATCTCAGCGTTGGCTCTTTCCGCCTAAGTCGCAACGTCGCAACCGTTGAATTTTTCACCTCCACCCCGATCTGGCGGCAGATTTTTTTGTTTTTTGCACCAGCTTCCGTGTGGAGCCCCCGGCCTGGCAGCCTGTTCAAGCTCAATCATCAAACCCAGCTTACTACGAAAACACAACCTCCTACGGCCAAGGCATTGTACAATTTCTATCATAATAGCTAACAATTTCATTGAGCCAGCTCAGTCAAACGATTAGCAAGGTCATCGGCAATCCCAGAGCTATTTTCCGAGAATACGTAGCGTTTTCCTCCAAATAATGATAGTAGCACCGGCAAGAACACCAAGGCATGGAGCGATGCAATAACCACGAGAGATAACCACATTCTGAAATAGTACACTTCAAAGATTTTCGACTTTGTGAAGGCGAGGACGATGACCCCGATGAGCTTTGTCGTACAGATTCCCCCTAGGACGGCCCCGCCAACGCCTGTTATGGCGTTGAATGCTCTGAAATTGACGTTGGAAAGCCTGTTATCCTTATCAGAGACGATGAAGGCCCTTGTGATATGTACGCAGAATTCCACTGCAAGTCCTACACATATCACGAGGTTCACAAGACTCACAGCGTTCAGTGAGATGGACCAGATCGACATGACACCGGCAATGTTGATCAGAATCATCACCACAGTAATCACCAACGCCAACGAGGATCTGACTGAGCCCAACAGTATAGTCGAGTTCAGAAGGATGATTGCCAATGCAACAAAGATTAGCGTGAAGGTGAGCCTGACAATCGTCGTATACTGCACAAAGAAGATGTAGAAGGGAGAATATGCAAAGATGCCATCGTGTCCAGTGGCTTGTTTCAACTCTTTTGTTATTCTGAGCGATTCTTCATACGCATAGATGAAATCGTCCTGAGATCTCAAAGGAACATGGCCTGTTCTGAAAGTAGAGGCCAGTATACTTTCATCATCATATGAGACTGCACTAGAGTACGGAGCCTTGCCACCGAGTGGACATGGATCACTTGGAGCGTCGATCCATATATCAAAGTACTTCATGAATTCTTCGCCTTGAGGGAATCCCTTCATGGAGTAATCCCACGTTTTGTTGTAGAAGCACGTCTCACACTGACGAGATGGTGCGTATGGTGGACAAACCTCGTCTGTGCCCTTCCTAAAACGACAACAGTCGTCGAGTTGAGGATTCAAAAATGTCAAGTAGTCATCGAGCCATGATGCAACAGGCTGGTTTATCGTAGATATATCTGGACGGTTCAGCTCTTGCTGCAATATGTTAGCAAGAGAGAATTCATCACAGGTAGTGAACTTGCCGCATAGTTTCTGCTGGGCTGTACGGTCTGTCACGTTCATCCCATCAACAACAAAGTAGATTGGTGGACCAACGTTCAAGTACTGATAAACGTCGTTAAAGTAGTCAATGAGATACGAGTCTGAAGGAATAGCGATTCTTTGATCCAGACCAAATTTTATACCAGGCAGGAAAGATAAGGAGACACCGGTCCATAAGACAAATATCGACACTATCACTTCCTTTCTTCTCAAGATCCACGGTGCAAAGTTGCTCAATAGCTTATCAAAGAAGTGAGATTCATTTTCAGATTCAAACAACTGTGAAACCTCGTCTAGTCTGATAGATCTTTGAACTTTCAGGCATGGGAAGCAGTCCAATCTTCCAGAGTCGATCCTCTGCTGGTCTAACGAAAGCAGGGAAATGAATGCCGTCAGCTGGAGTAAGATGTTGAAGAGAACTGCACCGGCAGAGTACAGGGCAAAGTTTCTCACAGCAGGCATCGATACAAAGGCAGCGAGTGAGAATGTTAGGAATTGCGATGTAGCCGATAGCAAGATAGATGGACCCATTCTACCAACGGCTTTCGAAATCCTGAACGGCACTGACTCATTCGGGTACGAGTAGTTTATACCCTTTAGCTCATGTGTTATCAAGAAGATATTATCAACACCAACAGCCAGGATGAGGAATGGGATGACTTCTGCAATGATCAAAGTCGATTTCACCCCGATTAAAGAAAAGAAGCCAGCAGAGGATGTCACAGATAATAATACAATGATTATACCCGAGAGACCCAAGGAGAACCGTGTCTTCAGAATGTTCAAGCTCCCACCCAAGGAAATGGATGCGTACATAAACATCACAAGGTAAGAAAGAATGATGATTTTGGCATCGGTGTTTGTTGATTTGTTAAGTTCTGATTCAAGAGAGGGCTCGGTACTGAAGCTGATCCTCACACCTTGAGGAGGTTCCAAATTCAACAGATATGACTCCAGTGCATTTTCCCACTTCGTTGTATTCTCATTATCACCAACGTGGTTGTTCAACAGCAATGTCACAGAGATCGACTTTGCAGTTAGAACATCACTTCCGTTGTACCCACCAAACAACAACTCTTTATTCAAAGGCTGCTGGAAAGGTGGTAAGCAAGTAACAGGCGACTCTGTACATCCAGGAAGCTTCAATTTCCAATCCTTTGGCACAACTCCTCCAAAGTATTGAGTAAAAGATTCAACCACACAAGGAGACCCATCGAAAGGTTTGAAACACAAGTCATTCAACGTTATGTCATCCACAACGATACTGGTGATTTCTTGTTCAACTTTGGACCACCATTTAACTGTTTTGTCTTTCAACACACCAGTTTCATCAACAACGAAGATCTGTTCAGCTCTATAGAAAGGCCCAAAAGTGTCATCAAAGAACTGCTTCTGTTTGTAGGCTTCGGCACCATTGCTCACCCATAGGTTGACTGGATCTTTCTCTAGCTCACCAAACAAGTAGATACACCAACTAAGTGCACCAGTGAGAATAATAGTGAGTGAAAGTACCGTGGCAGGATATGTCGAACAGTAGAATGCCAACCTTCCAAACAAGTTCTCCAGCACATTATTCAAAGAGTACACTTCATTGCGGTTCACCAATTCAGGTAAATCCAAAGTTGCTGGTCTCAGATATGGTGATTCCAGTAGCAATCGTCTCTTTTTGGCACTAAACCTGTAACCAAAGAGTCCCACAATGGCCAATAACAACACTGAATACACTATAATCACGGAGAACGAAAAGCAAGGTAGTACACCAACTCTACACTTTCTGTGCTTGACATCGTTCAATACGGGACAGGTGCTTGGACAATCAGAGCACGAGCACTTGTAGATATCGTCATCACAGCTGTACTGTTTCTGATTGAGGTAATGACTCGAGGATTCATTTGAGTATTTGAAATTCATCTGGAAAGGTGAACCACCGAGCTGTGGTTTTTCATCACCTAAGAATTTCAAGAACTGTGTATAGTTCTTTGCACCTCCACCAATGAGGTCCATAGCATATCCATTGGTTGCAGAGAACTTGATATTCTTACAGGAATCGTAAAAATCGTTAGCCATTTGATCACCTATACGGAATTCCAATTCCGTAACAACTTTCTTGCCTTCTAAACTTGTTGATGCCTTTGTCACAGTGATGAAATCAGACTGGTGATTTGAACATGTAAATTGACAGAATAGGTTCTTGAAGTTGTTGTGACATGCGGGACATGAAGATATCAGTGTATCAATTTTCTTGAGGTTTTCCTTCAACTGACCTATTTGATACGTATTACAGCAAAGAAGCGACTTCGCACTCCACTCATCACCACATATAGAAGCCAATTCATGAATATCATCATCTGTCACTGGTTGTGGTGGGATATCAACTGAACAGGGTAAATCTGCCCCAAATAATGATCTCTTTCCACAGTGGTCATATACGACACACCTTCCGTCTACGTCGCCTTCATCAAGTTGTGCTTGCTGTTGATTAGATAGCACACCTGTCACGAAGAACGTCAAAGCTAGCAGCAGTAGTCTCATGGTCCTATTTATCCATCAATTGACCTACACGGACCTCCTTTATTGTTACTCAACCAATGATTCACTTGTTATCAATCAAAGGAGAGTTAAAAGCAAAGTTTAGAAAACAATAGCAAGAAAAAAAAAGCGGGCAAATATCGCAAAACGGCAGTTTCCTGATTCGGAAACACCATGACAAAGCATAGAACACAGGAAATGATGAGCTAGAATTACATGGCGATTCCAACTACAAATCAAAACGACAAATGAATAGACGTATTATATGTATAGTAATTTAGTCACAGACCGTGTTATCAACATCTCTTCAGAGCTTTTGGTAAGGACATTGACCTTGGCTCTTTGAGCGTGGAGACAATTGCAAAACCTCAGTCTTGATGTCATTGCTCAATTTTGGATCAACCTTAGCAAACACTTCAAAGACACGGTCCTGAATCACTGGAACGGCATTGGCAACGTGAACTGCAATGTTGTGAGCCAAGTTCCTCTGTTGACCAGGTTGTTTAGACAAAACATTCTGGTAAAGAGCTCTAGCCTGAGCATAGTCGACATCACCACCAACTTTCCAGTGGTATGGCAATGCAGGACCGTTCCATGTTTCTTGGTTTGCCTGGTAGTTGAAGTTAGACTGGGTCTTGTACTCAAGTGGGTTCTCGAGGGTGGAAACGTAGTTTGGTGCAGCACCATAGTTTCCATTGATACACATAGGACCATCACGGATAATCGGGTTAAAAGTCTTTGCATAAGGACAATTGACTGGAATTTGGGCATAGTTTGTACCCAATCTGTGTCTGTGAGTATCTGGGTAGGAAAACAAACGAGATTGTAAAACTGGATCAGCAGAAGCCTCTTGGTATGGCACAGTGTGGGATGGAGAGAAGGCAGCTTGTTCAACCTCAGCAAAGTAGTTCTGTGGGTTCTCATTAAGAGTTAACTTACCGACACGACGCAATGGGAAGTCCTTGTGAGACCACACCTTGGTCAAGTCAAACACGGAGAATGGCAACTCCATAGCCTGGGCCTCAGTCATAACTTGGATGTACACAGTCCAGGATGGGAAGTCACCCTTGGCAATGGCGTTGAACAAGTCTTCAGTGGCATGGTCTGGGTTGTCACCACCCATCTTTCCAGCCTCCTCATTGGTCAAGTTCTTGATACCTTGGTCCGTGATCAGGTGAACCTGCACGTAGAACCACTCGCCCTTCTTGTTCGACCACTTGTAAGTGTGACCAGAGTAACCATTCATGTTTCTAAACGTTGCCGGGGTACCACGATCAGAAAACAAGACCATAAATTGGTGCACAGACTCCTGGTTCTGGGTCATGTAGTCCCAAAACATGTTGGCATCCTTCAAATGGGTCTGAGGGTTTCTCTTCTGGGTGTGGATAAAGTGAGGGAACTTGATAGGATCTCTGATGAAGAACACTGGCGTGTTGTTGTACACCCAGTCCAAGTTACCCTCCTCCGTATAAAACTTGATGGCAAACCCTCTAGGGTCTCTTGCAGAGTCGGCAGAACCAGCCTCTCCACCAACCGTGGAGAATCTCACAAAGGTCTTAGTCTTCTTCCCCACAGTGTCGAGGAACGCGGACCCGCAAATATCCGTGATGTCATCGGTCACTTCAAAGTAACCGTAAGCACCTGCGCCCTTTGCGTGGACAACTCTCTCTGGGATTCTCTCTCTATCAAAGTGGGCAAAGGAATCAATCAAGTTGAAGTCCTGGAGGAGCAATGGGCCGTGTTGGCCAACCCTTTGTGATTCAAAAGGGTTTGGGATAGGGTAACCTTGGGAGGTTGTCACTGTTGGTTTCTTGTTGTCAGACATTGTTCACGCTCTACGTAATCACAAAGTGCGATAAGCAACGAGATCTTTGGGATGAGAGAGGAAGAAGAAGAAGAAGAACAAGAGGGAAATTCCAAGTGGATTGGAAAACTTGAGAGAATCTGGGGCAAACTTGCCCAGTTAAATACATCACGTCACATTTACAACGGAGAGTTGTGCAAGGTTTACAAAGCTTGCGAACGCTCCTCCCATCAGCCTATCACGTTTCACAATTTCGTAATCGAAGGCAGTGGGCCTGTGTGTGGTTTTTCGCCAATTGCCCGGTGCGAAACCTTGTGGGATTAACCGAAAAAGGCAGTTGGGTCCCGCAACACGTCCCCTCTGCGCAGCAAGATATCGAGCAAACTGCCGCTGGAAAAGCTAACTGATTACTGTGGGGAAAAACATAAAACACACTTTTAATAATCATCGACCGGTCTGGCTACGCTGAATGAGAAAATTGACTTTAAACACCTGGTCAGCTGCTCATCTGTAAAAGCGGTTAATACCCTGAGAAGTGACGAAGGGCTTTGGCAATGGGGGTAAATATGAGGTGATTACGTAGGTTCAAATTGTTCGAAACACCTTTACACAGACATTGTACGTATACGCCCGAGATCCTTATCAGTTAGGCAACAGCAGCAAAAAAAGCACATCATGGAAGATTTTTGAAAAATTTTGCCCATTTCCTACTGTGGTATGCGACAGTTTACCGATCCATACAGGCGCACACACAACACCTGGACCGTTTTGTTGTGTGTGTTTTGCGGCACGTAGCATTTGTCGTATGTTCTCGGCAAATTGTAAAAGCGCTTTGTGCGCTATGGAGCCTGTGAGCTGAGAGGGTGTAGATGTGTTTCAAGGAAATAACTGCCAATGACCTGGTTTTGGGAGGGGGCGAGAGCCGGAGCGAGAGGGGCATTGCGTGTGTGGAAGGATGAACGGACAATGTCATAATATATACACATTCATTAATATACTTCTATTTACTCACCATTTGGCAGCCGCTATAGCATGACGCGTTTGACATTTGCGCCCTGCACCACCTTTGAAATGTCTTTGAGTGTCAAGATGCCGACAAAAAGCCCATCTTGACAGAATAGCGCAAATTGCGGTTTCATGTTGAAGAAGACGTCAACCAGCGACGGCAGCGGTAGCTGCGGGCTCAAAGTTATATAGTCCTTTTCAACGAGATGTGTTAGCGAATAGATGTGCTCATCATGACTGGGCACAAATGAAACCCTCGTTTCACCACTGTAGTCTGGTGAGAGTTGAAGCGATTCCAATTCGTACTGTAATTCTGCCAGTGAAATCCACCCGTAAAGTTGTGGGTTGATACGACTTCGTAGAATTGGTAAACCTTGGTACTCCAGCGACAAGAGCTGGTTCACAAGGTCCAAGGTCATGGTATCTTCCAAATAAATTGCCTTGACTTCATCCAGAGGTTTGAGGATTTCAATGGCTTTTGTCAACGGTAGAGGACCATTGGGTTCCATGAGGTATGGGTAGTGGAAAAATCTGATCCATCTATCATAACAGTTCATCTCGTCAAATTGATCGTTTGTCCATCGAGCAATTATCACAGTCATCATAATGGGTAAAACATAGGTCAAAGCACCCGTCAGTTCAAAGACAGTAACAACTACCCATACCGTCATCTTGGTTACTCCAGCTAAAAATGCAGCAGATCCAACAACAGCATATGCTCCTGGAGAAATACACAGATTTGAAGACTCTTTGCACATGTCTGAGAGGAAAGGCGATGAAGTTTGGAAGCTTTCCATGATGATGCCCAACAGACGACCAAAGATGGCTCCAATGGCTAATGCTGGAGTCAATACTCCAGCTGGGACAATGGTACCGAAAGTATACGAAGTCAGTAAGCATGCAATTATACCGGTACAGATCAGCAATGCAATGCTATAACCAGAATGTTCGGAGCATAATCCACCCATGATATTTTCATCCACACCATCACAGTCCTTATAAAGCCTTGAGATTAGTGTGTTGAGGGAGAATCTAGGGAATACCAAGGGATAAGTGACAAGTGAGGTGACGACTGAGAGTGCTAAGACTTCAACAACTTCATAATGGCTTCCTTTTGAACTGATATAGTCTTTTCTAAACTGTGCAAATTTCATGTTCATCTTGTTGAAGATGGCACCGAATAATCCACCACATATACCCAGAAAGATGAACCCAAGGAGCTCAAATCCTAACCATTGGTTATCCATCGTAACGTAGACATCAATACCTTCCTTGAACGAATTCAACAGGATAGTCCCTGTCATTGCACATACAAAAGAGGTCCACATCTTCGTACTGGTGTAGAAATACGACGTCAATTGTTCCAAAGTGAAGATGACACCACTGATTGGAGCATTGAATGCAACGGATATACCAGATGCACTTGCTGCCAATAACAACTCACGTCTCGTTGCCTCGTTATCGTCCAACACTGGGAAGAAATGCATCACAAACTCTGCACAGCAGCATGCGATATGAACCAATGGACCTTCTTTCCCTGCCCATAAGTTGGAGCTGACTGTGAGGGTTAACCCAATGAGTTTAACCATCATAGTTTTCAAACTCAAGAAGTCCTTTATAACGACTCCACTGATGATTGTCTTAACTTCAGAGATACCACTTGTCTTTACGAAATCCATATCCTTCACGAGTAGAGCCGAACACGTTGCAAGTATTAGCGAGGTCACGATGAACAAGAAGTACTTGTATATAAACGAGCCTGCAGTGCTTCCACTGATGCCGATGACATGATCCCATTGTCTCCATTCTTCACAGATGTCTCCCTCGTTTATTCCTTTACAACAGTTACCATAAGTCATATAGAACCCATTCTGACAAACTCCACCTTTCAAGTCCGTGAGCCACTTGTACAGGTAGTCGATATTCGCAGTGACAACTCCAATCATCGCACCTGTACCGATGATAACCGTCCATGTCGAACTCAGTCGCCAATATGACCCCCAATTGGGAGAATGGTTCGCCACGTTCAACTTGATCTCTTCCCTTCGGGCATATTCATGAGGCCAATTGATAGATGAAAGGTTCTTATAGTGATGCTTTCGAGTCCTTTCAAATTGAGATGACGAGTCCAAGATCTCAGGGTTGAACGCTACAATGGGTATACCCTTCCACTGTGACATTTCTCCTCAGATCTCTCTTAAAGGAGCCGCTTCCAAACAGTTTAATGGCTTTCATCTTCCTACTGTTCACTGTTTACACCCCAAGTAGGGAAGTAGGGCAGTAATTGGTAGGCAGTAATTGGTATGCACACGCGCTGGATTGTCAAGTTTTTTTTTTCTTCTTCCCTTTGCCTTTTGCTGCCATTAGAAAGTAAACAAAGGGAAAAGCGAGCCATCCTCTCAGCACACTTGGACACGAATAGAAAAACCCCAATAGATCAACCATGTCCTTCTTCAATAAAGCCACTACTGCTACGAGCACCACAGTGGCAACGGAAGCTGATCTATCCAACGATATCATCGTACAAAACCCTCCAGAGGATTCAATATCTGACATTGCCTTTTCACCACAAGCCGAGTTCTTTTCCGCTTCTTCATGGGATAAGAAAGTGCGTATATATGAAGTTAGTGCTAATGGATCCACTGAAGGACGTGCTATGTATGAGCATGATGCTCCTGTTCTGTCTACAAGATGGACGAGTGATGGTACGAAGGTGATATCTGGAGGATGTGATAAACAGGTCAAGCTTTACGATATTCAAAGTGGCCAAGCACAACAAATTGGTGCTCATGATGCTCCTGTGAAGGCTGTTAGATTTGCTGAATGTGGTCCTACAAATACACCTGTTGTTGTGAGTGGTTCTTGGGATAAGACATTGAGATACTGGGATACGAGAACTCCTAACCCAATCGCCACCATACAACTACCAGAAAGGGTTTATACGATGGATTCCTCACAGAAGTTGCTCGTTGTTGGTACTGCTGAAAGACACGTTTGTATCATTGACCTCAACAATCCACAACAGATTAGAAAAACAGTGATGTCGCCGTTGAAATGGCAAACTAGATCCATTACTTGTTATCCCCAAGGTAACGGTTATGCACTAGGTTCTATTGAAGGAAGATGTGCATTCCAATACATTGACGATACAGAACAATCACAGTTAGGTTTCACGTTCAAATGCCATCGTAAACAAGAGACCAAAGGTGGAAGAACGGAGAGTCGTATCTTTGCCATAAATTCCATATGTGCACACCCAGTCTATGGTACTTTTGCTACTGCTGGTTCTGATGGATGCTTCAATTTTTGGGATAAAGATGCCAAACATAGATTGAAGGGATTCCCAGCACTTAATGGTTCTATCACTGCATCTGCATTCAACAGAAACGGTAACATTTATGCTGTTGCTGTGTCATATGATTGGAGTAAAGGCTATTCCTTCAACAATCCTCAGTATCCAAATCTCATAAGATTGCATCCAACAAAGGACGAAGAAGTTAAACAAAAGCCAAAGAGACGTTGAGATGACCTAATCACTAGTGTTATTATAAGAAAACGAATAAAACCTGTAATAATTTTTAAGAAATAATCTTTTTTATGTAATAAACATGATAACTTCTCCCATTGATATGTGATAACCATCAAACGAGAGAAGCACGTATAACCAACCACCTTTTCTCTGTCTTTCACTTCCAATAAATATAAAAAACAGATCAACATAACAATGCATGTACTTATAGACAAACATAAGATACCAAGTGTGACCATTGAGATCAATGAACGGAAAACAAATAAACAAACAGACAGAAGAATAATACCCCATTTCAAGTGTAATAACGTGAAGATCTGGACAATACACATCATCACCACTGAACAATCAAATAAACATCACATGAAGAGAAAAAAACAGCAACACCCACATATACACACCCAGTCATCATGACCATGGGAAGAACAAGACTTCTCATTGGTGTATGAAAATTCATTTCAACGTCTCTCAAACCGTAGAGATATATATCAAACAACAAAAAAAAACATATAGAAAAGGACAGTGATAAACACGGTCAAATTCTTCCCAAAAAGCATAGTAAAAACCCTCCAATTTCATTCCTAGGTAGTAGAAAAATCACAACTACCAAAACAGCATAAAAATTCTAACACTTCTTTCGACATATCCAAGCATTTTGGGGAGATATAACACAAATCAGTTTCTTGTTGACTTGATATATTACCCATCTTGTTCCAAGGCATATACCAATGCTTTTCAACCCCAAACTGACATGTCATTTCCCCAAATGTTCAACCAACCATTAGTCTTTTCACCCGTAGTTCTCGAGCCAAAGGACTTCTGTTCATTAACGGCATTAGCAGCATTAATTCCATTTGTCGTTTCATTAAAACCAACATATCTGGCCTGTTGTGATGGTTTCTCCTGTTGTGAAACGATAGGGTCCCAAATGGACCCAAATGTAGTGTTGGTGTTTGCAAAGCCAGAACCACCAATTATATGATCAAACTCGCCATTTGAAGATGAGAATGACGATGATCCAGACGAGATTGAAGATGACAAGTTCAAAGAGAACGTATCAAATTTGTTATTATTGGAGTTGTTACTCATTGTTGGAGTGATCACTCCCTCTGGTGTAAACAACTCTGGCGAACCAGCAAGAACGTACTGGTGATGAAATGCACCTGGTTGTTGCATAGCACCACTGTTAATAACGTGCTTCTGACCCATCAGAGCATAACCTTGTTGTTGCTGTTGCTGGGCCATAGCTGGTGAAACTGGTTGCTGTGGAATTGGTTGCATACGACGATGAGACCCCACACCAACGTTACCGTTGTTATTGTTGTTCTTACGACGTTGGCCACCAGAAAACTTATTACCGGACTTGTTCATCCCCATGTTGTTCTCATAGTTATAACAGTTCGCATTCATGTTCATACCCGCTCCTCTCTGATGTAACTGGGTTTGCCTTCTATAACGATAGTCAAACAAAGCCTTATCAATCTCTACTCCATGTGTTAGCCAAAGTCACCACTATACAAAAGATTCACAACACTCCTCCTCGTCCTATGAAAACTGTGGCATGGGTTCATCCGTCAACATGACACAAATCACCGTCATAGACACAGCTTCCCATCAGGACAAAGAAAAATCACATTGCGGGAATAAACAAATAACTCACCATCAAATTGAGAAGCAAATGCTGTAATAACTGGCTTGTTCTCTATCGAAGTATCCATCTCGTGAGGTGTTTCTATAGGTATGTATATATTGTTTTATGCGTGTTTTCTGTTCTTTAAAATGTACAGAGACTCCTCGCTCCTTCCCCTTGGACTGTGTAAAAGCTGGGTAAATTTTCTGAGCGGTATTGTTCCCTTTGGTGGAAACACAGAGTAAGTTTTTCGCTATTGGGAGGGGGAGGGGGATTGAATAAAATTTTCTTTGGGGCCAGCAAACCAGCCTGGGTGTTCTCGAAAATGCGCCTTTTTACTTGTTTTCTGTCTCCGAGCGGGAATCGAGAACGAGGAAAAGAAAATAGCGGCTGTTCGTTTCGACAGGGTTCAACAGAGAGTTTCTTTTTGTTATTGCTTCTTTTTTTGATTCTTCGTGTGTATGTTTTGGTGTTAATGGACAAATTGGGGGTGATTACTGCAATGAAAAGGTATATCCTGTCGACTTCAAATGTTCAACTTTGGGAACTTGAAGTAATATTTATTGATTTGCGCATCTGCATTGGTATGAGCTTCACGGAGGTTAGGCCAATCGTTTGAGGTCTTGGGATCCGTGATTTATGTGGGAACCTCTTCTGAGTCTTTGCAACGGTGATCAGTACGCGGCCATCAGAAGCAGCTGCACCCTTGTAGTTTTTCCGCGGATTGTGTTGGTTTTCAGGTACTGCTAAAAGTGGTTTGGTTGTTTTGCTCAGGGCACGTTGACATTGTGATGTAGTCGTTGTTAAGCGTGTGCTTGAGTCACATGTAATGGCATTAGCACTGTTTGAGTGTAATCTACTATGTGGTGCAGTGTTGTTGAGATGTCCAGTTGGATTTGATAACTCGGTGTTCTCTCTAGATTGATCACTGAGACTGTTATCACCATAGAGTTTATTGTCTTCATGGTGTAACAACACAAGCACTCTGCGATCGCTTAATGTAAGATGCCCTTGGGTCAACTCCATGATGGTTTCCTCTCGGCGCAAGACGGTTTGTAACCGTCTCAAATTCCTTTCTGTAAGTTCATTGGTTGTATCCATCGGATGAGCCTACAACCATAGGTCTACAGTCGTCACAAACTAAACTAAATACATATACATCGCACAATGTCAGTGTAGTTCTACTCAGAAAAGAACACGCATATTCAAGTACAAAACCGACAACTCTTATACAACACAAAACTACAGTGGAAACAAAAACAAAAACAAGAAGGCGTTGCTCGGGTAACAGAATTTATATCTCTCAGAAATAGGACTACTATACTGTTCCGAGGTATTACCCTACGCGGTGTCCTCGGTTCTTACCCAATTGGGCTTTTTAGTGAACTTTTTTTTTCCCACTTTTCCTTCGCTTTTTGTCGTGAAATGTAAACAACAAACTGTGTTTCTTTCTTGCTTGATTAACAAACAGCATTGCACACGCCAGCGTTGTTGATCTCTTGAGAGTATGTACTGATTCAACATAGTGCAAGGCAAGTCATCACTGGGATTGTCTCGATTCATTCGTGTTTTATTTTAAATGTGATGATGTTTGCTTGTAATGGAGATGACTCTAAACTTATGGCAATAGGATAGTGAATACTAACTACATTTCAGTGGCTAATACAACAACCCCATACAGGAGTAAAGAGCTCTACAATTCATCAGCTGCTCTGACAACAACTGTTGCAAGATCCGATACTGCTCCTCCATTAACAGGTAATGATAATGATCATCTCGTGGTTCAAGATGCGAACATTGAACAACCGTTACAACTTGCCAGTAAGTTTGTCGACGCCTCTTTGTTACGTGATAAGATCTCTCCAGTTTTAGATGATAGCTCGTTTCACGGAACTGCTGTGAACTACAACTACAGTTCTGAGATACAGGGATTGGGTCCTTTTTGTCCCTTTGAAAGAACCGATATCATAAACATACCTGATGAAATCCTTAGCCAATATAGCAAAGTGGAGACATCTGGTAAAATGGGTATATTTCCTGAAATCTCGAGGGCTTGGGTCACTATAGATAATAAATTGATTCTTTGGAACTTGACAAAGACTTCTGATTTCCAAAGCTTTGAAGACGTCAAACATACAATCTTGAAAGTTCACCTTGTTAAGCCAAAGCCAAACACATTCACAAGTGCTATCACTTATCTATTACTCATAGCGACACCGTTCGACATTCATGTATTGGCTGTGGCATATACACAAGACTCTTTGGATTTGTACAACACCGGGATGGTTGTGCCAACCCATGGCCTGTCAGTTGATCAATTTGTCTCGTATGATAAAAATGGCCAAATCTTCTTTACAGGACAAGGTGATGGTTTGCACGTTTGGGAACTTTTGTATTCAAATTCAGAAGACTGGTTTAACAAAAAATGTAACAAACGTTGTGTGACAAGATCTGCAGTGTCGAGTCTTATCCCTGGTGCTTCTTTGATCAATTCAATTGCCAACACATATTTCACCTCTGAGAACACAGCTGAAACTGTTGTTCAATTGGAATTGGATAACACCAGAGGAGTTCTCTACACGTTGTCGAATAAATCCATTATACGAGCCTACAAAATTTCACCTTCAGGTTCGGTACATGAGGCTCGTATCGTGAAACCAACTGATATATCAACATATGCCAGAACCTCTTCGGCCAAATCTTCTCCATTATTGGCAGATAAATATCTAAAGATTGTTAGTATAAATGTCGTGACAAAGGCTGAAAATGATGATTTGTTTTTAGTTGCAGTTACAGTTGGAGGGTGTCGTCTTTACCTCAATGGTTCATGTTCAGAACATGCGGTATCTGCTCTAAGATTGGAGAGCGTGAAGTTCCCTCCTACTAAGAAATCTCTTGCAGATGTTGCATCGGAACAAAGAGAATTCAAAGAACAAGAAGCAATGAAGGATTTTTCTTTAGGTGTCAAAAGACCAAAGGAATTACCAACAATGCTCAGTTATCAGAAGAAGTCCAGTGTTTTGCTTTCTTCTAAGCCATCCAGTAAAATCATTTCACCTGGTATCTTTTTTGACGTTGTGGAAAAGGATGATAAGGAACAAAAGTTGTTTGTTTCTGTTCCAGATTACGGTATCTTGAAGTACCATAATCAATACGTTGAAAATGCAACATTCTTAGAATGTTCAGGTACTGTCCATCACATCGTGGCTCTCACGCCAACGTTTAACGCTACCAACCGTCCTCGTGGATACGCAAATGAATTCGCTACCCAGTATACAAATGGAATCTTTGAAGTTGCTGTTCTTACAAATACTTCTCTTCAAATTTACAAGTATCGAACTCCTGATTTGGTTTTTGAAAGCCTTACAGAAGAGATGACGTCTTTTGTCACCAAATATGGTTTACTTGAAGCTGCATCTACTGCTCTCTATGTCACCTGCAAATTTGCTCTACCAAAGACTATAAGATCCAATGCTTTCAGCTTCTTCACGTTGGGTATTCCAAATGTTGTTGACTTTGCACCAAAGTACAAGTCATACACGAAACCTAACTCGATGGTTGTCAGTGTTTTAAATTCCAAAACTGACATGTTCCAATTCAGCAATGTTGTTCTAAGTCCAAGATTTTATGGAATCATTACCTTGATCGGTAGACTCTTCCGTGATATTTGGGATGAAAATGTCTTCAAAATTTCGCCTGAAATCAAGTTCAACAAGGATGGCTCAGTCTTGAAGGGTTCCATTTTCGAGAATGAGTACTTACACATGGTGAACTTGAACGAAAGAAACCTTGAATTCCTTCACAGCTCAACTGCTGTTCTAAACGAGTTCTTCCAAACTTACGGTAACACTATCGCTTGTTTTATCCCACCTAGCTTCAACAACAGAAACTTTAACAAAGCTGATGAATTTGCAAATCAGGCTGAGAACATTGCTATCAACTCTGCTGTTCGTCTTGTGACATCTATTAAAGAAGCCCTCTCCTTCTTTGTCGTTTTGCTCAAGGAGAGCTCTGATGAGGTTAACGGAGATAGACTTAGAGATATATTCAAATATTTATCTCTTGATGTCCAAGTTTCATTGTCCAAGTTGAAATTCAAGGATGTATTTGCACCAACTGACGAGTGCAAGAATCTCATCAAGGAAATCTTGTCTTCTATTATTAACAGAAGTATGTCACGCGGCGAATCCATTGAATACATTGCTAAAGGACTACAGGACCGCTGTGGGACTTTCTGCTCTGCAAACGATGTTGTTGGGTTCCGTGCTATCGAGCATTTACGAAAAGCTAAGGAAATTGGCTTTAAAGACTATGATGGCTTGAACTACCATTTGTCTCGCGCTATAGAACTTTTTGAGGCCATCAATAATGAAGTTAGCGTTGAGAAGTTGAAAGAATCCATCGACATTATGGTTGGCTTGAACGATTTCCCACGTGCCGTGAAATTCGCTCTCAACATCTCTGCGGGTATTGATCAAGGTAACTTGGCCCAACAGTACGCAGCTGATGGTAAGCTGCCTAATGATGAGAGAAAGAAATATTACGAAAAACGTCGGGCAATTTTCGAAGTGGTCTTTGACTTACTGGTGAAAGTGGACAAGTTGGCACTTGAATCGAACGTCAAAGAAATCGAAGATCAGCCACGAGCTGAGGGGCTAAGTCCTGTGACTGATATGGCCAAACTAAGAGATTTGACCTATGACACGGTGCTGAAAGTCAAAGATAAACTGTTCCACTATGAATTATATGATTGGTTTATTACTCACGACGTTAGGGAAAGACTGTTGGAGATTGATACACCATATGTGCTCAGTTATTTGGAGGAGAAATCATCTGTGTCGCTGGAAATCTCTGATTTGTTATGGATTTATCAATCTAAAAAGGGACAGCATTACCAAGCTGCTGTTACTTCATACACATTGGCTATCAGTGATTTCAATATTTCTCTGGCCCAAAGAAACGAATATTTGTCCAGAGCTATTGGATTTTGTAACTGTACAGCTCTACCAACAGAGCGTCAACAAGTGATCCAGTTATCATCCATGATTGAAGAAGTCTTTGAAGCTTCCAATATACAGTACGATCTCGTGGTTGCTATATCTCAAGACAAGCGTTTGGATGAATTCAAGCGTGATGAGTTGATAGATCAGTTAAACGGTAAAATCTTAACCGTCACTGAGTTGTTTAACGACTTTGCAAATGTTCTCTTCTATCATGATATATGTTTGAACATTTACAAGGTTTCCGACTACCGTAACTCTGAGGCGATTCTCTCCAGATGGATTCAGTTATTTGAAAGTGTTAAAACAACAGTCTACGGCAGCTCTGAAGAAGGTTTTGATTTGATCACGAATCCTAGTGTTGATGAGCTCACATCTGGCAATAACTCTGAGAAGTATATCAATCTACTAAGCACTACACTGGTGAAAGTTGGGAAGAAGCTAAGCAGCTCTGAATTTGTTTTCCCTGTTGGTGAGCTATTCCCGCTGGTCACCAGTCTTGTTTATGAATCCGATGATGGTGCCCAACTGGTTAAGCAAGGTGCTATTGTCAACATCTTTGTTGAATGTGGTATCAGTTACGATAAATTGTATTACATTTTGAAGGATCTCATCGACACTAACGTTGAGAACGAACATTACAAGAACGAGCTCGTCTATCTGATCCACACTTGGTACGACGAGGATATGAGATTGAGAGAGATTATCTCAAACGATGAAGTGCGTCAATTGAAAGTTTACTCCACATCTGTTGACCCAATTCACAAGTACATGTTGAAGACTGGTCATAGTATTTGAGCCCATCTGTTACCGGATAGTTTACAGCGATATAGATTATTACGGTATTATTAAAGTCAACACCACATACCTAGAACAGAGTTCATTGTAGTTGTAACCTCTTTCAAGGGTTTATCCTTTTACAGACAAACTGCACCTCGCGGAGGTGTAGTTTTACGCTCCGCGAAATCCTAAGATGCGCTGTCCGTAAGTGCCACACTTCGCTGGCATGATCTGTCACATCCAATCAGGCGTACATGAAAAGAACAAAGCTCCAAAACAGTAGAACCTGTCAAGATGACACTACGTGGTGCACTTCGTCTCTGTAGATGGTCCTTCCGAAGAATCCAGTGTATACATGTAACCAGTCAATTGGATGCAGGGAAGATATTTGTGTTCAAAAGAACCGCATTGGGTTTGTTACCTTTACTCAATCGGATAGAGGCGCTAGAAACATGCGCCGTCACCCCGTTTTCACTATAAGCGAGCGGGAGAATGGACTTAGATTATGTAGTGGTCAGAATCATACTAAGCAAGCACTATGAGTTGGGCAGATTCATAAAGAGTAGAATTTTGAAATACAAACTGGTCCATTTGTCGTGTAAAATCACACCTCAAATGGATGACACTTCTAATGCACAGTGACCAATCAGATTATGTGCTTCAGGCCCCTGTCTCGGCGACAATAGAGTTTCTTTTTTTTATCCTCAGTGTTCTTTTTTGTTGTTTCTTTGGACTTGCCGCATAATGACTTTCGTTTCGGTGTGCCTGTCTGCGAACCATGATCAACGTTGTCCATTATCTCTGAGTAGAATAATTGGGTAAAGTGTAGTTTGCCTAATCAATTAATGGAAGTTCATGTGATTGGTGTCTACGATGTGCCAACTGACCCCAACGGTGATCGCATCTTTCTTCCCTTGAGACCCATCTCAATCTAAAACAAATTACAGAACCAGACGCGGAACAACTCAAGAAAGTTAAATAAATTAACTCGCAAGTTGAATATTGGTAAGACCAGTCCACATGCTGTGTTTTTGAAATACGTGTAGCAATCTGCTGAGAATATGAAAAGATTGGGTATTTGATATAGCTCTTTAAATCATGTAGATACAAGGCTTTCAGATTCCGCACCGTAGCATCACTCTATGACTGTTTTATGTTCCCCTATTGAAGGATATTGTTCGAGTCTCGATTTTGGACTAGCTCCGGAATTGTTTCAACCACGGCTATGTATGCATTATGCCGTGTCAACTTAGTCCGGGTTCGAGGCGAAAGAATTTCAATCGGTCAATTTCAATTGACTATGGCCTACATCCCGTCAGCGTGCTAATACGCACATATATTGTCAAAAATCAATATTAAACAATTATTTATAGTACTGTAAGGGGGGACATCAGGTTATAACAATCAGTCAAGAATTTCTTGCCCAAATACCTGAGTTTGAAACATGCTTGCACAATATCCACACCATAAACGTTTGTAACCGACGAAGTGAGACCTTGGGCATTATACATCAGTTTATGAACAAAGTAGAAATCAGCAGTCACACCATTTAGGCTGGTAGTATAGGGATGAAAGCATTGTATGCACGTAAATGGTACACACAGAACTCGTCAACCTCTTTGACAGTAATTCCAGGTGGTTCGATGTAACGTACTTGTGTGAAGTATTAATTCATACGGATCGTATGGGTACAATAATCCTTTCATCTAGAGGTAATTATTGTGATGTAGAACACTTGGACGATGGGTTCAAGTGTTGGAGAAACGCCAAAACTAATTTGTAACTTCGACACCATATACTGCTTTGTTATCTGCACCAAGGTGTGTGTTTTTGTTAACTCTACAACGTGTACACATGTTACCATCGCACTACGCTACACTGTATACAACTGTGACCTAAGGATTAAGTTCTGTCAGCTTGACGAGAGTAATTTCTTTTTATGCCTCGTCAGGCTCCTTTGGATCGTACAATTTTTGTAGATCCACGTCAAAATTGGCATGCACCCTTAGCAGGTGTACTATGGGCATATCTAGAGCCCAGTATATACAGGCCAAAAAGGGAAAGAAAAAACTGCTGAAGTATACACAAACCACTGTGAGCTGGCACGAACAATATTCAACAAACAAACTTCTTCATTTGAGTTATATTCCTCGATTTCTTCCACAGTTTTATATACCAGCGAAATAACGTGTGCTCTGTGCTACAAAACGCAAAGTTCAGCATATAGTTTCTTTTCCCGCTCCCCTTTCCCCCCATAGCGAAGCGTAAAATTTCACAGGTGAACGAAAAAGAAAAAAACACCAAAACGAATAAAAAAACAAGCCTAACTGGGCATTCTACACGGAATGCGCGACAAACAAAAAAAGTCTCCAAGATAACCAACCATACTGACCTTTTTGAAGAACAAAAGAGGATTGATCATCTAATCATCAAAAATCAAAGAGAACATTCTCAATAGTCTCATACTTCTATCGAAGACATATAAATTAAAGAAAAGAAACTGTGCTCTTTCTCCCTTGTCTGACTTGACACTTTGTCTGTCGTATCGAACATTCACGTACATTTTGCAAAAGACGCACAAAACCCGGTACATATTGCGCAGACAGGGCACTGGCATTATTCAACATCACTACAGGTTTACAACATCCGGCTGTCTCATTTCATTTGGAGGAATAGAAAAAAAGGGGGTATACCATCAAACTCGAAGTTTAAAACATTGCCACACCGTCACCGAGATAACAAATTCTCTTGTTAATTCTTGCGTTACTGTTTAGTTATCCAATTATAACCCCCATTTCTCTATTTCCCGTGTTTTTATTCCAAGCGGGTTTAGAGTTTTTTCCGCCTTTTTGGTGATATCTGCAAAATTCAATTTCCAGCACAACATTGCGAAAATTTCTACTGAATTTCTCACAACCAGCAGATTTTTCTTTTTTTCCATTTCTAGCTCTAATTTTCAGTTTTTAACCCTGAAGTGGAAGTATTTGTGAGCGGGTCGACAAAAACAACAAATCACCAGAGAAAACACACAAAAAAAAGTACACATTCATAATAGAAAAGCCACAACAAGGAGACGGTTTCAATAGTTTTAAATCTCTCAAGTTATTGATTGTGTGTGACCAGTGTGTATATGTTGATGTCGTTATCGATGAACAACAATAAACATCCACATCATCAACTACAACAACAAGGCGGACAACCGCCGCCAGCAACGTTGTCCCAAACAAACTCACAACTGGGCGGTTCTGTCGCTCCTCAGCTCCCTCATCAGAAACAAGACGGGAATGGTAACGGCGGTTACGTTAATGATCTCAAATCGACGAATTCTAAACAACTACTGAACGCCTATGTCTATGACTTTTTGATTAAGTCATCCCTACCACGAACCGCGCAGAGCTTTATGAAGGAGGCGGATATCCCTAAAGGTCCTCCCACAAGTAAAGTTATCAAACGTCCTCCACAGAAGGAGCTTTTGCCTCTGGCAATATCGCTAGATGCTCCTCAAGGATTCCTCTACGAATGGTGGCAGATCTTTTGGGATGTTTTTAACGCTAGAACACATCGTGGTGGATCGGATAACGCTCAACAGTATTACCAGATGCAACTGTTAAGACAACACAAGGAACATGCGTTGCACAACTCCACAACGCAGGCAGTACAATCACAGCAGATGGGTATCGGCTTGAGCATGGGAATGAACTCTGGAATGGTTATGGGAACTTCAAACGCGTCGCAACAACAACAACAGCTACAACTACAACTTCAGTTGCAGCAGCAACAACAACAGCTACAGTTACAACAACAATCACAAATGTACCCTCAGATGTCGTTCCAGAACCGGGGTCAACGGCCATCATCACAACAACAACCACAGCAACAGGCTCAACCACAGCAAGTTCAACGAGGGCCTGGTCAAATGCACCCCCAAGGTTCACAACACCATACTCCATCACAGGCTCCCACTCCTGGACCTCAAGCTTCACAGCCAACGCCGCAGGCAACACAGTCAACTCCACAAGCCACTCAGCCAACTCCACAACAGATACAAACACAGGCTCCGTCTGTAGGTGCTCAATCACAGATGATACCGCAGCAGTTTGGAAATCCATATCAGCAGCTTCAACAACAACAGCAACAACCTCAACCACAGTCACAACCTCAACCACAGTCACAACCTCAACCACAGCAACCAATGAATACCATGATGAATGTGATGGCACAGCAGCGACAGCAGCAAATTGGGGGTACTCAGCCAGAGAGATCTTTCCTAGTTCCTTCTCAGCAACAACAACTACAGCAATCACAACAACAACAGGAGGTGCAACATCACTTCCAGCAGCAACAGAACCAACTCTTTGCAGGTCAGAAAGCTGGTGCTACGGCTCAGACCCCAGTTGTTCCAGGTGGGATCCCCCAAAATTTTGTCAGAGCTCAAGCTCAGGCCCAGATGCAGATGAATCATTTGAGACAACAGCAGTTTGTCATGCAACCTCAACAACCTCAACAACCTCAACAACCTCAACAACCTCAACAACCTCAACAACCTCAACAACCTCAACAACCTCAACAACCTCAACAACCTCAACAACCTCAACAACAACAGCAGCAGCAGCAGCAACAACAACAACAGCAACAACAACAGCAACAACAGCAGCAACAACAGCAGCAACAACAAGTACAACAAGTACAACAAGTACAACAAGTACAACAAGTACAGAACTTCAAAGCTCCACCACGCTCGTATGGTCCACCAACTCCTCTGGCAAATGGTACTCCGCAACAGCAGCAGCAACCACAAGCTCAAAGCCAACAACGCTCAAGTCCATCTAAAAAACAAAGATTGGAGAATGGCTCGAGTAAGAACTCCCCTTTTACAGACGTCAAAGAGGAAACGAAATCTAATTCTGATAAAGAAGGCTCCACAGGATCGAGTGCTTTACATGACTATCAGATGCAACTGCTGTTACTAGAGAAAGAGAACAAGAAAATGCTCAGTGAACCAAAGAAAGAGGAAAAGAAGATATTTATTAAGAAGATGCCACCACCGAAGTCTAAAAAGACGGCTACTTCTAATAGTAATTCACCTTCTATTCCAGCTGTAACAGCATCGACTTCGACCTCGACCTCAACCACTACTTCCACGACAATGGCAAATGGTAGAAAGAAGACAGCAACGAGACGTAAGTCAAAGAAGCAAACTGCTGCTAACAACTCTGAACCACCAACTCCAACAACACCATTGACACCGAATCCCCCAATCTCATTACCGGTAACTGCTTCAAATGTTTCAAAGGCAAATTCTGGTTCTTCGGTGGCAGTTTCCAATGCCGTGACAGTGAAGGAGGAGATTCATCAACTCTCAAAAGATTCCAATGAAGGTCCAACACCTTCGAACCAGTCACAACTGACTCCTCCAACGTCTGAGAATGCTCCAAGCGGTGATGTAATGCTGACGAACCCTGATGGTTCAAATGATGCACAGGTGGAGTTTGGTCAAGAAGTTGCTAGTAACCTGATGGGTAATGGAGGGTCTATATCCAATGACATGTATCCAGAGTTTACACTATCAGATTTTTCCAATGAAATCTCTGGAGATGGTAACTTCAATTTGGAAACTTTCTTGAATACGGATAGCAATGACGTGGCCACCAGCTTTGACAGTTATTGGCGTGATAGTGTGGAAGCTACAGAGTAGTTGTACACATATTATATGCTCTACACCACTATCAAACGTGTTATATTCGTTCTTATGACTTTTGTTGTGTGATTTTGTTGATGTTTTGTTTGTCGTATGTTGACACCTTTTAATTTCTTGTTCATCATCTCAAGACTTCTCATCATTGTGACCTTTCCCTGAAGTTTGGTTTGGTTTCAATGCCATCATTCCTTTTTTTGCCCTTTTCTCGTCGTGGATACACACGTCCAGCACATGTTTAATTCTTTAACCACCCAAAAAGAGAGTTTGTTGTTTCTTCGTATTGAATTTGAAGTTGAAATTTTTTTTCTGTTTTATTCTCGTTCTCCATCAGTGGGATCACAGGTTTATATCTATATATGTGTATATTTTGTGTATATTATTTGGTCTTCTTTTCGTTATCCAAAGCACCTTGTAAATTATCCCTAGATGTTAAAAGTTGTGGAGTACAAGAGCTCCACCAGTAGATTCCCAACACGATCAAGTTACAGGTTAACAATGTCAATGAACTAACAACGGTACTTGGATAGACGTTCCAACACCACTCATGGACAGTCCAGATGATAACACCAATAATGATGCTTGTATTGGCTGAACCAATAAGATATGGATATGTCCATGCGTACCATGAGAGGAACTGATAGTGCAATGAACGTGCACAGATGATTCCAATGAGGTTACAACTGGTCAAGACACCAACGATATAACGTGGTCCACAAGTCTTATCGAGGATAATATGACCCGTTTCCAACGTTTCTGTTGAGATGTGTACAGCATCGTTGATGAACTGTGAGATTGATTTTGAAAGCACTCTTGGTCTTACCCATTTTGTAAAGAGGAAAAACAAGATCAAGACAATGTGAATTGTTAGTAGAGCCTTGTGGAAACATGTGGAATTGAAAATGCTCTCTGGTATGAAACGAAAGTTCACAGTCCATTTGTACATGAACTGGCGTCCAAAGTCAAAGGTATTTGAGATATAGCTTTCTCTAATGGTTGCTCCGTTAAACAAGAAGCTGGAGCCTATAAACAACTGCCAGAACAGAACAACACCGAGTGGTATAATTAGTGACAACAGGATCTCATCATTGAGGAAATAAAGTATGAGCAGGAACCCTGGCGTATACAACAGGGCGTTCATCTTTATGGAAAGGGCCAGGGAGAAGAACGTTGGAGCGATAAAATTTGTCAACACTTTGGACAATGATCTCATCGATTGTTTGTATATTCCAGCGTATTGCAATGTTAGCACCATCAACACTATGAAAAGCGTAGTAAAAGCATCGTTGAACAACCGTAGAATGTAAATTGAGTGAAGTCTCTTTGACAACATCAACAGAACACCAACCCATGGCTTCACGCCGAGATTGAAGTAAATCACCAGAACTAGCAACAGATTTAGCAAGTAGAGCCATGAAAACACCAACTGTCCCATTGCAATGTCCTGGGTTCCGTTTGTAATCCAATTCATCACCTGGTATATCTTTACAAACCCAGCTGGGTATACCAGTGGACCAGTAACCCCATAGATGTTCTCATAGTCCAGTTCACCAGCGTTAATAATCACAATCTGATCAATGTACGCCGTATAGTCGATATCGGTATATGGAACACGAGCTCTGATCACCTTTACTAATAGTGTCTCGACAAGGAAGATCCCTGGGAATACAAATACGTTATAATCAGGATCAAAGATGAGACCATGTATCACATTCTTCAAGTCATTCAGCACATTGCTCAGTGTAAGTTCTGGTAACTCTTGATGATTCTGTTCATCTTCCTGTACCTCGTTGTCCGTCATCTGTACCAGCCTTGCAATGTTTCTTTACGACGTTCTGTTGATCGTATAAAGCCTTTCCGTCACGTTGATTGTTTATTTTTCCATCACCAGCGGGAAAATGCCTCTGAACACCAACAAAACAACACTCTGCACTACGTAGAAAATGGGTTTAAATAGTAATAATTGATATAAACAAAACCTCCATAATATACAGATAGACAAAGGGGAAGAAGTTCACCATTGTTAATCAACAGTGGCCTTACAAGTACTTAGCCAAAATGACGTTTTGTGAGACTGTGCCTGGGAACTTTGAATCCAAGAACTTCAATAGCTCAATAACGTGTTGCTTAGAGCCAGCAGCCTGGAATTGTCTACTGGCATCAATGTTCTCTTCTCTTCCAAGGGTGGATTCGCGTTCCAATTTATCAATAGTCTCTTCTTTGTCGAACACATGAGAGAACAACTCAATGACGTTTGGAGTGTATGGAACAATCTCCTCGTTACCATCCTTATATAACTTGATGATCAAGTCAAAGATTAGACTATACTCCTCGAAGGCAGTTTGCAATGGCAAATGTTCAAACAAGATTGGTAGAACAATGTTCAAAGGAGTTGATGCTTGCTGCTTGAGAGCCATTCTAGAGACACAGCCACATGCGTTGGCATACGCTCTGTTTACAGCGTCGTGAGTCTCTTCATCATCAATAGCTGCGCTGGTCTCTTGCTTTTGAACTTTTGTCAACAACTTGGAGAGCAAGTTGAAGATGGTTGGGTATGCAGAGGTGTAATCATTTGCACTGTTGAAAATGAGGATACCAATACCATAAGCAGCGTTACCTCTAACCTCAATTGATTTGTCGTTTTGCAAGCAAGTGAGAAGCAATTGCAACATCTCATCGGTATTAGGGTTAGACTCCTTGACATGTGAAGCAATATCAGCAATGGCACCAACTGCAGAAACCCTCTTGTTCTTGTCCTTTGACTTAACAAGCGTCAAAACAAGTGGCTTGAATGGCTCAAAGACTCTGTTGAAATCGGCACCAAGAGCTTCAGAGAGCGCAACCAAAACTTCAAGAGCACTGTCGATGATCAATGAATCCATCTCAGAACTATCCTCATCTTCCTCAAGTTCGTCATCATCCAAGGATTGACACATATGCTCACCCTTCAATAAACTTATCAATTCATTACACAACTGCTCCAATGACGACAAATCACCATTATTAATGAGGATAATTGCACCGTATTTGGAGATCAATTCTGCAAACGTGGCAAGGACAGAGCAGACCATGCTGAATTCGTATTCATTGGCGAGAGAGTCGATAGAGAGGTCTCTGGTTTTTTCAATCAAAGCTGCTATTTGCTCAGGAACATAGGAAGTTTGAGGAATTCCCTTTGGATATTGCTTCTTTTCCAAAATGGTGGAAGTCATAGCATCAACAACCTTCCACAAGCTATTAAGTGCTGTTTCTCTCATACCGTATGAATCGATAGATTGTTGGGACAATTCATTGACACTTTCCTCCAGGTAAGGGGCAAAGAGCTCCTTTGTACCAAAAGCTAGCTCAGAGAGGGCAATGGCAGCCATCTCCTTTTCCAAAGTAATACCAGTACGCACCTGGACCTTATCCATGAGATCTTCTTCATTGACTTCATCAAACTCTTCTTCTTCATCGTCACCTCCAAAAGTGATTTCTTCCTGTTGCAGAGTTTTATAAATCTGTGGCATGATGTTATGAAGGTATGGAGCAAACTCCTTACCGTAGACCTTAGCCATGTTAGAGATGAAGAGGTAACCAGCTTCTCTCAATCTGGAGGCATCACAAGTGATGGCAACGTATGCAGAATCGATCAATGGAGAAGCAACTTGGGAGAATGATTCAGACTTGACAGCACGTGCCATAGTAGAGATGTTCTCAAATGTCAACGCTCTCAACTCGATATCATCTACAGAAAGACCCTCAACATTTCCAGCATCTTGGACAAATGGTTGTAAAGTTTCAACACACTTGACAAAGTATGGGATGAAAGAAGTACCAGCAGCGTATGCGGTGGATCCAATAGCTGAAACGATGATTGCTCTGAGCTTTGGGTTCTCGGTTGTAACTTGAAGCATGTGGAAGAGCTTGTTCATCAATGGCTCCAAATACTTGGTAATACCTTCGATAGACATAAACTCGATTAGACCATCCAATGAGAGACAGCCATACTTGTAGATAGTAAGATTTGAAGCTGAATCGATGATCTCGATGATCAAAGGCAAAAGAGTTTCGTAGTGAACAGAGACGAGGTCCTTCAGATCCATGATTAACATAGCAAGGGCACGTAAAGCTGCAACTCTCACCAAGATCTCAGGATCCTTCAAACCAGCAACCAACCCTGTGAGAATCTTCTCTAATTTAGTACTGTAAAAGTCTGGAGCACCAGAAACGGCATAACCGATGGCCAAAAACCCGGCTCTACGTTCAAACAGGTTTGATGATTCCAACAGATGTGGGAGCTGCTCAAAGATGGTTACAACCACTTGAGATACTGGCAACACTGTTGATGCGACATCGATCAATCTGAGGGCCAAACGAGATGGGGTTGACTCTTCGTTCTCGTTATCATCGTCGTCATCTTCCAGTTCAGTCTCGGCATCAACAGGCTCGGAAACAATCTTCAAAGCCACGAGGGTAATGTCCTTTCCCAACTTCTTCGATGAAATCTTGTTCTTTCTATAATTGACAGCGGATAACAAGAATTTAAGAGCGTATCCTCTAACCTCGTCATCGATTTGAGTATTGGCGGAAATCTCAATCATGATTTGCAATAAACCAACAATGTCATCACCAAGCATTTTGGCGTCCAACATCAAGAAGTCATTGAAGCAGTTGAAAACTTCCTTGGTGTTTTCATCGTCATTAGCAGCCATCACATCCTTAAGAACATCAACCATAGCTGGGATGGTAGCCTTGAACAATTGTCCAAATTGCGGTTGAGAATCAATGAAGTCATCGGCAATATCAGCAGTATTTGACAAGGCAAGGAGAGATTGAACACGAACTTCCAAAGACGATGGATCACGAATCGTCTTGGAGAATAGCTCAATAAAAGAGGTGATTCCTTGAGCCAACTCTGGGTTGCCGGTCTTGAGTAGGGACACCAATATGAACAACGCTGTCTCTTTTCCTTGAACATTATTGTCATCTGTTGATGCCGTAGCAAGAAGTTGGACCAAATCGGACCATGGGTTACCAATTTCAGACTCAGCACTGGCGATAGCAGAGACAATGTGAGCAATTTGATGACGGATAGTCTTGGATGTCTCAGAAAATGCAATCACAACGATATTCTCCTTGATCTGTTGCTTGGTGGACACGTCCAAAGAATCCCATTGCTTGTAAACCAGCTTTCTTCCTTCAACAGAGGCAAGCATACGGATCTGTTCAGAACCGTTACTCTGGAGAATGTACAGCATAGAAGGTAATGCCTCTGGTGAGCCATAAAGCTCATTGTTCAGCTTGTTTGTTGCCGCCTTGATCACTCGGGAATCAGGCTGAGTAACCTGCTGCAAGGTCTCTTCAAGCGTATTAACGAAGGCGTTATTAATAGCAGACATTGAGCCACTAGTGTTTGTACACAGAGGTATAAACAACACCGAAGGGGAATTCAAATTGTTGTTACAAGGAAAAAAAATTTGCGATGAGCAGAGCCAGAAAAAAAAACCGTTAAGTATCTGGCATGGGGACACACCCGTGCACCAGGACACGTACCTTATGGCACGCGTTGATCTACGTACAATACAATTAGCCTTCAACATTATGGTAAAAAAATCATTGTATATTATTAACAAGTCAATATGTTTTTCACTCCACAGTGGTTAAAAGATCTGCTTCGATCTCATCGATGAGATCATCAACACTCTCCAGTTTGATATCGCAAGCCAAGGATATCAATCTTCTGTAGTTATTCATCTTCTTACTAATGTTCTGTTTCGTTAACGCTTCCATTATATCGTTGACAACTTTTGTACGATCCATCTGCAAATGTGTAAGTTCAATCCCTAGAGAAACTGCATCCCCTGCTGCTATTGGATCAGTTATGGAGTTCTCTTCGCCCAAAACAGCTTGGGCGAGTGCTAGAGCTTGTGATCTCTCGAGCACTTTGCTGAGATGTGCACTCTTCTTGTTGAATACTTCTTCTAGTTCTCCAATGTTCTTCAATAACTCATCAATAGATATCCCCTCCTCGATTTGTACAAGAATATCTCTATTTTGACGTTCTGTGGCTTCAATGTCCTGTTTCAGCTTATCCAATACCGTTTTTGTATGACTGCTCTCATCCTCTTTATTCTTCAACTCTGTATCATACGCGTCTGCTAAAGAGCTTAACATAGAAGATAACATAGGGCCAACCTCCTTTAGTGGCATTTTCGGAAGACTTGAACTCATAGGCGATTCAGGGTAATGGTGTTCTTCATTGTCCTGTTGTTGGAGTGCCTTATCATTGACATCCCCTTCTTCATTTTCCGGTGATTCATTCTTTAGAGAGTCAACATCCGCGCTCTTGTAAGTCTCCTTTTTCTTATTAGCATAAGGTTCTAAGATGGTCACCATCGCATCATTCCCTGCCCTCAAGGCTAACGAAACTGCGCTGTCACCATTAACGTCTGTATGGTTGACGACAATCTCTAGCAAATCTTTGTTACCCATTCTCAGCTGATCTAAGATAGCAGACAAGTAGTATAAAGCAGTTTCGGGTTTTGAGCGAATGCTTTCACAGAGATAATGCATTGGCGTTCTTCCAGCTTTGTCCGGTGTATATAGACAATTTTTCATAAGATTCACAATGATATGGAAATTGTGCTTCTGATAAGAGTTGTTGAAGAAAATAGCCCTTGAAATGCAATTCAAACCAGTAGCGTTTGGAGTCAATGGATCAGCACCGTGTCTCAACAAGAGTTCGATAAGTGGGATGCTTGCGATTGACGCGGCCCAGTGTAATGGGGTATGACCTTCTTCATCTATTGGTTCGTTGAAATCGTAGTCAGATGGGGGATTTAACAAGTTTTGTGGGATCTTCTCTGCATCAGTAGCAAAGAATTGAATCAGTGCATCCATGTAGATGGCTTTATTCCTCTTATACCCTGAATGTTCCTCGTTTGAAGAGAGTGAAGTATCCGAATCCCTCATCACTTCATCCATATGCATGGAAGCATCATCCTGAGACCATGTCTCTTGTGATATTTTGGCCTTATGCTGTTGATAAGGGAACGTCTGTTGTTGCAGCTGTTGTTGAGGTGCTTGTAACGCTTGTCCAAACACTTGCATATGTTGTTGCTGTGGAATTTGTTGATGTTGAAGTGGATGCTGTTGCTGCTGTTGTTGAGCATAGTGGACTGCTTGACGATGTGAATTCACAAAATGTGCCATCTGTGGAACTTGTTGTTGATAACCACACATATGTTGCCATGGAGCAGCTTGGATCATTCCATTTGCTACATGCTGAACAGGGATTGGTTGATGCTGTGTGTGTAAGCTTTGTTGTTGTTGATGTCTGCTCTGAGGTGGTGTTTGAAGTTGTTGCTGATTAGCATTTGGATCATGAGTGCCATTGGCAACTGCTGCTGCCGCGGCCGCTGCTGCTGCTGCGGCACGTCTTCTCTTTGTATTATAAACCTTCTTTGGTTTCTTACCTGGAGACCCTGTTCCCTGACGTGTAGCCGTTGAAGACGTCTTTGGAGTTGATGCGTTAGTCGTTGACGAGCTCACTTTATTCATAACGTTTTTAGTCTTCCGAGGAACAGGGTTCTTTGGATCAGGAACATGGCTCAATATAGGTGCCATTGAATCAGTAATGTTGTACTTATGAGCCAATGGTCTTGCAATCTCCAAAGGAATCCAAGTACCTTGGAATCTACCGTAACCTCCTTGGATCTTCTCGTGTACACCTGTCTGTACCTCACGCTCAAGGATTCTTGTTCTATGAGCCTTGGGGAACTTTGCAGCTTTCAAGATTTGAGTAGCGTTCACCCAGTCATCAGAGCATCTTCTCATTAATGGAACATCATCTATGAAACACTCATAAACATCGATCTATAGGGGTTAGATATGTGCTGTGTTAGTATATATCTCAAAGGCTCACAACCTTGAAAGTCAGACCTCCATGTATATAGAGAAACGAAGGGGCGTGCACAAGTATCCCATTGTTGATTGTATACATACATTTGAGTACGTTGCAATGTACAAGTTATCTGTCATTTTTCGTAATCACTTGAATTGCTTCTTGAGAGTGATTTCAATGCCTGAAATTATATGACAATGAAAGTTGAGGAATACAATGGCAAGTGCTTTATGACAAAGATTGAACTTGTTGAAAGATAGGGCGGGAAAAAAGACACCTCACAAAGAAGCAAAGCAACAGACTTATTGATGAATAGAATAAAGCACAGTTATGATCGGCTATGTAAGCACTGTGGATGAGGGTCCTTTATCAAATCGCAAATTGGAAGTTCTTGATGATTTTCCCACAGATACAACGATAAATATCTGTTTTACCACAGGAGCTTGATTCTTCCAGACGCGTCGAGCTTCAATTTTTTGGCCTAGGAGCTTTCGTCCTGGTAAATTTTGCAAAAGGCCCGTCCCCCCCCAAGCGCCGCGAAGTTATACCGTGTACGAACACAATTTCGACCGAATGCGGTAAACAAGATGTAAACAGCACGACGATGTGGTGCAAAGGTGTTGAGGTGTTTGTGTTTTTTAAATTGCTTCCGGTATGATCACGTGCGGTCACCTCGGAACTCTAACGACCCTGCCGGTGCTTCCATATGCTTGCCCCTGTTATTTTTATTTGTTGTTCTGAACCATTTCGAAAAAGAAAACAAAGACAAACAGGGTAACTGCTCCATCCAATTTTCTAAGACCACCGTTGACCATTTCTAGGTTAAAATGATGTGGGCCTAGCGATTTTATTCAGAGCGTGTACGGGACAAAAGTCACCAAGAAAAACAGTACGATTTCTATTTTTGTATACAGAAAGCGGTTGTCCAAGGCAGATCCGGTCTGGTTCAAACAACAGAGACGTGCGGGACGACAAAGTCCAGGCCAAAAACAACATAAAAGAAGATGAAAAAAGAAAAGCTTAATTCTGTTTCGAGACTTTGGGGAGGCGGACGTTCTGCAAAGTAAACAAATCCTCGAATCTATTTTTTTTTTCTGATTGGTATCATCCTTTTTCTCCTTTTGTATTGTTTTTGTTGTTTATTTGTTTGTTTGTTTTTGCCTTTCAATTAAGCAAATAGTGCCCACTTTCGCTTTACTTGATCTAAGAGAACTGAACAACATGTACACATCCTCCATTGCTGCTATTGCTCTTTTGGCCTCTACCGTTGTTGCTACACCACCAGCTTGTCTCCTAGCATGTGCTGCTCAAGTTGTTAAAGCTTCAAGCACCTGTGACGAGTTGGCGGACATTTCTTGTGTCTGTGAGGATGAATCCTCTGCCATGAAGGACTGTTTGGACTCCATTTGTCCAAACGACAACGCTGACACAGCTTATGAGAGCTTCGAGGGCGTTTGTAAGAATGTCGGTACCTCCGTCAAGTCATCTTCCTCTTCCTCTGAGTCTTCCTCTTCCTCTGAGTCTTCTTCCTCTGAGTCTTCTTCCTCCGAGGTTACCACTTCTTCCTCCGAGGTTACCACTTCTTCCTCCGAGGTTACCACTTCTTCCTCTGAAGAGCCATCAACCTCTGAAGAACCATCAACCTCTGAGAAGCCAACTACCTCTGAGGAACCAACTACATCTGAGGAACCAACTACCACCGAGGAGCCAACTACTTCTCAAGAGCCAACCACCACCGCGGAACCAACAACTGTGGAGACCTCCGCAACCGAAACTTCAACAACTGTTGAAGTTTCTACACAATCCGCTGCTGGTAACATTAACGCACCAGCTGCCGTCTTTGGTGCTGCCGCTGCCATTGCCCTACTCCTCTAAGATGACCCCTATCCCCTCCTCACTTTATGTAATGATCTAAATACAGAATCTTTTTTGTTCTTGCAAATCCTCTTGTTCTTCAAAATGTTTATAAAATGAGAAATTTATTTATATCTCTTCTGTAATTGCAGACTTACCTAACCGATCCTCGTCTCAGCACGAATTCCAAGGTCATTTCTCAACTGTAAAATGGAGTTCACGTGAAACCAATTCACCCAGTTCACCAGTCTGCAACGATTAGATCCTGTAAGTGTTTTTCTCACCACTGCTTTTTCTCTAATGCTCTTTGTTTTTGCCCGTTTGTCGTTCCGAGACGCTTCTAAGATCATCACAATTTTTTGTGGTTTTCCCGCTCAGGACATGAACAGTCAATGTCTTATGGTTTACCCAGCGGACAAACTGTGTAATAAAACGTTTTAGGCGAGATGGTTCATCAGATTCGTTATTTGTCTTCTACCAGGCCAGCTCATTTCATTGGAAAGTTCAACAAGCAGTTGGCTGCTACAAAGCCAAAGGAATTTGTCGTTGAGCAGTTAAACAGGCCTATTGGACTTACAACACCACCTAAGGAGACAGATAACAATGGTGATTTGAGAAGTGTAAGAGAGAAGTTTAGCGACTTCATGGACAGGGAGAAGAATAAAGTGCGTCAAGCCGAACTGGAGAAAGAGATTTCCAGATCTGGGATGTATGACGTCTACACCTTTAGAAAGACTGGTGGTAAATTCTTCAAGAGTCCACCGGCGTATTGGAAAGCCGAGAAGGCTCTGTACTTTCCAAACTTCTTTGGTCAAACGTTGGTATCTTCATCTAACAAACCAACTACACCTGTATTGAAAGGCTCTGTCTCTGTGGTGAGGGTGTTTACGTCGATGCTAGGTGATAAATCTTCCAGAGGGTTCTTCCAGACTGCTGAGGGCGATTATATGACCAAAGATGGGTATAACAGGTTCAAAGAGCTATATCCAACTGCTCAGATAGTTGACATTAATGTTACAGAGAATGCGACAAAGGCTATCTTCATCAAGATATCAAAATCTGGACTACGTTCGCAATTGCACCCGGACCGTCATGACAAGTACTTCATAGTACCACGTAAGACCATACCTTTGGATATTCGAGAACAGATACACATGGATAATACATACGGAGGTTTCATTTATGTCCTGGACCACGAGGGAAAGATTCGATGGGCAGTCTGCGGAAATGCAGACGAGAAGGACAAGGCAACGCTATGGAGAACAGTCAGAGGATTACAGAGAGAATACAGAGCATTGAACCAATCACAGCAAGATGAACCGAAGGAGTGAAAAGTTTATGTGTTCCAATCGCGTGTATATAGATATAGCAAATAGAAAGTGTTCACCTTCCTGGTTTGTAAGTAATATGGTCGATGTGGTGATGTTCGGGTTTCTGAGCACAAAAGGTAAACAACAGGTGCGCAAAAAAGTGCCATTTTGTGCCCTGGGCACGGAATGCTACATTTTCATGAACGATCATAGCTAACCAACTCCTCAGTAAATTCAACGTGTAGGACATTATGCTGAGAGCACAATTGGTTAAGAAGCTGTGTCCAATTGGTGTGAGATTCTTTGGAGTCTCAAGGGCTCGTTTCAATGCTCAACATGCTGTGAATCCTCATGTGAGTGTGTGAAGGTTTCCAAAGGGTACTATGGCAATTGTACTAACCTATCTCCTCTCTAGAGAGCATTCTACCAGAATTTTGGTTTTCCATTGGTTAAAGTGCTATCGATTACATTTGGTACATACTATGGTCTTATATACCTCTGGGAATACCTCGAAGCACAATCTGAGATCGACCAGTCTACAACAGAACCTATTGCGAATACTGCGGGCTCTTCAAGTCAGGGTACAAGTCAAAAATGAAACTTCAAACACGCTACAAGCACCTCGTATGGCACTATACTTTGAATGTCCAGCACTTCTTATACCTGCTATAAAACCCTCAAAATCATAAAATGCATGTTGTATATAAGTTGTATAGTCAATGGAGAAATATCCCCATTATCGTGACCTGTCCTCCCTCTGTATTAAATCTGTATCTTTTAACTTCAACGTAAGACAATTCATAATGCCATTAACAAAGACAAATCTTCACTTCAACTCTAGTTCAAGCCAGACTTTGCCATCTCAGATTGCAATCTCTTGTCGACGGCATCAAGGAACTCAGATGTGTTAACGTATGACTCTCTATCGGTTCTACCAGTGGCCAAGGCAAGATCCTTGGTCATGATACCATCAACTTGGACGGTATCCAAGGTAGCCTTCTCCAACAAATCAGCAAACTTAACAACGTCTGGGGTGCTGTCAAGCTTACCTCTTTGAGCCAAACCTCTAGACCAGGCGAAGATGGAAGCAATGGAGTTTGTAGAGGTCTCCTTTCCTTGTTGATGTTGTCTGTAATGTCTTGTAACAGTACCATGAGCAGCTTCGGACTCAAAGGCCTTACCATCTGGGGTAACGAGAACAGATGTCATCAAACCAAGAGAACCGAAACCTTGGGCAACAATGTCAGATTGAACATCACCGTCGTAGTTCTTGAAGGCCAAGATGAATCCACCCTTAGACTTGATCATTTGAGCAACCATATCGTCAATCAGACGGTGCTCGTAGTAGATACCCAATTTTTCAAATTCGGCCTTGTACTCCTCGTCGTAGATCTTTTGGAAGATGTCTTTGAAACGACCATCGTACTTCTTCAATATGGTGTTCTTTGTAGAGAGGAAGATGTTGAGCTTCTTCTGAACAGCCAATTTGAAAGAAGAGTGAGCAAAACCTTCAATGGACTCATCAGTGTTGTACATGGCAAGACCAACACCAGCACCTTTGTAGTCATAAACCTCCAATGTTTCCTTTGCAGAACCATCAGCTGGTGTGTAGACAAGTTCCAACTTACCAGCACCTGGAACAACCAAATCGGTGGCCTTGTATTGATCACCGTGTGCGTGTCTACCAATGATGATTGGCTTTTCCCAACCTGGAACCAATCTTGGGATACGTGGGATGACAATTGGTTCTCTAAAGACAGTACCACCGAGGATGTTTCTAATAGTACCGTTTGGAGATTTCCACATCTTCTTCAAGTGGAATTCTTCAACACGTGCCTCATCTGGTGTGATGGTGGCACACTTGATACCAACACCGTACTTCTTGATGGCGTTTGCAGAATCAATGGTGATTTGGTCGTTGGTGGCATCTCTGCTCTCAATTCCCAAATCATAGTACTTAAGATCAATATCAACGTATGGGAGGATAAGCTGATCTTTAATCTTTTGCCAGATGATTCTGGTCATCTCATCACCATCAAGCTCAACAACTGGGTTCTTGACTTTGATCTTGTCCAAGTTAATGGCAGAGATGGAGAATGAACGAATTGAAGAACCAATTGGTCTAATATGGGTTCTCAAGGCTTGGAGACGAAGCATTGCAGACATTGTATAGATGGCAATTCAGAAGGAAGAGACTTTGAAAATGTACCCGGTTAAATGACTCTTTGAATAGAAGACAAAAAAATTTCACGGACGACAAAAATGCAGTGAATTTGTCCCCTTTTATATAGCGTTTACAAAAAAAATCGCGTAATTGTCCAATTGTCCCCAAGTTCTTTACAAAAGTGTCCCGCTTGCTTAACAGTTGGGAAAAATCATGATCAAAATTTGTCGCTGCCAAAAAGGACAAATGTCGAGGCCGATTACCGGAGCTGGCCAGGCCGTGGTTTAGTGATTATGATGACCATTTTTCCCCATTGTTGAAGTTTATAACTCAATAGGGTAAGTCTGGTCATTCATATACAGCTTTAAGGGTTTAGGATTTGGTCCAGCTTTTGCAATTCGAAGCATAGTGTGCTCTATGCTTTCATTGCTGTTGTAGTTCATATAGATAAGTAGGGTCAGTATGTCCAGCGTGTACGGGATGCGCTCCGTTACCGGCGTGGTGTGCGGGTGTTAAATAAACTGTGACTCTTGTGTTAGCGAGGCGATGGGTATAACCAAGTGGGGTAATTGGTATTTGACACAACGATTGTAGTGAACGTCACATGGAGTAGGCGTGGAAAATGTGTGAGTCATGGATATGTGCACAATACTTTGTTTGAACCTGCTTTCAGTAGTGTGAGAGAAGAAGACGTTTCTGGCTTTGATGTCTGGATGTTAGACGTCAAATAGTAATCAGATAAGGATCAAAGGTATTACCTGTAGTTATAAATTTGAAGCTAAACGTAGTTGAGATTGTTATCGAACAATACTTGAAATGATTTATTATCATCATGGATCCCAAATAGAGAGTAATGTGTATTTTGAAATCCAATACATAGCTTCATAGATGCTTCCACTGCTTGGTTTTAGCTTTTTAGTTAAAGATCATTTTATTCGATGCCAGTTATATGACTTGATCAATTTTCAATGGATTAATTCTGTTCCAACAAAATTCCATTCATTTATAGATTTTTTAATACTAAAAATTAATATGAAAACTCGAAACAAGAAACAAATCTCCACTAGACAAAATATTTGTAACACAGTTGATGGATTTGGTATATCGTTCATTTACACACAACCGTCTTCGTGTATGTTAGAACGTGGTTGCGCGTTCTAAAAAATACGCGGTGTTCAGGTGTTATGAAAAACTATGTATATGCGACCCGCATTTAGCACGTAATCAAGATCAAAACTCCACAATTTGTAAATATAGCTCCTCACAAAAGAACAAGAGTAAATACAGATCTGATGAAAACGGTAACCATAACATTATAGAGTTAGCTAAAGAGAGAAAACAAAGGGCCCTACACATTTTCTAACAAGAAAAACTGAAAAGGTTGCAAAACCAGGGTCAATCTTCAACAATCTAAAAATATAGAAATGAACGATCTTCGAATGGTTCAGAACGCCCTCTCACACCAACTTCTGAATGCTTATTACTACTGTCATATATGACGTTACTGTGAAATTGAGGGATTACAAAGCACATGGACAACCCCACAGCTGGCACTGAGAGCAACAGAACAAATGAAAATGGGTTAGTTGAATAGGTCTCATAAAACTCCTGAAAGGTCGTCCACAATCTGCGGGCTTGAATCTAAAGCTCACTTTAAAGAAATGATATTCTTCTAAAATGCTACAAATAATATAAGCATGACACTGGTTTATTCAATTATCACAGTAGTAGTCAACTAATTTACGTTGAGGCGCAGTTAACTTGCCAAACAGATACTCAGAGCAATCATGATGACTCTTGCCTATATCCTTGATCTGTGTGTTGGAGTTCAGCTGTTGTAGAGTCCGTTTGCACTTAGAGTACACAATAATAGTTAATCTTCTCACTTCAACTTCGTCATGAGACAAGAATCCAAAAATGGTATCGTCTATCTCTTTGATTTGATCAATAGTGATGACATCAGATTCGATACATTTTGCTAAAGTATCGAGTAAAAACGATGTTGGGACAACGGCCTTAGACTCTCTCAGCTGTGAAACACAATTCGTTAAAATTTCCGATTTGAAGTCATCAATGTTCAACTCGACCAAGTCATCAACTAACTCGTCAACAGAGATGAAAATAGGATTCTTAAAGGTCTTCAAATTCTCAACAACCATATTTGCAATATTCCAGATTTCCTTTGCTTCAGAAAGTGTCAATAGACCGTCCAAAAATTGATCTATGATGAGAAGTTCTTTTATCACAATCAAACCCTTGAAGCATAACTCGGCAGAGATATCCATACTTTTGTTGAAATAGTGTATCACACTTTTCGAAAGAGTCATAAAACCGCTATGCTTCAACCAAGATAGGACCTCTTGATTGTTCACAGATTGCTGCAAAGTCTTTATTGCACAATTCATGGTATTTCTATCAATATTATCTTCCGTGAACAAATCTGAGAGCTGAAGAAGTTTTGATACAGTTGGATCCTCAGCCTTCACATTTTGGAAACGAGATAATTCAAGATCGAATATTTTTCTCCCAGTTACTGAGACCGCTGGTACATCCTCAAAGATTTGGATTCTAGGAGTGGTCTTACTGAAAATTGGATCAGATTTACTGATAATTTCAGTAAGAGATTTTCTGTCTGGAGCAACGAATGTCTTTGGTGTAACGATGTGTTTTTCTGGGGAGATATGAACATCATTCAAGTTAACAGTCATTGTATGTGTTTGCTCATCAGTGTCCAGCTTTGGCTTGATTTGGTCATCCTCAGTGGGATCATTCAGGAAAGGAGACCCAACAGACCGAATTTCGTCGTCTAATAGAGGATTAGGCATTTCTGGTTCTGGTGACGAGTCCACCATTTCCTTTTCTTCCTGTTCCATCGCCCTATGAACCACATTAGAAGGACCAACAAAAGTAAAGTTATTTGTTGACTCTTTTGACCCACTAAATATATCACTCATGTAATCAACAGTTTTATGTGGGACATCTTCATGGACAGCAGTTGCCTGAATGGGCGTCTTTTCCGAAGTGAATGGATTGATCATCGTGAGCTCAACCGGAATTGTGTGTTCTAACGCCATCTCTTCAATATCTTCCTTAAAGTCATCCAAAATCATTTTGATCTTTGACTGCACATAGGCATTAGACGAATCAAGAACATGTTCAAAGGATGAAGTGATAAGCCCATGAAGAAGAACAATTAATTCGTCATACTTTGGATAATCACTAATCGATAACGGGAAAACAGCCGAACAGATCTTCTCAAATTGTATATCATCAAGCTTCAAATCGCTTTCACAGAGTAAGATGTAAAGATTTTTCACTGAGTAATCCAAGAATAAGTTTTTGTATTTTAAGTGGAACATAGTTGATGGTGCGTCGTTGAAATGAAATGACTCCAAAGAATTCATTAATGAAACAATTGCATTACATGTTTCCAAAGTGCCATATTTCAGTCGAATGTCATCAATACCCATATTGTAAATGGCCAAAAGTTTTATGAAAAACGAAGGTTGAGCCATGTTAAAGAATTTATCACGACTGAGAAGAGGCTTCAATAACTGAGTGTCTAACACTAGAATGTTGTTCAAAACTGCCTCCAAGTTAGGAATTTCATTGTTTGAATCAAGCTGCTGGATTAATATCTCGATACCATCAACTCTTTCACGTGTCAGTGGAGATTTCAACAGCTTAATCATACTCTGTATGGTTGTCTCTTCTTCCGTACAATTTTGCTTGGATAAATCAACAGTGTTCTCTCTTGCTGCTGATGTCATCCACTTTGGTTTTTCATCTGTTCTGCCTTTAGAAGGTTGTCTTTCCAAAGGATACTGCACGGCTGCACTCGATACTCTTACACGTTGTGGTAAGCCAAGCCGTCCAGGCTTACCAAGTTCAGTGACCGCTGATGTCTCATCATTGAGACTTGGCTCACTAGCTTCGGGACCCGATACCGACCTTCTATCCATCTTCTTGGAGGCAATCATTTCTTTTATTGAAGGACGCTTTCTTTCGAAAGAAGGCAACCCTTGTTTGACAGAGCCTGGCGTTGTGTTGATAGGCTCAATATCAGGTGGTCGTGATCTTTCGAGGGCCTTTTTCACATTCATATCCTGTTTTGTAATAATTGTTTCAGCTTGTTCAGTGAAGATTCTGTAGAATATCCAAAAAGTGATCCTCATAGATTCTCTGACGGTCGTATTTGGATCACATATACCTTTTGATATCCATTTGTATAAAGTTTCGAGCTGTGAATTATCAAGACGACCAGAATGCCTTTGGATAAATATTCTGAAAAATGTAGATGAGTAAAGTCTTGGTTGAACATTTTTATCAAGGAAAAGATTGTAGCAATGGTTGAACAAGCGGCCGTTAAAACCAGTGTTTTCCAATAAAACACAAATAGCACCAAATGCATTTAACGACGAGATCTTCTTCGTTGCAGATGTCAATGTTGCCAATGGATTAAATAAACTCTCTGCGATAGGGTCAATGTTGCTGTTCAAATAGAATGCGATTTCTTTCACGAGTTGACATCCGTTTGAAGACAAAGTTGTTCTCAAGGAAAGAATAGATTTGTTGATACCGTCAAGCATTAATCTAATTCCTGATACAGCGGTGTCGGGATACTTCTCTGCATTCCCAATGATCAACCCACGGAATTTGATAATGTTCTTCTCTCTGTTATTCCAGTTAAATTCCGTCTCCTTCCCTTGGAATGGTGGAAGCAATGCATCAATTTCCTTTTGGAAGATGGAAGACGAGTGTACAACAATAGGCGAGATAGATTGATCAAGTTTTGCCGTTGGAACACTACCCAGTACATCATTGGAGTCAGTTGATGATGGCTTCGTCAACCTCATATTAGGAGCTAAAGTAGATGAGCTTCTCTTTTGCGTTCTTGACAAATTGCTAAACGTATCGATCATAGGCTTGTTAGAAGTAGAAGTTTTAGCTTCAGCTTCAAATGAAGCCGCCACTGTAGCATCAATACCTTTCAAGAGTTTGATGGCCTTCTTGTTGTCAATCTTTTGGGATGCTAATTCATTTGCTAATTCCTGTACCTTTGACTTATGGAGCGTGTAATACTTTACCAAGAGAACCTCGGCATTTTTCACAACTTCAATATTACGATCACGCAACATATTAACCACATTAGACAGCAGCTGCTGAAAGTTGAAGTTCTTATTGAGCTCGATCAAGTCTGATATAAATACAATGGATTCTGCTCTTATGCGCGCGTTCGAATGTATCAAAGCATTGTCCTTGATGTATTTTTCCACAATAGTTGGTGTTGCAAGCCAGTAAGTCTCTAGAGTAGACTTTGCTTGTTGTTGAAATACCGGTTTAGGATCCAGGAGTCTATTAATCAAGATTGGTAACACAATCCTTGAAGGACCTCTTAGGGCATTTGGATCTTGCATCCCTACCCTTTTGATCAAGTGACAGGTAGAACTGAAAGAAACAGAGGACAATTTAGAGTCTGAGGATTTCACACCAACCTTAAGAGCATCAAAGTACCCAGGAACTTGGGCTAAATCAACAAATTCATGCTTAATATGAGCCTTGAGCTCTGTAATCACTTGACATTTGTGGTTCACATCTTTTGATAATAGTTAGTACTCAGGACAAATGGAAAATCAAACACGGGAACTAAATCACACTCACCATATGATGATTCGGAAAGAATCTTGTACAGCTCATTTGCTGTATACTGAAACATGTTTCTTGATCAGTTCTTTCCAACCTCTTTAGCTATTGTTGTTTGTTCTGTTTATCTGAAGAATTCCGCCGCTCAATATTTGTTTTTCTCTTTGTTTACTTTTGGCGCGTTTTTGTTTTTGTTGTTGTTGCTTTTGATCAAAAAGCATTTGAGTGCTGCGCCAACCAGTTCAGCCAAACTTTATCGCGAAATCGTTTTTCAAGTTCTCTCATGTGGCGCCAACCAGAAAATGGGAAAGTAACCGGTGAAAATTCACTTTGAAGTTGTTGGACGATAGGTTCCAGCATCGTAGGAGAAGCGATTCAATATCGGTGAGGGTAAAAGATGGCTGTTACTATCATGGGTAAGGCCTTTCGTGCCAAAGAGCTCGTTACTATTGGCTTGAAGTCTAAGTTCTACGGACTTGCGAAGGATGACGTTCAAAGAATCTGTGCCAAATTGGGATTGTATCCAATGATGCGTATGCACCAACTATCAGAACAACAAATCTTGGGTATAACCAAGGAGCTCTCTGAGCTTACTATAGAAGGAGATGCAAGAGCAGTTATTCGTCAGAACATTGCTCTCAAGAGAGCCATTGGCTCTTACTCAGGTATTAGACATGCCATGGGTCTTCCAGTGCGTGGTCAAAAGACAAGAACAAATGCAAAGACTGCTAGAAAACTTAATAGAATCGAGAGAAGAGGATACTCTACATGCGCTGGTGCTAGCATTCAACAAGAGACAGGTGTTTTTGGTGCGTTCAAAAACTTCCTCAAGCCATTCTTTTAGGGTAGGAGAAGAGAAGGATCACATATGTTAAAGCGCACAACACTTCTGGTACATAGGTTTATCTGTCTTATTGATGACGGGTTGATGTAAATACATTATATTGTATGTCATAAACTGTAGTCGTCTTTAAATGGTTGCCATTCCAGTTCTGTCAAGTGCCTCATTGTTGGTCTGCCATGGGGACAATTCCAAGGCTTATCCAAATCTCCAAGGTTAGAGACAACTAGGGACATCTGCCTATGTGAGAGATGTTTGCCAATCATGATTGATTTTCGACAGGCCCTCATTGCTAGCATCGAACGAACTTTTGAACACCGTAGTGCTTGGGTGTTAGATTGTTGCTCTTTGATCAGATGTAATAATTCATAGAAATCCACAGTGTCAAAAGTGATTCTCTTCGACATTGGTAAAGAGGTCAGTTTGATACGATCACCAGGTACGCCATCCATGTCAATAGACAACTGGAATCCATTCTTTGTAATCACATCCTGGTTATCAATCACAACAAGTTCGTCAATAACACTGAGCTCTAACGATTGAGGAACAACCATTCTCTGACTCTCCATCACCGTGTCCCTTTGAAGTTGTTCAAAATTGTATTTCTCATCGGATGCATGCTGATCAATTATGAACATGTCTCTTTTATTATTCAGCTCACGAGTAACAAGGATAAATCCCAAGTTGAACTGTCCTATGATTTTCATATTTTTGAAGTCCTTTTTGGATACAGTTAGTGTGAGATAATTCTCAGATTCTTCTTGATTGTTAATGTCATCGATGTCAACTTGTTGTCTAGAGATGCGTTTAGCTCTTTGAGGTTTGGCAAATTGTACGGGTAACTCCACAGATACTTCAAAGAATCCAGATGTTCCAATTTCTTTGTACTTGACAAGTTCAAGTTCATCCTTATCTGAAATCTGCTCATTGTTGTTGACCTCTTCTAAATGTTCCTCCTCTTCATCTGATGGACTTTTCTCTTCGGAATCATGATCATGATTACATGTCCCCTTTCTATGCATAATAGAATCAACAGTACTTTGTACTGATTTGAATGATGGTTTTTCTTGAGAGCCAAGTTTGAAGGCAGATAAAGATGTCATCGTAGTGAGTTTGTTTGTAAAAGTTGGCTGTGGGAGTTTCCTAGAGGGCCTAACAGTTGACTCAACTTCTTCTAGATTCTCTGCTTCCGAACTGGACGTATCTTCCAATTCAGGTACATGATTATTAACATTTTCATCAACTTCTACCCCAGCAATATCATTCAGGTCATCTGTCTCTTCAATTTCATGGACCTTTGTACGCTCATCATTTTCTTCTTCAACTTCTGTGCTTTCAACTCTTATAGTTTCAACTTTTGTCCTTTTTGCAAAGTCTTGATTTTCAATTTCATCCAGTGGTCTCTTCCTTGGAGTGTCATCAACAAGAGTGTTATCAATAGAGGAGGAGAATCGACTTCTCAAGGTACTTATTGTATCGTCTGGATCATTCTCATCAAATGAAAGTTTATGTGTGCCAGTGGTTCTTGGAAGACACAGATCCTGTGCATCATAGAACTGAATCATATTCGTTCTTAGCTCATCAAGAACGGCATCTTCGTTGTTGATCAATACTGTTCTCTTATCAGGCGTGACATTAAGATCCAAAAACCGCGGGGAAATCGTTATATCCAATATAATCACTGGAAGTTGAGTGGCATTAAATGTCCTGTATGTTTCGTTAATAACCTGTGCCCATTTCCTGAGGTTAACAGGTCTCTTGTTTATGAAGAAGTACTGTCTATCCTTCGCAGCCCTTCCAAAGCCAACTTTAGAGACGAACCCTTCCAGTTTGATGATATAATCGTCATTGATATCAGATATTTTCAGTTTTGACTTAACCAAGTTCAAATCCAATTCTAAGTCCAACGGAACTAAACCTTGTAACCCAGTTGAACCAAATATACTAATGATGTTACTCTTTAGCGAACTGAGACCTTGGGAATGTAGCATGTTAACCTTTTTACCCTTGGAATTGACATTCCGCACCACAAACTTGACCTTGGTATTGATCAACGCGTATGATTGGAGTAAAGAAATACACTTGTTGAATTCTCTCTTGATGTTCCTCGTCAGATCTTTCAAACGCACAGGGAGATTCTTAAACAGAGATGAAACAGTAACAGTAGTCCCCTTTACACCTTTACAAATGATTATCTTGTCCAATTCACCAGATTCCTTAAAAGTCAACTCATGTGCCATAGGTGGAGATTGTGTGGTGACAATGCTCAGAGTGCCTATCGAACACAACGATGATAATGCTTCACCTCTGAAGCCCAATGTATGCACTTTCTCTAGTTCCGTGGAAGAGGATAACTTAGAGGTGTGGTGTTTCAAGGCCACTGACTTAAAATCCTCCTCTGAAATCCCATCACCATTATCACTCACCGAAATGGACTCTAAGCCATAGTTCTTGAACTCCACTTCAAGCACAGTAGCATTGGCGTCCAGACTATTTTCCACAACTTCCTTTACAATGGAGGTCATATCAACAATCACCTGACCCGAGGTGATCCGATGAACATCTGCTACTTGAATATTTCTAATCACCATCTTCACCGTCTCGTCTATTTGCTCCCAGTCGCCTGTTGTTTACGCGTCAAAACAACAACAATAACGCGCTTTCTTGTTTTTGTTTTGGATTTTTCTGTATTTGAAACCGCTATGGCAACGGAAAGCTCAACATACGCAATTACAGCTAATGTTCAGTAAAACACCATGAAACAAACCACAGTTAGGAAACTTTTAACGTATTTCAAGCAATATATGATAACATGGTTGAATATCATTGCATATGAGCGAGGCGTGTACCCAAAGACAGCGTTTGAGGAGAGAAACTCGTTCAATCTTAGGGTTCCATACAACAGACATCCATCCGTACAAGAATGGCAATTAGAGCTTGTACAACACCTCCTAGATGATCTGACGCTTGGGCATTTGATGGCTTTACGGTTAATCCTAGTAGCTGATAGTGATACGGAGTGTTATACCTTGGATTTACGAGAATTTCGAACTATAAAGTCTGGTTTCCATGATAAGGTAATAGATAATGTTTGCTTAGATGATATGGTTGATCAATACCGGGCCAATTTAAGTGCTTTCATATCACAGATACGGGCTCTCAAGCCACCACTTGACGGGGTATCTCCAACTATGGAGATCACCGCAGAGACTAAAGGTTTAATCCTCAACGAGGATTGGATATTAGACAAACGAAATGAATATATTCATGAAAATGACAACAATAATGGGGATATTAAAAGTATGAGTCCGTTGAGACCATTACCCATAGTGGAATGTGGTCCAATAGTGTTTTATTCCTCAATTGAGGTCAAAATAAGCAAGTAAATAACAGAATCAAAACAGATGTAACAGAAAACAACACAGAGAGATATAATGCATACATGTTCCAACAAGCTTTGGTTTGAATCATTCCAAAGCCATTGCTCTTTTCAAATTCTCGTACATGAGATAACTTATAGAAACAGCAGGACACACTTTGGCCAAATTAGGTACCAAACCTTTAAACAGACCTGGTAGACCTTCCCTTTTGAGTGTTTGTTGTAAAACGTCTGTAAATCCATCGTACTTATAAGGGTGGGCAAACGTACCTTGTGCTTGAAGTCTCGTTCTTAACAAGTTTATCGGATAAACCACTGTGGCACCAACGGTACCTGAAAATGCACCCATAGGTAAGACCACCAAATTGCTCATGACAACGCTATCTTCTGAACATTTGAGCCTCTTTGCTTCTCTGTGAATGTACCACTTTTTGAGGGCACTGAACGTACCCAAATCTAAAGCAGCATAAGGGAAAATACCGGCAACTCCGACAAAGACACCTCTATAGAACAATTTCATACCACCTTCGTTGTACATCTGACGTGCGGTTTCCATCAGGAGTTTATTTCCTTTGATTTTGGTGTCCAATGGAGCACATTGGACACGATATTTCAGAGTATCGATCGGATAAACAGTGAATTGAGAAACAACACCACCAAGACCACCGGCAATATATGTTGAAACTTTCGATAGTTGGGAGACATCTTCCACATTTTCTAGATTTGCCATGACTCTCTTTGCCAATTCAAACGATCCGAATTTCATTGCGGATTCAGGGAACACTTTCATAACGTTCAATCCATTCCCAACGTAAAATGCCTTCAGACCACCTTGTCTATATAGTGTAGTGGCAGCTTTAACTAGAGGAGATTTAATCTTCTTCAGAGGCACATTGTTGTGCTGTTTAGCTAATTCGGACTTGTCGTGTAAAAGTGTTGAAGAAAGATCCGTTCTTGCAATGAGGAAGACCTTAATACGATCAAATGGCGCTGTACACGTTCTCGACACGACACCTGAGAGCCCACCTGCTAAGAAAAACCCGATACCTTTTAAGAACTCATTCACCACCGTGACATCACCTTCAGAGTTCAAATCGGCCTCGTTATTGTTGAGAAATTCATAAGCAGTACGTAGCCTTGATCCGTTCATTCTTGGTACAAAGAGTAAGAATTCACGCCATTGGTCATAGGTTATGTATTCTGACGAAGGTTTGGAGTTGATGTACCGTGAGAATTCTGAAAAATCTTCGACGTCTTTATCCTTAATCTGCTTTAGATACCTTTTCAACTCCGATTTCACAATCTTACCATCCTGATCTTTGTCAATCTTGACAAAACCGGCATGGATTTGGGCGTCCGCTTTACGCATGTAATCTTTAAACTCTTGGAAATCTATCACATCATCACCATTGGAGTCTAACGACTCAAACAAATTATCAATAGCACATTTGGAGTTCTTCAATGGATGGTTTGTCTCATGGAATGCCTTGTGTAAGGTCTTAGCATCTACCTTACCTGTATGGTCCAAATCGATGAGGTCAAAAAGCCTCTTTAGCTCTTGCTCATCCGGCACTCTCTTAATGGGTGACTTATCCGTGGTCATTGTTTCTCCTCTCTCCTTTCACAACCCAAATAACAACCAGATCAAACACGAATAAACAGAGAACAGAAGAAAAATTGGCGCAATCTTTAGAATTTGTTTCTCTCTTCTCTCTTTCACAATTGCGGTTATGTTTACAATTTTTTTTTTCTTTCTTTTTTCCTTGTGGCTCTTTTCGTTTTGTACGCTGGTAAAATTCTGTCCAGTTTTCATTGGAGCTAACCGGGGATTTTTTCTCTCTCTCTCTTAAATTTGTCCACTTTAAGGCCAGCGGTAATTCTTTTCAGTGCGAAACCGTACGGCTCCGCCTAGAGTCTTCTCAAAATTTAGACAGAAAACCAGTTCGTTCTAGAAGGAGCCCTGCTTAAACAGGGCAGAACTGAAAAAAGGTCCTTCTCCTAATTGGGTTAACAGTGCCGCTGCCTGTTGAGCCCGGGACTTATAGGCAACCTCTACGGGCAATTCAGGATGATGGCTTCTATGGGTTATCGACAGTAGCACACACACATATATCTTCTAAAGCGTGTAGCACACTGCTTTTTATCTATAGCAGATATAGAAGATCTGACCTGAAAAGTAATCCAAGCATCCAATCGCAGGCGGAGACGACGTATGAAACCGGTGTATGTCACCCTTGTTCAACAAAGCTGGAAGATGGTTTGCGTAAGTGGTCTCGAAACATTGCGGAATCAACAAAGTCACCGCGAGGTAGAATTTGTCAACGGATACACTCAAACGCCCATTGGTCCATGAGGCTGGTGCTTAGTCAGAGAGGGGCACAAACCATAACTAGTGGACTATGGCTTTTGTCCTCGTAGCGGCTACTTGTTCTTGTCTTGCGTTGGTGTGGCTCTGTAGAACAACCACATATCAATTTCGGCGCTGAGTAGTGACAGTGGTCGATGTTTGGTGCAATTTCACCACGGTGTAGAAACCCATGGCAATTTTGGCATGGGAGGCAAAAGTACTCTGCACTCGCCTTCCCTCTGCGGTTCGTGGACATGTGTTTTTGTACGAAAACACACACTTACAAGCTGTGTTTCTTATCGCCGTAGGGGTTCGCTTCCCGGGAAATTATACCGATCTGTTTTTCAGAGCTGAGACTATAAAAGGATAAGTTAGAGGTTGGGTTTTTCTCTTTCTCTCTTCTTCACTACAGAGTATCTTCAGTGATTCAATTGAAATTAGAAGAAGGCAATGTCGTACGGATCCGCAGCTGCTGATAGACTTAAAGGTAAAACTATTCTTATTACCGGTGCCTCTGCCGGTATCGGTGAGCAAACAGCCATAGATTACGCAGAGGCTTCTAACGGTGAAGTTACATTGATTCTCACTGCTAGAAGATTGGAAAAGTTGGAAGAGCTTAAGGCCAAATTGGAGAAGGAATTCTCCTCCATCAAGGTTGTCATTGCCAGATTGGATGTTTCCGACTTGAAAGATATTGATGCTTTCTTTGAAACCTTTTCCGAGGTGTTGTCAAAGGTTGACATTCTCGTGAACAACGCTGGTAAGGCACAAGGTTTGGACAAAATTGGTGATATCAAGCAAGTTGATATCAACACAATGTTTGACACAAACGTTATTGGTATGATTGCCATTACTCAGAAGATCTTAAAAGGTATGAAGGAGAGAAACAGTGGAGATATTGTTCAATTGGGATCCATTGCTGGCAGAGACCCTTACCCAGGTGGAGGTATTTACTGTGCAACAAAGGCTGCCTTGAGATCTTTCACACATTCTTTGAGAAAGGAGCTCATTGATACCAAGATTAGAGTCATCGAAGTTGATCCAGGTAATGTTGAGACTGAGTTCTCAAACGTTAGATTCTTTGGTGATAAGGAGAGAGCAAAGAAAGTTTACGAGGGGACAGAACCATTGATTGCAAAGGACATTGCAGATCTCATTGTTTTTGCCACTACTAGACGTGAGAACACCGTCATTGCAGAGACGTTGATCTTTTCTACAAACCAGGCGTCTGCATTCCATCTCCACAGAGAAACCAATTAGAGGACTCTTGGGGTCTGTGTAGAGATTTCATCCGGTTGTTTTTTATAGAAGGATTGAAACCATTGTGTAAGTTATAGAGGTGAATTATACGATTCATCAGGCAACTGGTCTGTGTAGATGATATAACCCCCGTCCAAAAAACAAAAATCCAATTAATGACACATCCTACGTTAAATTGGCGATGCTCATCGCATCTTGGACGGAAGGCGAGCTCCTATCGGGACTCCTTGTGCGCCGCTGTTGTGTGCTGCCGCTATTATCCGCCCGCATCGCTGATTTATTCCAATTTCACATTTCCACCACTGGATAAAACTGCTAACGTCACCAATAACCATGTACTTTAGCAGTTCAAACCAACAAACTCTTCAATTGTAGAAACATGAAGTAAATCTCAATGTTTATATAGTTGACTCCGTCCATTCAACCATGTTCATTTGACTCCTTCCACGTGACTCCGGACTGTATCAAACTGCCAAACGTTTTCACCGTAAAAATTTGTTTTTCGCCGTGTTGGCTGGTCTCTCTTGTACTTTCCCGCTTTGTGCACCAGTGAAAAAAAAACATAGCCGCGCAGTGACAGATAAGGCTGGGCCCTCAATGCCAAAAAACAGATACACTCGATTTTGAAAACTTTTCATTTATCAACATCCTTTAATCTCTTGCAATTGATCTCACCTGTTTAAATATTTTACCCCATCTTGGTCGTTGAGCAATGACAGAGGAAATCGCATTCATCGGTATCGATGAGATACCACAGAGCGATAACTACAGGGTATTGAAAGATTTATTTGCTGGTACCGTTGGTGGTATTGCACAGGTGCTAGTTGGACAGCCCTTTGATACCACCAAAGTTAGATTGCAATCGGATGCTGTTGGCAAGTACAACGGCCCTTTAGACGTTGTAAAGAAGCTAGTGAAAGAGGAAGGTCCTAGGGCCTTTTATAAGGGAACTTTGACTCCGCTGGTTGGGGTTGGTGCCTGTGTATCGATTCAATTCGCAGTCAATGAGTACATGAAGAGGTCTGTTTTTGATATAAACAAGGGATTGACAAGTTCACAGTACTACACATCAGGTGTTGTTGCAGGTGTTGCAAATTCGATATTGGCAAGTCCAATAGAACATGTCAGATCGAGATTGCAGACTCAAATATCTGGTTCCTTGGGCCCTGTACAAATGATCAAGAAGATATACAGTACGGCTGGGTTTACACAGGGTATTATGAAGGGATTCTTACCGACGGCTATTAGAGAAGGTCACGGTATGGGTATGTACTTCTTGACATTTGAATATCTTGTGAAAAGAGACATTACGAGAAACAGCATTGAGAGAAAGGACATTCCAGGATTAAAGCTCTGTTTATACGGTGCAATGTCAGGGTATGCGATGTGGCTCTCGGTATATCCGATAGATTTCATCAAATCCAGAATCCAAACAGATAGCTTGGAAACTCCAAAGTACAAGGGAATCACTGACGTTATAAGAACTGTCTTTAGAGAACAAGGAATCAAGGGGTTCTTCAAAGGATTCGTACCAACAATCCTTAGAGCTGCGCCTGCTAATGCAGCCACGTTCTACGCATTTGAAATCACAATCAGAGCATTGGCCTAGTGATGAGAGACTGATGGGGGAATCTGTATAGTACATTGGTATAGAATCGAACGTACCGACTTAAGAGTGTTGTATCAGAACGTATTGATGAATATCCCATCGAGTAATTCCTTTCCACTCAGATCCAGTCTGATTATCAGAAGCACCCGGAGTAGTACAATCATACTGATAAAGCTAGCAAACCCAACAGGGACTACTGCAAAGACAGCAATGTTATAATAATCAATGGTTCTTCTCCTGTTACCAGCTTTGGGATCGAGATTACTCGTTACAAAGTTTTGAATGATGTACGCACCTGTGAGAACACATGATATCAAGATCCAAGTGTGTAAAGAGTAACTTCCTTCTGGACTGAAAATGGACAATGCACCGGTTTCAATGGTTATGAGAAACATTGAAATGGACAAAACTCTTAGAATAGCTGCAGATGTTTGATAAGTAACTATCCATCGTACCATTAACCCATCAATGACCTGGTAGGACAAGTAAGCAGCAACAAGACACCATACTCCCGCAAGGAAATATTCCGTGGGGCTTGCCGTCGTGAGCATTGGGATATAGTTCACGTCTGTTATTGAAGATTCATTCATTTTGAACGTCTCAACCGTATATTTGAATGCCTGGAAGGCATGATAAGATGGTGGTAGTAGTACAACGTCTCGACAGAATGCCAACGCAAGATGTTGTCTAGCGTTCAGGAAGTTCAAGCCCATCTGTTTCAAGTTCTTCTTTGATGTCCGTGAGTGCTGTTGCTCATCGTCTTGTAGTGATACCGTGGAAGACGCTGACCTCTGCATGGGTCTACTAGTCGCAGCTTCATATGGTGGGACTTGTTCTTCAAGTTGATGTCTCTGTTGCTGTTGATGCTGCTGTTGTTGCTGCTGAGCATAGTTTTGTAGACTAACGCTCGACGGGGTCCCACTTATATGCTGCTGTTGGAGTTGAAAGTCTTCATAGTCGGAGTTCTCTGGCAGGGGTGTTGGTGGTGGAATATCAGCGTAGTTTTGGTTGTTGTGTTGGCTTTCATGCCGATGGTGATGAGCACGACTTCGGTACATATGACGTGCTACAGAGATGTCAGGAGTTAACTATAGATTACAACAATCAAATCAGAGTGAATGACAACGTCAACACTGTGATATCTGGCCTATAGTTCCAACTTTCAGGAATATATTAGTTTCCGGGGTTTCAGCTTTGGCGTACTTGAAATTAAGCCCAGTGTTTTAAAATTAGGTGAGGGTAAACAACAGCTAGCTGCTCAAGAAAAAGAAAAAAGAAAAGCCATTTTGTGGTCAACTGTTCCATTTTGTTCCCGTCAAAAAATAGCCGACAGAGAACCAAGTGGTATAAATTGAAGTTTGGACAGGGTGTTACCATGTCCAGCTTAAATACAACACAATGAAGCCTACCATATCGTCGCATAGCCCGATTTCATGTAGTTTCTATACTTCAATAAGCATTATTTTTGTGCTTAACACTAGTAGTGCTCTATAATGTACACCAGTAAGACCTGTACCAAGTGTGGGACAGTGAAAATCAAGCTGTCTCTGTCGACAGAGACGTCAACGGCTCCAGAACCATATTAATCAAATGTATGGCTTCTTCCATCTAACATCATCAAACATAAGGAGAGTGTCCATGTTCCTCTAAAAAATCACTGCCCTTTTGTGGCCATGGGCACGGAAGGGTACATTTATCAAAAGAATGTTCAATGGTAGTGTGAAATTCCAGTCGAGACATTGATTTATAATGGTTGTATTCTGTGTAGAAGCAGCATATGAATAAGATAAAACAGGCACTGTTCGAGTGAATTAATTCAAAGGATATATACGTGTATATGTATATAGAACCAATAAGTGTTTGGTTATAATTTCAGGGAATGAATAGTAGTTGGTATGCTGTGCATCACACAGGGTTTCTATGTGATGATGCAATGTTCGAATACGTTGATTATCGAGCCGATAGAAAGGCTTCTGTCCAAAGAGTGAAGTAAGTGGAAAAGAAAGGCTGAAAAGAGCAGAAAAATCAGTAATGGCTAGGTTACCAGAACTTGTACCATGGACGATGTAATTTTCTTGAGAGTTGCTTAAAGTACTCCATCTCTGTCCAACAGTCTCTTCCCCAGTCACAACCTGCCATATTGACCATGAAATCTCTATCCTTTTCGTTATAAAAGTAACGTGGATCATTGGCCTCTTGCCAGCAGGCACCTGGAGGGAAGGCATTGATAGATCTCAAAGGTAAGAACGTTGTACGTTCTCTAATCCAGGGCAAGTTGGTATATAACATTTCCAAAGCATCTTGCTCCTTGTGTTCCCATATCATATGCTTTTGTTCGTAAAAGACAGGGTCCCACCAGATGTCCAATAGGGTCTCTGCCCATTCACCCTTCTTAATCAGGAAGGAACCGAGGTTAAACCCACCACAGTCCTGAGTAATAATGAGCTCTACTGGTGAAGTCAGATCAACATAGGGAACGTCTGGAGGTATGTGCAACGGGTTAAAGTCTCCAAGTTGTCTGTTTGTGATGTTATCCAACTTGGAAAACACTTGCTCCTCAAGGGAAATTTCAGGCTCCATGATATACGTGTGTAAATCCAACCACCAAAACCATTCAGAGTTAGGAAACTGTCTAAAGCTTTGCTTCAATATATCAACTTTTTCCCAGCTTTCTCTCCATTCGTGAGAGTATCTCTTCTTCAAAGTGAGGTCCTTAATGACCAACCCATATCCGTGTTTTTGGGCATAATTTCTCTTGTTGACAATACTTGATCTCTCAATGGACCATTCCTGTGCACCTTTCCATTTGAGCACACCACCACCTTCATTTGCCGCCAAAATGAGTACAACTTTAGGATCTGACAGTGAGAAATGGGGCACGAGTGGGATATCAGTGAATAGAGACAGGCCTAAGAGCACCAACAGTAACAATCCAAACTTCTTATACTTGTTCATGGTGGAGCTCAAAGCATGGCCTCTAGCTTTCCACGAATAGGAAGGAGTATACTTGAGATTTGATTCAATATCTTTATCAATGTACACCATCTATGCTCAAAACAGTCTGAGTTGGAAATGTTGATGTGTCCAAAGTTTTGATCTCAGAGACAAAAAATAGTTTGCTAGCGAGAAAAAAAAACAAACAGACAAAAAAAGACAAAAAAACTGGAATAGATAGACACAATGATCCAAAGCACAAATAGATAAATATGGACGAGCTCGGTCGATGATGAGTTCTTCCACAGTCAAAAAAGCCAATGAATAAAGATGTAATATTTCAGTAGCCCTTTCCTGTGATTCTGGAACTGACTGTGAGCGCGATGGTTTAAAGGGGAAGGGACAAGCGTCTCTGGTTTCGAGATTATTTACCAAGATTAAAAAAAGAAAACAAAAAATTCGACAACGTTCGTCAACACGGAAAAAAACGACAAGAGGGTTGCACGGATAAAGGAGGAGATGTCCAAGAGACAAAATGGACAAACAGGGCGTTTGTCGTGTTAAATGATTATTACGCGCGACTTATTTGACCAATTCCACTGTGGTGGGGTTGAAATCAAGCGACGAGTAGTTAAGGCTTGTTAATTTCATCCATCCTTCAGTGGATGATTTTAGGCGCTGTCCCTTCGGATCATCCACAAGTAGTGTAGGATACGAGGTTTCAAAGGGACTTGGAATTACGGGACACACAGCGATAGAAATACAGCGATAGAAATACAGCGGTAGGGACACACCAGATCTAACGGTTGGTGGTTCGAACCCGCTCAACAACAATTCGAATACATCTCGAGTAAAATTCTAAAGAAAAACATACCTATTCGTTGCGTGCTCAAACCATATTTGTGTAAAATCTAGGACATTTCAACATGCCTGCCCCCAAGCGCCGCCCAAACTTCCACGTATCTTGCACGTCGTTTCTTTTTTTTCTCCTTTTTTGTTTTTGCCTCGTCTCTCTCTCCCACTCTTTTCACGCCAAATGCATGTCGTTATCCCGCGACTTTTGGTATAACCTTCCTCTAGCGGAGAAATCTGGTATCTAAAACGTCTCCAAGAAGCTACTCACAACGAGGAGAAACTTCAGCAGGGCGGTGTCCCTTATAAGAACATGAAGACAAAAAAAAAGAAACTGGGATTGCGCTACCACAACACAGCTCGTAGTTAAGCACACTGCGTCGTACGTTTCTGCCTCATGGTGTACTTCTTATCAATCCAAGTTGTACAATTTTCCGTGTTAATCTGGTGATCACTTAGAGCGATACGGGTCAACATGAAGGTGCCATAAGGCTTCCTTTGAACCCTTTTGATTAAGATGAAAGGCAATCAGCGTAGTGGCATGCACCCCCAAAAATAAAACAGATTAAGATGAAGTCAGATGTAACGGTGCCAACGTAACTTTGTGTCGGCACAGGATGAGAGATTACTGTTCCCATACGGCGTGTTCCACCGAATGCTTTTCCAGCATCGCAAAAGTACGAAATTGGGTCTGGATGCGATCGTCCTTGACGGACGTGATCAAAAAATCCAAACGGTCGCATACATATGCCTTTGTGGAAAACGATACCCGGTGTCTGCGTTTTTTAACGCCGTAGCTACAACCGATCTTGAGAGTCTTAGTATTACATACAACAAGTTTCACACCTAAAATGCTCACCCGTCATCTTGGTATAAAATCTTACAGCATTGTCTGTATTTTGTTCTTTATTTTGTTTTATTGTCTTTAATTTGAGGCTTTGTTCTACACTTTCCAGTGTAAGCTATTCTATTGATACCCCCAAGAGGAAAATGGATAGAGAACTACAATCTATCGTTGAAGAGATACCGTTTTTGAACTATACAGAAGTGAACTCAAGTACAAAGGCCCACGAACATGGAGAACACAAGAGGGATCCTATTCGTATAGCGAAAGATGTTTTTGCCGGAACCATGGGTGGTGTCGCACAAGTTCTTGTGGGACAACCTTTTGACACTGCAAAAGTGAGATTGCAGTCAGATGCACTGGGTAAATATTCCGGTATGCTAGACGTTTCAAGAACTCTTGTTAAAAATGAAGGTGTACGCGCTTTCTACAAAGGTACCATGGCTCCCTTGGTTGGTGTTGGAGTATGCGTTTCCATTCAATTTGCCGTTAACGAGTACATGAAACGTGTTGTATTCAACAATAAACCAGACTTGTCTTCCTTCCAATATTGGGTTGCAGGTACGTGTGCAGGATTCGCAAATAGTGTTGTGGCAAGTCCAATTGAGAATATCAGATCAAAATTGCAAATGAGTGTATCTGGTAACATGCGCACAGTGGAACTAATTAAAGAGATATATGCCAAGGCTGGCTTTTGTCATGGTATAATGAGAGGTTATGCCGCAACCCTAATACGTGGAATGGGTACTGGTATCTATTTCATGACTTTTGAAAAATTGGTGGCACACGACATGAGAACGCACAAACTTGAACGTAAGGAGATTCCAGGTTGGAGAATGTGCCTGTATGGAGGAATCGCAGGCAATTGTATGTGGGCAGCTTCGTACCCTGTCGATTTCGTAAAGACTAAGCTCCAAACTGATTCTTTGGATACACCAAAGTACAGGGGCATGAAAGACGTTGTGGTGGCTGTATACAAAGCCAGAGGTATAGCTGGATTCTTCAAAGGGTTTGTACCTACGATGTTAAGAGCAGCACCTGCAAATGCTGCGACATTCTATGCATTCGAGCTTACGATTAGAGCATTGGGTTAGAGCTTATAACTAGGAGCTTTAGGATTTTCAATGGTGTTTCTGTTTTTCTTTGCATGATGACGATAAGATTAAAAAAGGATACAATAATTTAATAGACAGATCCAATCCAGATCATTCATCTTCTAATCTTCTCAACAAGTAATCCACTTCGACTTTTTTAGTCAATGGGATAACCCAGTCTTTGTAGATCTTTGCCAAATGTTCCACTTTAACTTTACTTGGAACGTTGTCTCCATCCTCATGACTCCATCTCAAAGTTGGATCCGTTCCATAGGCACGGCCCTTTTCAATTAACCTTTGTAAGATTTTCTCCTCCACGGCGGAATTGGTAATGGCAGCTTCAATTCCTGCAACGTCCTTGTTTAATATCATCGTTGTGTATTTTTCACGGTCGTTGATGAACTTAGCCTCGGCAACAAACTTACCAAAATGAATTCTTCTTGAAAGAGCCTGGAGGTTGTCAATGTCACAGGTTGCACATGACCCGAGGTTTTCCGGCTGTTCACCATCACGAGCACTCACCATAGGGATGATGTGTTCAATGTAGTTCTCCTTGATAAGATCGTTAATGTTGACTTCGTCCGCAAACGATGCCAAAATCTTTGGATAGTTAATGGATGGCAGTAGTGGTTCCAAGATATCGTCTGGGAAGAAGGGAACCTGGTCAGGAGATTCGTATCGACGAGCTTGAGAATGCGTCTTTTCAATGTTCAACAGCATCCAATCCAAGAATGAACCGTGGAATTGTGGAATTTTAAACTGGTCCTTTTTATAGATTGAACCATTGGTGAAGAACTGAGCACGCTCTATAAAGTTGAAGATGATGGTATCTTCCATACGGACAAGTTCATCACGAATGTTTTGCAAATCAAGGACAGTTTCTGGTTTGAGAAAATCCATAACGCTATTGTGCTCTTTACTATAACTAAACCTTCTCCTTTGCCACTTTGAAAGTTTCAAAAGAGGGAATGTCCGTTTTGCAAACATCCAACAGATGTTTCGTTCTTACTCATCAACAATCGCCAATTCATAGGTCCATTTTCCCTCTTTTCGCGGAGGGGGGGGGCTCACAATCCTTACACAGGCGGTAAGAGAACCGCCGTCCTGTCACACGAATTATACCGCCACTACACATTCCAAAGGACTTCATGAATATCATCTCTTGACAAATGTACGTTAAAAAAATCAAACAAAAAACAAAACAAATTCCACTCCCATGATAGTATACACGTAATATTAGATCCATCTGACTCTACCCGTCTAAGCCAGGGAAGCCTCCTGTACAGGTGTGGCTTGCATGATCTCTTTCAATAGTTGTTCATCTTTCTTTGCACCTTCGTTTAAACCTTCTGGGGTCTTGTACATGCCAAATGTTCTAAACCATAAGAATCTTTTTATACGTCCCATACGGCTCGTGTCTAAGCCGTAGTTAAGATAAGCAGACATGAGATGAGCCTCACAAGTATCGTGCACTTCTTGTCTTGCAATCAACGTTGACTCCATGTTGTTTAAAAAGAACCAACCTTGGATCGCTGCACCTGAAATCATAAATAGGATTATACCAGCTAATGCCTTCAATTTATCCTGTCTCAACGCTGGATCGTTCATATCGCGCAAATTTTGATAGTCTTCCCATGTACTTGCATTCCAGTAACGTTGGTCCTGATAGTTATAACTCGAAGGTTGCTGATCTGTACGCCATGTTGGTGCCGTGGTTGACACACCGTTCCATCCGGTTTTAAACTGATCATAAAGTGCTCTTTTCTTATGATCTTTCAATAATGAATATGCATCTGTTAACATCTTGAATCTTTCGCTCTTGTGCTCCTCTGTTAGGGTCGCGCCGGTATGCGATACAATTAATCTGTTCACACCCGTATCCGGATGGTACAATTTCGCCAACTGGTAATACTTCTTCTTCAAGAGCGCACTATCTATGTTGGCGTTGTTGTAGAAACCCAACACTTCATAAGGTGTTGGGTTCTTGTGCTGTGGCCATTCCTTGTGGAAAAACGGTTCTCCGTGAGCGCCCGTGGGTAGCTGGTTCGAGTAGAACCTCTTGGGAGTTTTCACAACTGATAAGCAACAACAGCTTTTCTTTAGCTGTAAGTCTGTTATATGGAACATGGGAACACGATTTGTCAATACGACTCAGATCTAAGGGGAATGAATATGACAAGATGAATATGGAGAATATTCGAAGAAGCAAGCAAGAGCCAAAAAAAAAGATACGGAGAATCAGCCTTAAAGTAACGAAAGGTGATTGGAGAGTACAAAGCAGATGAGTTAATTTTCTCTCTTTGAAGTGAAGTGCACCTTCCCTACGTTTTTTGGTGTTTTTCGTTTTTCAAACACCGCAGTTTGTACATTGAGATCACAGTACAAGGCCTCAGAGTGCGCGAAACAGCCAGGGTTTGTATGGGGGAGCAAGTTTCAAAGCCCTTTTGACACAAACAGAGGTGCGCACCCGCGTGCGCGCGTTAGAGAACGTTTTGTAAGGGCACACCGCCGCAGTGTTGTTTACACTGTGTTATATATACACTATTGAACAATGTGTTTAAACAGTAACACTGCTATTTTCGTATTATTCTAGGCTGTGTATACTTTTTGTCATCGTCCCAGTGAAGTTGTGCTTAGCTGTCCAGGCGCACTGTGATTGGTTCGTTGGTTTTGTGTCAAAGTGTACAATGCCATAGTTTGGCAGTATGAAGGACATATCTTAAAATCAACCATTATTTGACACTTGAAGAGGATGTTTAAAGTACAGTGAACAAGGGGGAGTATACTGTAGGAATGGCACATGTTATATCTTCACTTTCTAATATTCAGCCACTGAGAAACGCCCTTGGAGGCTCGTCTAACCATAACAGGTCACAACAAGAACGACAGCTACATCCGTTCAAGAAATACCAAAACACATTACTGTATCAAAGGAACAGTAAGCCTGGATATGTCATATATGATCAGGGTGACTTCTATGTCAATTCCCGGTATCGAATTCAAAATGTCTTGGGGAAAGGCTCCTATGGTGTTGTGTGTTCTGCAATCGATACCAAATCTCCTACGAAGGAAGTTCCCTTGGCCATTAAAAAGGTTTCGAGGATCTTTGAGAAGGAAGTGTTGTTGAAACGAGCCGTTAGGGAGTTGAAATTGATGAGATTCTTCAAGGGACATCGAAACATCATCAACCTCATAGATTTAGATATCGTTTATAGCGTACCCTACGATGGACTCTACTGCTTCCAAGAGTTGGCAAGCTATGACTTGTCAAAAGTTATTCATTCATCCACTCAATTCTCAGAATTTCACATCCAGAGTTTCCTCTATCAAATCTTGTGTGGATTGAAGTATATCCATTCGGCAGATGTGATTCATAGAGACTTGAAGCCTGGGAACATCTTGGTGACAATGCAGGGGACTTTAAAGATTTGTGATTTTGGCCTAGCACGTGGAATATCACCAAAGTTTATGGGTTCAAAATCTCATGCAATCACCAATTATGTTGCCACAAGGTGGTACCGGGCTCCAGAGCTTCTCTTGAGCAGAAGAAACTATTCCAAACTGGTTGATATCTGGTCAGTCGGGTGCATACTTGGTGAATTATACGGAAGAAAGCCCCTTTTCATGGGTAATGATCAAATCCATCAATCGACAGAGATATTGAAAGTATTGGGTACACCATCTAGGGAGATAATCTTGAGATATGGAAGTAGTGTTGCATGGAATTTGTTCAGTCCACCGAGCCCGCAATTCCAACCAATGGCATGGAGAGATGTTTATCCATTTGCATCAGAGAGTGCCCATGAACTCATGTCTAAATTGCTTTGTTGGGATTTCAACGAGAGGTATAATGTACATGAGCTGATTTCGCACAGGTTTTTAAGATCCGTGAGAGACCCATCAGATGAGCCAATAACACCTGATGTTTTCGACTTCCAGTTTGAAAACACTGCAAAAAGCTTCAATGACTACAAGATATTAATCCATGAAGAAGTTGAACTGTTCAAGAAAGCGAGATTGGGGTCCTTGAACCAACAAACATAACAAAGTTCTACTTATCTAAATAGCTTTTTAGGAAAGGGCAACAAAATATAAACAAATGCAACCATAGCAATGGAAAAATCCAAACACCAACAATACTCAAAGGAAAAATGCCAAAGCTGTTGAGGACTTGTAGGCACTGTAATTTAGCATTGGCTGAAGGAAAGGCAGTTAATAAAAAAAAACAGTGAAGAATCGAAGAGCCAGCTATGGGAGCTCAGTTGTCCCTGTTGGCACCAACTGGACAATCAATTGCCGTTTCAGCCTACGTTGACGTTCTTGATGAGATTCATTACAGTAGACCTATAGGAACCTCACGGTTTTTAAAGACTGTTAAGGCACAAGATCCAGACGGTGCTATAGTGGTGAAGGTGTTTATTAAACCTGGTGAGGAATTCCCTCTTGAACTTTGGAGGAAAGTGCTGCAGAGCTATAAGCAAAAACTGGCTGATGTTCCATCGGTGCTCTCGTATGCGAAGATAATCGAGACTGATCGTGCTGGGTATCTGATTCGTCAGTTTATCAAGACCAATGCTTACGATAGAATCAGTACAAGACCATTCCTTGAAGATATTGAGAAGAGATGGATTGCATTTCAACTGTTAAACACTTTGAGCGAATGTCATGAGCGTGGTGTTGTGCACGGTGATATCAAGACAGAAAACATATTGGTCACGTCGTGGAATTGGACATTACTCAGTGATTTTGCACCTTTTAAACCTGTATATCTCCCTGAAGAGAATCCAGGTAGCTTTTCCTTCTATTTCGACACATCACAGAGAAGAACATGCTACTTAGCACCTGAAAGATTCATAAACCAAGGAAATTCAATGCCACTGGATAATAAGGCCTTTGTGACAAAGGAGATGGATATCTTTAGCATGGGGTGTGTTATCGCAGAGATATTTCTTGAAGGGAGACCAATATTCACTCTATCACAACTCTACAAATACAGAAAGGGTGAATTTGAACCTGATCTTTCCGCCATTCAGGATGTGAAATTACGTGATTTGATCAACAGTATGATTCAGTTAGATCCGAAGAAGAGATTGAATGCGAGGGGGTATCTAGATAAGTACAAAGGTTCGATCTTCCCTATGAATTTCTACAGCTTCATCTATGAATACTTCAAAAGTTTCAGCGAGGAAATCCCATATAACTCGGTCGGCAATGTCTTTGAATGTGACTCCAGAATTTCACGCCTGTATAACGATTATGATAAGATTGCATATTTCCTTGGTTATACTTACCCTGAACCCGAGGTCACTGAAGAAGATGAGCTGCGAGTTCAGCGAGGAGAACTAACGCCAATACGGCTATCTCTATCAGGTGTTCCCAAAACTTATGCTGTTTTGTCGACATCCAAATTTGAACACACCGATGATTCAGCTTTGGTAATCTTGAGTTTGATCTTCACAGCATTGAGAAACGTTCGAAGGGAAACTTCAAAAATCCAAGCGTTAGAACTTATTTTGGCTCTCTCAGAACGTATACATGATGAGGGGAAACTGGATAGATGTCTGCCATATATTATTTCACTGTTTGAAGATGATTCTATCAACGTCCAAGCAAAGGCCCTAAAGGTTATGACTCAAATGTTGTTGCTAGTGGACTCAATCGGAACGGTAAATATCACTCTCTTTGGTGATTATATCTTACCAAGAGTCTCAAAGTTACTCTCATCAGCTGCTCCATACGTGAGAATGGTATTTGCCAGTTGCCTACCGTATCTGGCACAGACAGCTCTGAAGTTCTATCACATGGCAACCATCTTGAAGAATAACGTGCTAGAGACATTCGTCGACCCACAAACTGAGAATGGTGGAGTCTCACCACCAGGGATATTTGAAATCTCAAAAGAGTCACTACAGGCTGATTTTGAAACGTTTAGTATATCGGTTCTTACAGATACAGATCCAGCTGTTAAGATTGCTCTCTTGAGGAACATTCTTCCCCTGTGTGCATTTTTCGGAAAGGAGAGAACCAACGATCTTATTCTGAGTCATTTGATTACATATCTTAACGACAAGGACTCTCAACTCAGACTGGCATTTGTCGAAGCAGTTGTGGGACTTTCCATCTATGTTGGGATAGTCAGTCTGGAACACTACATAATGCCTCTTCTTGTTCAAACACTTTCAGATCCTGAAGAGCTTATTGTCATCAAAGTCTTACAGGTTTGCGATGAATTTGCAAAGCTTGGATTGATTCGAAGAGATGTCATTTGGGACCTGTTTACTACCATATCGAAACTTTTGTTACACCCTAATGAATGGATCCGACAGGCCGCACTCTCTCTCATTGTTACTGTTGCAGATTCTTTATCGCTTGCAGATCTTTATTGCATGCTGTACCCAATTATCAGACCGTATATCGAGTACGATGTTACTGATTTCTCGTGGGACACATTATATCTGGTTTGTAAAAGACCCTTGAGTCGTCCAGTTTATAATCTGGCATGTACATGGTCTCTTCGTGCAGATAAGACCTTCTTCTGGAAGCAGGTTAAGAGCTCACTTGTTGACATATTTGGCAACAGAGGTCTCGACTTCATGAGTCACCCAGTGTCAACTTTGAACGGATCCAAGAGACAAACATCAGAGTCGATTATCTATGGTAACATGGAGATTCCGTTGACGGAGGAGGATAAGTCGTGGATTGAGAGACTTAAATCGGCAGGGTTATCAGAGAATGAACTTTGGAAGATTACCGAACTTCGTGAGTACATTTTCCGACTTTCACGGATGAGCTCAAGGGCCGGACGAGACGGCTTTGAAGGTCAATGTATTCAAATCCAGTCACTTGGTATTCTTCCTAGAAACATCTTCTTTGATGCAAAGGTTCACAGCGAGCCATTTGAACATACAACTATTGAAGAGACCTTTGCTACATCTGATGATGGCGTTGTTTCACAAAGCTTTGGTGTGAATGATGACGACTCTCAAGCCGATGAGAGAACGTTGCAGATCAGTCCCGAACCTTCAGAAGATATGACACGTTCTTTGATCCTAGGGCCCCAGAAGTCAGCTCCATCTACAATGGCAAACGAACAAAACGCATACGGTGAACTAGAATCCTCCTTCCAGAAAAAGAGAAGGACATCATCTCAGGCACAGAAGCTTACGTCTAATAATGTACTGACTTCTGTTGTCACTAATAGTTATACTGGTAAGGATCCATATGTTATCCGTTACCTAAACACAGTGAAGTTGGAACCTTCACTTGAAGAATTTCCAGAATTTTCCCATTCTGAGAATACAGTGCTTGTGAGCTCTACAAAGTTTTGGACCCCAACAGGCAGTCTGGTTGCACATTTGAAAGAGCATAAGGCTAGTATCAATTCGATAGATGTATCTCCAGATCATTCTTATTTCATTACCGGTGATGATTTAGGAGTGTTGAAGTTTTGGGACACATCTAGGCTTGAGAGAAATGTATCTTATTCCTCAGTGATATCAGTGGAACTAGATTCACCAATCACCAAGGTGAAATTCCTTAACAACTATCACTGCTTTGGTGTTGCTACAAAAGATGGTTCATTGAAGATAATGTCTGTCAATTTCAACAAATCGAAAAAATCCATGCTGGTTGAAGGGGTGACTGTTGTTAGAGAGACAAAACTGGAAGAAGGTCAGTTTGCACTTGATTTGGCCTTTGGATTTAAGGAGCAAAAGCACATACTTTATGTGGTTACCTCATTATCCCAAATCATTGTCATCGATATAAGAAACATGCACTATGTTGTGAAACTACAGAATAATCCATTATATGGAGTGATTAGAACGTTTGCAATATCACATGACGACAGTTGGCTGGTTGTTGGTACTTCCAAGGGAGTTCTGAATCTTTGGGATGTGAGATTTCAGCTTCATTTGAAGTGCTGGAGATTCAAGAGAGGTTATCCAATTAACAAAGTTGCTGTTCTCTCAAATGACTATCATCTTAACCGCAAGAAGGGACGTTTTGTAAGCATAATTGGCGGGTCTGGTGATGCTGATGCTAGTATATTCGATGTGAGCACTGGCATGTTCAGAGAGATATTTACGAATTCGAACGGTGGGAATACCTTGGATCGATTAGTACCCGAAGACGTTGATGAATTATCAATGGAAACGCTTATAAATGAAGTCAGTTCTATCAGTGTGAATCATTCAAACAAGTCATTCACGGCATTAAAGGTTGTTGATAACCAGTTGGAAATGAAGAAAAGGTTATGGATCATAGCTGCTGCTTCCAATTTTGATTTGTTGCTGTGGAACGTTCACGATCCAGCGGATTCAAAGGTATTAGGTTATGGGACTGAGAACAGAGCGGGGTTCACCGTATCTCAGATAAGTTCTCATACAAGAATAATATCTGAAAAGTATCTCACAGAATCTGAAACGGAATCTGTAAAGAAGAAGAAGAAATCACAACGGGGATTAATGAACAATGAGCAAGAAACACTCATAAAGAGACACCATGATGTAATTACCGATATTGGTGTGGTGTTTAAACCGTTTGAAATGATAATATCAGTTGACCGTACTGGTACTATCAATATATACAGGTGAATTGCTTACAATCAAGTATTGGTGAATTGCTTCCAACCAAGCATTGGTGAAAGAGCCGGTGTGTGAATCTCCATGAACGTCACGGCCCTTTCAAAGTGCTCTTACTCTTCTCTTGAAGGTTGGTTCCTTGTTCCATCTTAGTGGAATCTTGTGTACTCGTTTCCTTTTGACACCTGTTTATTTTGATCATCAACATGGGGGGAAATTGACTACTTTATGGACCATCCAACTGTCCTCTGAATAACAAGACAATACCAACCAGTTGAAAGTTAGGAACTAGTCAATTAAGGCAATGGGAGTCTATGAAGCAAACTAGAGTCTATACGTGGTGTTCGGATGTGACTTATGTGTTCAGCACGTGATGTATTTCACCGGAATTAAAGATATCCGTTTTTTTCGCGAGGTCTGCTTTGTCAGAGTTTATAAATCAACAACCAAAAAAATCTTCTTTGCTGACAAAACATCATCAGTTCTAAAACGACCACTAAAAGAACCATTGACCACAATAAAAGTTGCTTTATATGTAAGTTGATGATATCATCGTAAACCATTGAGTCCTTTAAACGTTCCGGAATGAGTGTTGGTGTATTAGGAGACCCCCGTCATTGTTTTTTTGCTATGTTTAGTCAATTTTCAGACCAAATCTCCATTAGCTAAGCCATCAAAAGAAAGGATTTAGGCAGGGAGGATAGCTTCACATACAAAATATGTGTGAACAGGCGCACGAAATGAACAAAGATATGTACCGCGCGCATAGTGCGCTCTACGAATGAAACCATACAATATAAATTTGGGAACGGGTTTAAAGCTTACGCTCTATATGATACTGAACTATGGGGCTCTGTGTGTCTATAAATCACAACCGTTGTCAATCTCCATGGCAACTTGGGTACTAACAATTATAAACAGAAGATGAGCTCTAACGATTACGCTAACTGGGGTAAGAAATCTGCAAGTGAGTATTTTGGTGTACAAGACTATTAGCGACTAATACTGACCCCCTTACCCTCCAACTAAACAGACTTGGATTCCCACATTGACCCAAGTTTCAGTAAACAAGCTGAGTTATTGCAACAAAGTACCCAAGAGGCTTCTGGTGAATCGTTTGACGTTGCTGCCGCGGCTGTTGCAGTTTCTAATGATAACGCAACCAGAGAAGCTGATGCTGAAGTGGAAGCGGCAGCGGTGGTGGCTGCTCAGCAGGATCAACAACAAGAGCAACAACAAGAACAACAGCCATTACCAGAATCAAAACATAAAGAATCTCGTGCAAATGGACCTCCACTTAGCCGCCATGGAAAGCCATTGACGGACACTAAAAGAGCTGAACAAAACAGAGTTGCTCAGAGAGCCTTTAGGGAACGTAAGGATAGATACATCAAGGAATTGGAGGAGAAAGCCAGAGAAGTGGATGCCTTGAAAGCCACGATTGAAAGTCTGAAACAGGATAACATTGAACTCAGAGACTATGTCTTAGCTGTTCAAGCCAAGTTGATTGATCAACCAGACATTCCAGCTCCTCCATCCCTTTACGGCAGTAGATCCAACCTGGTGAAGAAGGATTGATGAGGCGCACCACCGGCTGTCTTCTTCCCTGACGTTTATCCCACACCTCTTTTTTTATATCTGCTTCTTACTTTTCTTTGTTCTAATTCTTGATGTGTTATTGATTTATCGATTACTACAACGTACTAATTTCACCTCATAAGGCCCAAGGAGTAATAACAATTGTGTGCTTTCACCAATTATTTACCGCTTGTTGTTATTCTCCTTTATACCGTTTACCGTCACCGATTGCTTAAGTTGCTATTTCACTTCCTCAGCCACTCCACGTCACATAAATTCTGTGCAGGTAGGCGATCTTAACAACTGCGTACGCTTATGATTTGAAGGGTATAAATTTGAATAGCTTGCTCCAAATATTTCAACAAGATTTGTCCATCCAAGTTGATGGGACAGTATAGTGGACAAAGATGTTTTTAGTTAACTGGGGGTTGAAGTATATCACGCAAAGAGTGAGTGTGGCTTCAAAGTGGCTTCAAGCTATGAGAGATGCTAACAAGGCGCGCGTGTGCCACTATACAGGTGTTTAGAGAAACACAATGGAACAAGTTTGGAACAGAGGACCCATACTATGAAGAGGTGAGTGATTGCTGGAGCCTCGTTATATGTCGTGTACTAACCTGCTGGATAGTATGAAGTTGAGCAGCACTCGATGTTTAGCGGTGGAACAACTATAAAGACGAAGAAGAGGCCGAGAGCTGTGCCACAGGGACTCTCACAAAACGATGAGAATGTGTTGAAGCAGGTTATGAGAAGGGCATACCACCTGGATATGCAATTCAACATCTTTGGGTACCGTGTAGGGTGGAACGGTGTTGTCGGTATAGTCCCAGTCGTGGGGGATATCTTTGGTGTGATTTGTTCGCTGATGTTGTTCAAATCTTCGCTGGAGGTTGATGGCGGTCTGCCTCTAATTATCCAGGCAAAATTTTTATTTAACATCCTACTGGACTTCCTCATTGGTCTGATTCCGTTCTTGGGTAACTTCGTCGAAGTTATGTACAAGGCCAACTCGAGAAACGCATTGATATTGGAGAAACACCTTGAAGAAAAGGGACGCTGCAACATCATGAAGGTATCACACAACCTCATACCACAGCCTCAAATTGGAACAGACGGCGAATTCAGTGATGTGGGCTCGTTCAAATCGAAGAGTCCGTCAACTGTTAAAACAAGAAGCGTTGCGCGGAGAGGATCCACTAGTTCTCTCAATTCTACAACTTCCCCTTCAATATACTCCGTGGGGAAGGATCCTGAGAGGTTCAACTCTGCCAAATCTCGTAATCTGGATCTATGAGAGGAGTATGTAAGAAGCATTAAGACTGTCAATCTCTTCAATTTTGGATTGTAGTGTTAGACTTAGTATATGTTCATTAATCAGGCAATTGCCTAATATCGAAATTTTACAATGTTTTTTTTTCCTTTTACTTCTTCCTCGGAAGCGTTTTTATTCCCAGTACATCGCCATCGAATGAAGGCAGGGATATCCAATTAATGAAGGGCAAAATCACAGCATAAGACACATAACAATGGATACCGCTGCTACATTAGATCAATACACACAGGATCTTTCAAACTTACCTGCTGAACTACAGTATCTGCTGGCAGAACTGGGAACGTCGGACAGCAACCTATACGAGATTAGAAAGAAAATGTTACAGAAAGATGGAAGTATCCACAAGTTTATTAAACAACACGGTTCCTTGACCAAGAACCCCAAGGAGGCTCAACTATACCCTAAGATACGAGAAGATCTCAGTAGTGCCGAACAACTACAGAAGGAGAAAGTCATCACCGCAAACACCGCGTTGTTCTTAACGGCAAAGCACCTTCTCAAATTGGAATCTGATATGGAGAAGTTGAAATCGGAAGGATTACTGGTTGTAGAGGATATGGATATTGATCTCGATGAAGTGATGTCCAGTAAGACCTCAAGTAGGGGTGGAACCACTGATCTTTTACTGAACGGTGATTTCTTGACGACTTCGAACGCTACAGTTGCATCTATGACCACCACCGCTCAGAAGAAAGCAAGAAAATCGTCTGTACGAGCATCAACACCTGCTGCTGTCACCGCACTTCGAGCAAACAAGAGACAAAAGACAGCAGAGTCTTCAGCGTCTCCTGATGCCATGGATTCACAACAATCCCCTGGCAATGCTGTTGCTGTTAAAGGTTCAAATAAGGCATCTTCAACTGCTTCAGCTTTGGTGACAGCGTCTCCGAAAGTGGAACAACAAGGTAAAGATGAAGAGAATGAACTGTACTGTTTCTGTCAAAGGGTTTCCTTTGGAGAGATGGTTGGATGTGATAATGATGATTGTAAATACGAATGGTTCCACTATGAATGTGTTGGATTAAAGGAACCTCCAAAGGGTAAATGGTACTGTCCTGATTGTTCTGAAAGGCTTAAAAGGGAAAAGAAGAAGAAGAAATAGTGGCCATGTGGTTTTATTAATTGTATTTGTTACTCAACAGTATAAACTTAATGCCCAGATGAGTAAACTTTGACCGAGAAACGTGTAGAGGAAGAGGAAATAGTTTGAATTCTTTAGAGCCTTTCCTCCCATTGACTGTGTTGGACTGTTAATACCACCAAAGAGGTTAAATCTAATGGCTCTCAGTTCAAAGAAACCATAGGCAATGATCAAATAGAGATAAATGATCCAGTTCAAATATCTTATTGGTGAAACGTTCTTGACAATGTTGATGATCAACAACGGAACAAACTTATACCCAACATATGCTATGAGATCATACACGTTGGAAGCTATCCCCAGCATATAGATACCACCTTTCAACACTGCCAAATCCATGAGGAGATATGCAATGGTCATTGTCCACTGGTTACCTAAGAGCGCTGGTGAAAATTCGTTTCTCAAACCTGCAAGCATTGCAGTTAAGATGATATAGGTGACTGTGCCCATCAATGGGATGTAATAATCAGGAGCATTGGTATCGTCGTATGGGAAAGCATACGATTCCAATCCAGGTGTGTTGTTGCTATCACCTGTTGGAGTTTGACGTAGAGTCCTTGTCCAGATCTTATTCTTGAACGGGAATAGTATCAACAACAACTTCTTTAAAACATAGTCATTTGAAACTTTGAAGTAGTACTTGAAGGTTCCAGTGGGGATGTACTTGTGCAATTCTTGTTCCATGTATTGGGATCCTGCCATCATGGCGTTCTGTCCAACTTGGAATGTCATCGCTGCCTTTGGGTCGTTGAAGATCTGGGTAAAGGCGTTAGGATGTGGATTTGAAGTAGATGGGTTGAAATACTGTCCCTGGACACCTGATTGTTGTTGTTGTTGACCCATTCCTACGCCTTGTGATTGGTATTGGCCTTGTTGGTCGAACTGGTTGTAGCCATAGCTTTGTTGTTGTTGATATTGTTGTTGTTGATATTGCTGCTGTTGATATTGCTGCTGTTGTTGATTTGGCGCTTGGAACTGGGAATACTGATCCTGCTGAACCTGTTGACGAGACTGTTGTGGCTGTGGATGGTGTAGTCTGTTCACATTGCTATAGTCGCCACCAGCATTGGCGTATGGATTGTAAGACATCTTCAACTTCCTCTTCTCTTATAGTTGACGATTCGGTTTGTCCCTTCAAAGAACAATGGAAAGACAGACAAGACAAAAAGGTCAAAAATCGACAAAAATTGGACAAAATATTTCGGGACAAAAAATTCCAAGTCTGTGTGCTGCGCGTACCGTGCTATGTCTCTCGTGTTTTGGCGGGCTGGGACTGACGCGTAAAGTTTTTCGCGTTTTTGTCTCAGTTTACGCTCTCTGTATAGTTTAAAGATTGAAGTTGGAGTTTACACTTGAACCAGAAAGCGTGTGTCTGTTTGGTTGTTAGATCACAGATGCCTCCTAAGCAGTTTAGAGGCTCTTCTATGGGTCATTTTGTGAAGAATGATAGACGTTCTAGAGAACCACAATTTAGATCTTCCAATGATGATGCCATGTCGAGGATGGAGAAAGTTAAGAAGAACGATATGATTGATTCCAAGATGGGATTTGATAGATTCGAATCGGGTCCAATGAGGACCGGGTGGCTTATCAACATGCATGCTACTACGATACCTACACAGGATTATATCGCTGGTCTATCAGGTGCTGATTACTACTTTCTGGATGAAGAAGGTGGTACCTTTAAGGCAACCATTCAACTGGACCCTTATTTCTTTATAGTTTGCACTCCAGGGTTTGAAGGGGATGTGGAGGAGTACCTGAAGAAGACCTTGGAACGCTATATCAAATCTGTCTCCAAAGTGGAAAAGGAAGATCTCTCCATTCCAAACCACTTGATCGGTATCAAGAGATCGTTATTGAAGTTGAGCTTCCCAAATCAACAGGATTTGATGGATGCAAAGAGAATACTACAACCAATTGTTAAAGATAACGAGAGTAAGAAAGAAACGAAGGAGATTTACTCTGCTGTGAATACAAATTACAAGGATGATTTTGCCATTGGTGACTCGACTATTCAGATCGGTGACGTATCAGAGTACATTGAAGATATGCGTGAACATGACGTTCCCTATTGCACCAGAGTATCTATTGATAAGGGACTAAGAGTTGGTAAATGGTATAAAGTCTCTGCTGAACATGGTGAGATTGAATGTGAAGAAATACCAGACAAAATTGACTTTGGTGATACAACCATCTTGGCTTTCGACATTGAAACTACAAAGAGACCTTTGAAATTCCCTGATAGTGCCACTGATCAAGTGATGATGATCTCGTATATGATTGATGGTGATGGATTCTTAATCACAAACAGAGAAATCATCTCAGAGGACATTGAGGACTTTGAATATACTCCAAAACCAGAATACCCTGGTTTATTTACCGTTTTCAATGAACCAGATGAAAAGGCAACCCTACAAAAGTTCTTTGAACATATAAGAGAGGTGAAGCCTCATATCATTGCAACGTTTAATGGTGACTTCTTCGACTGGCCGTTTGTTGAGGCGAGAGCAGCAGTTCATGATTTGAATATGTTTGATGAAATTGGATTTGCAGTTGACAGCGAAGGTGAATACAAATCAACGTACTGTGCACACATGGATTGTTTCAGATGGGTCAAGAGAGACTCCTATTTACCTCAAGGTTCTCAGGGTTTAAAGGCTGTTACCACTGCAAAGCTTGGATATAACCCAATTGAGCTCGACCCTGAACTTATGACACCGTATGCTTATTCAAAGCCCCAAACATTGTCAGAGTACTCTGTTTCTGATGCTGTCGCCACCTACTACCTGTTCAAGAAGATCATCAACAACTTCATCATCGCTTTGGGTGTTATCGTTCCATTGAACCCTGACGAGTTATTAAGAAAGGGTACTGGTACTTTGTGTGAAATGCTTTTAATGGTCCAGGCATATGGAAGTGACATCCTCCTTCCAAATAAACACATGGATCCTCCAGAGAGATTCTACAACGGTCATTTACTGGAATCGGAAACGTATGTTGGTGGTCACGTGGAATCGCTGGAAGCTGGTGTTTTCAGATCAGATTTGGAGAGTGAATTCAAGATAGATCCAACTGTTATTGATGAGCTTTTAGCCGATTTGGAAAATGCCTTGAAGTTCAGCATCGTGGTTGAAGGCAAACAGAAGCTTGAAGATGTCACAAACTTTGACAAGATCTATGGCTCTGTGAAGGAGAAACTGTTGCACTTGAAGAATAACCCAAAGAGGAAGGAAAAACCTCTGATCTATCACGTTGATGTTGCATCGATGTATCCAAATATCATGTGTTCTAATCGTCTACAACCCGATTCCATGAAGTCAGAAAAGGACTGTGCTGCCTGTGATTTTAACAGGCCAGGGAAGAACTGTGATAGAAAGATGACCTGGGCTTGGAGAGGTGAGTTTTACCCAGCAAAGATGGACGAGTACAACTTGGTGAAGAGATCTCTGCAGAACGAAACCTTCCCACCAAGATACCCTAATCAACCGAGACGTGTCTTTGAAGATTTGCCATACAGTGAACAAGTCACACTCATCAAGAAGAGACTCCAGGATTACTCTCGTAAAGTGTATCATAAAGTGAAGCAGACCGAAACCATCACGAGAGAATCTATCGTTTGTCAAAGGGAGAATCCGTTTTACATCAACACTGTCAGAGACTTCAGAGATAAACGTTATGAGTTCAAAGGTCTGGCGAAGGTTTGGAAGAAGAAGTCTGCTGGTAAGGATAAGCACGAGAAGGAAGAGTGTCTCAAGAGAGCTGTGTATTATGATTCCTTACAACTAGCTTTCAAGGTCATTCTCAACTCTTTCTACGGTTATGTCATGAGAAAGGGTTCAAGATGGTACTCCATTGAAATGGCTGGTATCACATGTCTGACCGGTGCTACAATCATCCAAATGGCAAGGTCTTTGATCGAAAGACTGGGAAGACCTCTGGAGCTGGATACCGATGGTATCTGGTGTATCATTCCGAGCTCATTTCCTGATAACTATACCTTCGATTTGAAGAATGGTAAGAACGTCTTCCTATCATACCCTTGCTCCATGTTAAACTACTTGGTTCACGAGCGATTCACAAACCATCAATACCAAACACTGGTGGATCCCATCTTCAAAAAGTACGATACCCACAGTGATAACTCCATTTTCTTTGAAGTTGATGGCCCTTACAAGGCGATGGTGCTTCCAACCTCGAAGGAAGAGGGTAAAGGTTTAAAGAAACGTTATGCCGTTTTCAACGATGACGGCACCTTGGCCGAACTCAAGGGTTTTGAGCTGAAGAGAAGAGGTGAGCTACAGCTTATCAAGAACTTCCAGTCCGATATCTTCAAACTGTTCCTTGAAGGTGATACCCTTGAAGAGTGCTACGGTGCTGTCGCCAATGTCGCCAATCGTTGGTTAGACGTTTTGGATACCAAGGGAAGAAATCTGGAAGATGATGACCTCTTTGAGCTGATCTGTGAGAACAAGTCCATGAGTAAGAGTTTGGCGGAGTACGAAGGTCAGAAATCGACATCCATCACAACGGCAAAGAGACTCGGTGAATTTCTTGGTGCTGAAATGGTTAAGGATAAAGGTCTCGCAGTGAAGTATATCATCTCAGAGAAACCATTGAATGCACCTGTGACGGAGAGAGCTGTGCCGGTGTCTATCTTTTCCTCAGAGTTATCGGTGAAGAAGAACTTTTTGAGAAGATGGCTGCTAGATTCTCAACTCGAGGACTTTGACCCGAGAAACATCATCGACTGGAACTATTACAGAGAACGTCTCCAGTCTGTTGTTCAGAAGATCATCACCATTCCTGCAGCTTTACAAGACGTGGAGAATCCTGTTCCAAGGGTTGACCATCCGGACTGGCTCAAGAAGAGAATTCTCACCAAGAACGATAAGAATAAGCAATCATTACTCACAACGTTCTTCACGGCTACTAAAACCAACCCAGTAGATATTGTGAAGGATATTGAAGATCTTGGTAAGGATGACTCGATGATTGGAAAGCCAGCTTTGGGGAAAGTCACTTCCAAGAAAAGAAAGCAGCAGCATCGTGAGACTGAAGACCCTACTGAAGAGGAAATTAACCTGATGAATGGGCCGTGTCCTTCGATTGACGACGATTACGTTGGGTTCTTGAGCTATCAAAAACTCAAGTGGAAAGTCAACCAAAATGAAAGAACCAGAAGAAAAAAGCTGTTTGGTGACACGGGGGAGTCGAGTCATCGCTCCACAGTTGGATCAATGGTTCGCAATCAAGCGGAACACTTTGTTGGCTCCAATTGGGAGATTCTACAGTACAAGTTGGACTCTAACCCGGGTGATGTAAGAGCCTTTGTTCTCATTGACGGCAAAATCCAGTCATTTATATTCCACGTCCCAAGAAAGATCTATCTCAATTGGAGAACCGAGTCTTTTCCTGATCGGTTAATTCCTGAGAGCGAAGTCGAAAGGGTCACCAGTGTCTTGCCTAATGGTGTTGATGTCAAAAACGTCTTCAAGTTGACTATGCCCGAGACTGTTTACCAAGATGAAGTTAACAGAGCAGGCAGTTTGTTCTACAACGCAGATGCCTGTGGGTTGTTTGAATCTCATGTTGAGCCAACAGAACGTGTCATTATCGAACTGGGTAACACGGTCCTCTTCAACTCTTCACAAGTTGGTGCCCTTGGTAAGGCATTGAAGAATGGTTTTGATATGAAATCGTTCGCCAAAATTGACAACTCACACTATCTGAACAAGTTAACCCTACCTTTGGTTTACCTTTTTCACATTGTAACCAATGAGTACCAGGTTTTCTCATTGTATCAATCGTGGAACCAGACTACTCGTATATTTGTGCTGAAGCCGACTAGAAACGCTCAAGAACTCACAGGAAATATTGAGAAAGTTTACCAAGATCAATATCAGAAGAAGTGTGAAAAGTTGCAGGAGTATATCAGTTTATTGAAGTATCAAGAGCAGCTTGAGTTTGAGACAGCATATTTTGATGATATATCAAAGCTATACAGAAAACTCAACAGTTTCATCAACAAGATTAGTGATGAGACACCTGCAAGACCTCTTTTTGTCGTTCAGTCTCCTCAGTTGTCCAAGTTGTTGAAGATCTTCAAATCGATCTCAGAGTTCCCAACCATCAGTATGAAGGCTTCAGAGATTCAACTACCTGCTATTGGGTGGCAGCCTGTTGTTATCAAGAAAATATGTAACCATATTTTGTCGTTGGCTCCTTGGATTCACCACTTGAGAAACATGGCAAAGTATGGTAATGTTCCACTTTGTAACTTGAAGACAACGTCCATGGATTATCTCATTGATATTGAGTATGCAAGAAGACTCAAAAACAATGATATTGTGTTATGGTGGTCACCTCAATCAATTCCAGACTATGGTGGTGCTGAGAAAGATATCTTGAGTGTGGAAAATGAAGATTATGACTTTCCTGTCATCAACAATCCAGAGATCTATGAAACAGCCTGTATTGAAATTGATATTGACAACTTGACAATCAATACACTCCTTACATCGGCTCTTTTGAACGATGCAGAAGGCACTTCCATGGCTGATGTTCTGTTAGCTGATAGTCGCAACAAAGATGCCTCGATCTTGGCTGAAGACTCCTTCTCTGCTCCAAGTTTGAATATTTTACGCTCCATGCTGAAAGACTTATGGGATGATGCTATGAGAAACAACACCAATGCCGATGCTATGGTTCAAACTTTTGTTTCTTGGGTTCAGAAGAAAGAGTCTTTCTTATTCGACTCTTATCTGAAACATTATGTTTTCAATTTGGCCAAAAAGTCCCTGTTGCAGCTGGTTGGTGAATTTGCTAAACTTGGATCAACGGTAATCTTTGCAAGTAGATCAAAGATCATCTTGAAGACCACCAAAGTTTCAGTTGAAAACTCTTACGCATATGCACAGTACATTGTGAAAGCTGTGAGATCAAGACCTCTCTTCAACTTTCTTGATCTAAAAATTGACAAGTATTGGGACTTATTAATTTGGATGGACCAATACAACTTTGCTGGAAGAGCATGTTTGGACATTTCTGAAGAAGAGGAACAAGAGCTCATTGGGATATCCAAATGGCAGATTAAAGACTACTTGCCACCTATTTATCAGCCAGAGTTTGAGGATTGGCTAGTGATTTTCCTAGACTCGCTAATTAAGACAAAGGCTGAGGAGATTGACGTCTATCCAGGTACACCGAGAGTTACACAGATTGCCAATATCTTGAGAAATAAAGCCAAGAAGGATGGGCTCCAGGAAGAAGAGGTGGAGTCCCGGTTGACCAACCATTTCAGAAACCCACTTCTGAAACGGTTGAGACAACTCGTTCGTAATCAGACCAGTGCCATCTTGGATTCTGGCATGAGTGATGAATACGCCTTTCCTCAACCTGCGGGATACCATGTCCACAAGACAAGTCCATTGTTAGAACTAGTCAAGTCCTTATGTGCAGTGTTCACTCTCTCCAGGTCCCGTACCTTAGAAATGAGGCTGTTGAGAAAAGAAATGCTCGAAGTTCTTGAGGTGAAGGAATTCTCCAAGCAATCTTTGTTTGAGAATCCGAGCGATTCATTATTACTTCCTGGTGTACTATGTGAATACTGCTACCATGTTAAAGATCTAGACTTCTGCCGTGATGACCCGAAGGTTCTATGGTCATGTGAGGTTTGTGAAAAGGCGTACAGCAAGGCAAACTTGGAGTTGGGCTTGATTGAATTGTTAGAAAAACTTGTTTTGAACTATTATACTCAAGATTTACAATGTGGAAAGTGTCATACCATCAAAGAGGATGAAATGTCTAGTTATTGCTCTTGTTCTGGAATGTGGGAGGAAACATTACCAAAAGAAGATGTCAGAAAGAAGGTTGAGACATTTGAACATATTGCTGAGTATTACGAACTTAAATTATTGAAAGATCACATAGAAGAGGTCTTTTGAATGGATATTTATGAATCTTTTTTTTTCCTTGTTGTAGATGCTTTATAACCTTAGAGTCTATACAGACTCATAAGTTGGTTTCTTTGGTGGAAGCTCGAACAGTTTGAAGTAATCAACAGTAATACCATTCAAATTGGCTTCTCCTTGAACAGGGGTTTTCCACAAGTTTCTCAATTTAAGGGAAGCATCACCAGAAGCAAACCAGAAATCAACACAATTTTGCTTCAGTCCATAGTCCGTTTCGATTCCATAACCAGTACTTTGATGTCTGAAACCAAGGGTTTCCTTTGCAGCAATTACAAATTGGTCAATTCCCGTCAACAAGCAGAAAGTTGTTAGACATGTCTTATCTACACGTGCACTCGAAGCATTGGCTTCAGTTCCTGAAAGTTCAAGAGGTACACTTGAGTAGTTAGAACCAGTGTCTTGCTTTTGACGTCTGAATGAGGACAGCTCCACAGTGGTGACACCCTTTGAAATCTGGAACAGCTGGGAAAACACAAGGAAAGAAAGCCACAAGAATTGGAAGGCAGTCCAGCACCCAAAGACAAAAGCAAACGGTGTATAAGTCAATCCAGCACAGAATTCATCATCAAGAAGAGCACAGCTGAGTTCATCACCTTCTAACTGGTCAAACATCTCGAGAATTAAAATTATGGTTGCAGCGATTGCAATCTCTAAAGAAAGGACAAAGAACAAGAACACTTTATGGTTTCGCAGCCCAATGTCGTTATAAACCCAAGGACATGTGTGGTCAAATCTTGCAATGAGTCTCTTTGAAAACTGTGAGTATTTGCTTCTCAGTGGTTTCCTGTTGAAAGTGTTGATACAGAAATGCGATGCATCGTAGCGACCAGTTTTCAGCAATTCATCAATTCCTTCTTTGATATCCGCAGGAGATGACAGAGGTTCAATGACACCTGGATTTTTGAACATTGCCCAAGCGAAGAAATATACCGTTGTAGAAGTAGACACCAAGAAGATAAGGTTCGTCAATGGGGCATTATAAAAAGTAATGGGGAGCAAAGATGTTATCCAGATAACAACGGCCCAGAACAAACTTCCAGAGAATACACCTGACAATAAAGGAGATCCCAAGAATGGGTGAGACGAGCGAATATATGACGGGAACAAAAACTTCTGGAGGGCCTTTTGTGAGAATAACAATATCACTAGGCAGGAAAGAAGCGATATCAGTACATGTGACTTACCAATGATCTCAAACAATACACCTAATATCAAGTAAGGATAAAAGAATGTTATCACCTTTGCCCATTTTGCATCAAAGTACTTCTTCAACGGTGTTCCATCTGGCTGATAGCCAGCTTTGAACAGCGCCTCCTTGAGCAATGAGGTGGTATTCATATCAGCTGCAACGTCAAAACACGTCTTGTTATCGTTTGTCTGAGCGTGTAAGTCTGATCCTTCTTCAATGAGTCTAAACAAGCAATCCTTCTGACCTCGTATAAGAGCCCAGTGCAAAGGTGTGAAGCCTTGACAATCAACACATCTCACGTTGCCTTGAAACTTAAGAATGGAATCGACACTTAACGAATCGCCTTGATAAGCGGCCCAGTGTAATGGAGTTCGACCATTGGGATCCGGACAGTCCACGGGTATATCTGTACATGACACCAGTACGTAGATTACCAGCATTATATTTGAAGAGTGTACTGCTAAGTGTAAGGCGTTGAATCCCTGCGAATCCGTCTTTGACGGATCTGCTCCACTCTTCAATAGGAAATCCACAATGTAAACCAACCCTTCTCTACACGCCCAATGTAAAGGTGTTGCAGATATTTCACCGCCTTCCAGATCAACTGGTGCCCCATTATCAACGAGATACTTCACGATTTTGAGTCTATTGTTGATAGCTGCCCAATGAAGCCCAGAAACGCCACTAGGGTCAACATCTTGAGCTGGGTCAATGACATGAGAAGCAACCATTTCTTGAACTGTGACATAGTCACCTTTTTGACACGCCTCTACGTACTTACTTATGAGGAAGTCATGCTCACCATCAATGGTCTCTTGTGCTGGTTTCAAAGACGACGATGGACTCGGTGATTCCACTGCTGTGCCTCCCACAACATCTTCTGATACAAGGACACCCGCTTCACTTTCTTTCAATTCATTCATTGAATCTCTACCTAATCAGTTACGCGGAAAAGCAAATACACTCCGATGATCGATTCCTCTCAAATGATGGGTTTCAACACTTATACCCTTGGTGTTGTAGTTGTTAACATCAGATCTTTGGTTATAACAACAATACCATCATCATGATCATTACCATCACCGCCACAGGGCTGTGTGACACCCAGACACCTACCGTTTTTGTACCGCGAAATATTTTAGTGCCAATTATGAGTGAAGTGGCAATGACGTCATTGTTTACTTTTTATTCACTTTTGTTTACTTTATAGATTTGATACGAGTGACTTGCACTCTTTGAGCATTTCAAGAGCGTCTTCATTATCACAGGACTCAAGTGCTCTATCGAGTATGTCGATGATTGGTTTCTTATCAGAGAACTCTGACTTGTTCTCGGTAACGTCTGCGTAGAACAGCAAGTAGTAAAATACAAAAGCGGCTCTCTCAACCAATTCTTTCTCCTTAGATTGTTCGTTTAATACCTGGAGAAGGTTATCCCTTAGGGATCTGTCCTTGAGCAACTCTTCGCCTATGAACTGGAAGGTTACTCCGAAGGATAGAGAGCTTATCGCAGAACATTGTGACTTTACATCTGGTAGTCTCGTCATCTTCACAATGAGGTCATAACGCTTCTTGTTCTTCGGGTTTGACCAGTTGAACAATGCAGGTAGGTTAGACTTATGTTGCATGAGATTGGATATAAGCTCGAGAATGGATGTCTTAACCATTGGATGGTCTGTCTGTACCAGCTCGTCGTCCAATTGGTCCCATTGTTCACTCGTCAATGGACCATGATCAACGACACTCAGATTCGTTAATGATAACAATATTTGGAACTCATCTCTCAAGGAGATGTCATCCACCGCTAGGAATTGGAACAGATAATTCACAGCTGATTTCAGAGAGACATTTGGACCGAACGCTAAATGAGGATCTGATGTTGTCAGGATCATACTCAACGATTTGAAAGCCATCAGTTTGTAATCTGTAAGCTCGGTTTCCCTTCCAATGAATTCCATGACTCTAATCAATGCACCTTGCTTAACCATTTGCTGATGATTTGCCTTGTTCTTCGACAAGTTGTAAAAAATCTTCATCCCTTGCTCCATGCACTGCTTCGATATCTTTGAATGAGAACAAAACTTGGAAACGATACAGAGTTCCACTAAATCATCCATGAATTGAAAGACATCATCTAGAGATTCCTCAATCTCTTCATCGAGTCCCTTTTGTGCATGTCTTTTCAACTCGGATGCTTCGTTTTCTTCCTCGAGAGTGGTTAAGTTCCCGATAATCAACAGAATACCATAAAGGTCCTTCCCTGGTGTTTCCAATTTTTGAACCAGTTCAATAACGAATTCGCCATCTTTACGCAAATGAGACCTTATGGATTTCTTCATAGAAAGATATGCTAATCCTTCAATGGAATGTGAGTTTAGATTCTCAATAAATATAGTTGTTAAATCCTCTAATGATATCTTTTCATTGACGTCCAAAGCCTGGAAGTTCCAGGTTTTCACAATTACCAAAGCAGCAAGTGTCTTTATATTGACATCAGCTTGATTTGTTCCTTGTATAAGCTGGTCCAAATACTTGCCAAAGATTGTATTCCTTGTTGCTTCATCGACACATGCCGTGGATAGCAAATTCAGCCCGTTCTCAATTATCTTTGTAGAATGACTTGAGCCAGCGTCATACAACATGAGCTGCACACTATCAAGCTGGAAGATATCCACAGCAGCTTTCGAATTCAACTGAAATAAAAGAACTAACAGTTGACAACATGTTATAACTTCACCATTAACAGAGAGTAGTTCAACTGAGTCCTTGAGAGACGGGATGATTTGTTCCTTATACACTGCGTATAACTTCACAAGTATAACTTGAGCAAGATCACACTTTGAGAGGTGTGGCACTATCACGCTAACGACTGGTTCCAAGTCTTTCACCTGGAATTCAAACTCGTTGAAAATTGATGACACTAGTTTTAAATAATACTCCACGTCTTTCCCATTGTTCTTCTTGATCAACAACGCCAATAGCTTCAAATACGACAATGAAGTTTCAGCATTAATCGACGAAACGAGAAGTTTGGGTGGCAGCTCATTGCCTGTAAATAACTCTAACGTTCTTGTTGGGAATTCCTTCACAAGTTGATCAAGCTCTTCGTGTGATGCAGAGTTAAAGACGTCCAACGGGTCATCAACGTTTGCTCCTTTGTATAGACTCTGAATCAATGAGTCCTCATCACCTGAGAGTTTGTCATCAATATTGAGTTGTGAGACCTTTTCATTAATATCTTCCGTCATCCTGTCCCTTGCGCTGAACATCAACTCATCTCAACTGACATCAAAGTGGATAAATTGTCTCAAAGCTTTGTTAAGACTGTAAAAAATCACGAAAATGTACCATTCCGTGTCCAGGGCACAAAAAGGGCTATGTTTGTTTTTTTAGAGGAGTATGGACGCACTCCTGTGTTTGATGTGATTATATGGAAGAAGCCAGGCATTAGAATGATACTAATAAAAATAACAAACCTGCCGTGAATTTTCCCCCAAAGTATATCAAACGGTTGCTGATACTCGAACTAAGAGACACACAAAGTCTGAAATTTCAATCTCCATTACTTCCTGATATATAACCATTCATAGATCTGTATGGTATAATCAAGAAAAAACCGCATAAATTTGCTTTATATCTCAGCAACAAAGCAACATTTGGGAAATCTGGGGAAGAAAACAATAGAACTGATCTACATCATCATATTTACAAACTTTCACTTTGACTGGATCGGTGGTCCATCCAAAAAAACCCCAAACGCGTTGCTTTATACGTTTAATTACAAGTTGATCTGAATTGCTTCAGCACCATGAACGCGATTTGGACATATGCTGACGCTCCAATAAATCTTGGAATCCCTGCTACCTTCGCAATCAACTTGTCTTGGTGAAAAGAATGGTCACCACAAGTATACCACAACAGGTATTAGTTTACACCCGATATCAATACAAGTTATTACACTTCAAAGTAAACAAGATAGACCAAGTTGTATTTGGAGTCGCACAAAATCCGAGTAGTGAATGATTTGTTTATTTCTCACAGCCGTATACCGCGTAAAGTCCAACACGTAAAATTGAGACTTCTTGACGCGGTTCAACAACAAAGATTCCCGACACCTTCAGGATTGAAGTCTTCCTATCTTCTACACTATTTGTAAGTTACTACTAAAGAAACTTCAACTGAACAAATGGACTTAATTCCCAATCATGAACAATGCCGTGGCCCAACGTTGGAAGCCCAGAACTTGAAAAATCTACGTGCCAAAGCGGAGACTTCGATGCCATTTCTCAAAGATGGGCACTCTATTTATACCATTCAACAGCATGAGTCTAATGTGCATTTAAAAACGGCATGCTCCAGTCGGAAATACTTCGCTGCTCTTCTGTCTCTGCCTATTAATGGTAGGGAAGGAGATGTTGTGGCTTATATCATCAGTCATGTTGCGGTGAGTCCACTAATATATTCCTTTTACACAACAGCAGTACTAATTATAATGTTAGAATTTTATTAAATTATCGTTAATGATAATTATGAAATTGAAGGGTCCACCTATGAAATCAGGAACAATTGAGGACATTCTCTCATCAGAAGAACTGGAAATCTTCATGACAATTGTATTTGATAATTTTAGAAATGTATTCTATATTGAGGATAATTTGATTGCTTCTGCTGGAAACGTTGTCTACATGATGATCTTGCTCAACATCAGGACAATGTGCAACAAGAACAATGGACTTGTGGATCCTGGTTATATCTCTTCTTGGAAAACGGTTATAGATGTGCTGAAGAACAAAGAAGGCTTTGTGAGACAATACTATAGTTTCTTGAGTGTCAAAAGAAAAGGGTTCCGTATTAGTTTCAACGCCTCCAACCACCATAACGAATACCTTGTGATCTACAGAAAGAACAGGAGTGATTTACGACCCATTTTATGTTCCCCAAAGGAGTTTTCAGAATTTGAACAATCCCATAGATTTACATCTGGACATATCTCCAATTATCGTGAGCTTACTGAGAAGCTATTTATGTCTTTTAAACGGCCAGAGCAATCCACAGAAGATGTGACCCTATATTATCCAGGGTTTGACTGGAGAGGGTTGGAAAAGCTGGAGAATCCTCACAAGAGACACAGTGATGGCAAACTTATTGTTCCTCCTGAGGTATATTTTCGGAAGTCACATGCATATGCTCTGAAAAGATTCCTGAATGAAAGAGGTATAAATACACAACCTGATCTACCACCAGTTCAGCAAGATGATGATTGTGGGTCTTCAGATCAAAAACCCCATGTTACTGAATCAGGTTTGGAGGAATACAGTGAGGTTTCACACACAGGTGCTACAGACGAGACCATGAACGCACCGCTTGACGAGCCCCTTGAAATGGATTTTCCAGATGTTACAGAAGAAGGTGAACCTCCAACAAAAACCATGCCTAAGTCTCGGAATAATGTTGAAGATGAAGATGTAGATCTGGAGGTTGAATTTGACGTGGTCACATTTGAAAATGCAGTTTTTGTGTTTTTGGAAGCATTTAAAAGCAAATTGAAGAAAACAATGGATAACTTTGAGTATCTCACATTGGACTTGCTCCGTATCTTCATCGAATATGGACTAGGTTCATTGACTCAATCAGATGCTGATGCTGAAGCAAAAAAAATCAGCATAGAGAACCCCTTGGAGGCTTTAACAGCCACAAGGAAATTGACATGTCTAAGGTTCATGAAGGCTATCAGGACAATAAACAGCTCACTTTCTTCAGCTACAGATTTCTTTTATGACGAAGAGGACAATCATGAGATGAATGAGGCAACACGCGCAAAACTGAGACGAGCAGCATCGAAAGCGAACATGGAAAAGAGTCGTTTCATTGAAAAGTTTGCAAACAATATGATCAAAGTTCTTGTCAAACTGGGGTTGGTACGAGTATTTGCATTGTGCACTAATTACTGCACAGTTGATTGTGACCCACTGGACTTTACTAAGAAGGACAAACCAACTGAATGGACCTGCCCTTTTTGCCAAACGGTAAACAAAAAGCTCCAACCAGGAAGTTTTTCGAGTAGAAGTCAGCAACTCATTTTCATTGTATCACCACGACTTCATATTGCTTGTCTCTTTGAAGATCCTTCCACGGCCAATATTATATTACAGAATTCCTCCAAGTATCATTGCCAGAGTACCGATGAAGATACTTTCCACACATTCTACAACGGTGACTATGTCAAGAGGATGAAACAGTTCAATAAGCAGACCATGCTTTCAAATGAGCAAGAACTCCAGATCTCAAGCACCAAATACTTTGATGAGAGTGAAATACAATTAGCTGTCACTTTAGGCTGGGGTGGCATTACCATGTTCAACAAATCTGTGACTCAACTCAAAGAGCCGCCAGAGATTTGGCCATTGGTTATGAGACTTGTTGATTTCAACAGCAACACCGATTTCCAGTTAATAAATTTCCCGCCTTTTCATCCTAAGAATATCGATGTCGACTCCGTGGGCGATGAAATAGGTGAAAAGGATAAAGGCGATATAACACCTTCCATGCTTAACACTGAAATCACAAATACCAAAATCTTATTAAGTCATGTAACAGATGAATTTGTTAAAATTCAAAGAAATGGAATGTGTGTGAAGAATCACACTTCTGAACTTGGGGACAATCCTATATTGACTGTGCACGCTACTGTTGTCAATTTCTTTGGTGACCTTCCAGCATTGACGAAATTTGTTGCGCTTCGTGGAACTGCTGGAGAGGCACCATGCTTTGGGTGTAATGAGGTGAGAGAAAATTTTTAGCATCGCTCATTAAGATGCTCAGGTGAGGTTCCTGTAACGACTGAGTACAACAAATGGTTGTCTTCAAAGGAAGATGATTCATCGGTTTTTTGGGCTGAGAAATTCGGAAGTGAATATGAACATTTGAAATACTACCTGGAGAAATTCAACAACGAAGGTCCAATAGATAGGAAAGCAGTGACGCCTTTCTCGATGACGGCATCCTTGACAGGAGAAGCTGGTAGATTTCTTCAGAAAGACGCAGAATTTCGGACAATGCTAAAGAGCTTGTGCCAATGGGTCAAGATTCCATCGCAGTGCTGTGATCCAGAGAAACATGGACAGACCAATTCCTGTAACGATAACACTCATATGAGGCTTCTGGAAAAGAACTTAGAGCAACTCTTAGGTGTTGTGAGTCTTGATATAGGAAGCCACACGCCAGCTTACGATTTTGACTTATCTATGGGACAAAACAAAATTATCGGGTTTGACGTGATGCATTCTCTATCTGAAAATATATTTCCAAAGATGCTTCGACTTCTTTCAGATTCCAATGACGATTTTCTTCTTGATCAGCACTATGCTTTACCTGCTGATATTCTGACAAAGTTGATGACTGCGTTGAAGAGTTCATTAGGTGCATCCCATATATGGCCATCAGAGTTTGGGGAGCCACTAACCTTAGTTGATACTTTTGAGGTCTCTCTCAAAACCGAGCAGACCCAGCAATTGATAACTTTGCTTCCTGCATTGTTGTCATCTGATTGTTATTCACCTTATCTGGATTCTGACCTTCTAAGGTTTTTCCAACTCTTTGCAAAGATGTCAAAGGTTCTACTGGGACATAACATCAGGAAGTCAGAGATTCCAATATTGGATTCAACGATCAAAGAATTTTGTTCACTTCACAGGCACTTATTCTATAAGAAGTTTGAAGACAGGATCAAGGCATGGCAGTTACAAGTCCAGAATAATAGAAAGGAAGCAGTTCCAGTTACCTTAACTGACGAAGAATCATATCCTCATGAGATACCAGAGGTTAAGTTGATGGTCCGTATGGGTTTTGACAACTTTCATATTCTCATTCATGTGATGACTTTGGTAAAAGAGTACGGACATTCGAGCCTTTTCTCATGTGATGGCCTACATAGAGCCATAACAACTATCAAATCCACAAACAACTCGACTATTAAGATACTTACAAGCACTGGGCGAAATATGGTATCTAGGTCAATGAGTAACCGCTTGTCAGTGGTCACTTCAGGAATGGACTGTTTAGAGACTTCTCTATTATCAAGACCTTCCACGGATGTCGAAAAAAAATATATCTGGTCAAAATATACTTGTGTTAGCCAAGCCAATTGTGCAGTTTGATGTTACACATGAAGCTTTTGGACAATCATCATTCAACACAGAGGTGATAGAAAATTCGAAAAAGTTGAGAAACATCTGAAATTGATCTCTTCTACGCTATTGGAAGACCATCCTACGATGAATAACTCCATTGGTGATTCTGAATTAGACAGGGGACTGTTAGCCGGTGCTTTGAAGAGGCTTCCACAAGAATATTCGAGCAAAACCACAGGATCAATCCTGGGTTTAATCACCTCATATGATACTTCAAACTCGTTAGAAATGTCTAATAAGTTGATGCATTCTACAAAGCTTTACGATCGACTCCTAGATGGAACTGAAAGGCCAGTTGAAGTTGCCTCGACTGATGAAGCTGCAACTCTTTCTCTTTATGTGATTAGGGACTACAAGATGTACCCTAGTGGGAATCCAACGACCCTAAAAGAGATCTGTCATAAATGGAAGACTATTATTGATCTTCCGAATGTTGGCAACAGTCTTCAAAAAATCCTCAAGTATCGTATTCTACAGGTCACGGATTCTCAAATGCGCTTCGAGAAATCACAGTGTTGTGTTACAGAATGTTCAAAGTGTGAAACCAATATCTTTACCCTTGAGATGCCATTTTTAATCAGTCCAAGGGTCAATGAGAAAATTATGGGTACAAAGAAGTTTGTGTCTGCTCATATCAGCGAGGATATCATTGCTTATTTGAGAGAGAGTTTCCCACGCCAGTTTGTGAAGTCCTGTTCTTCACCTAGTGAATCAATAGTACCAGCAACGCTTTCCGTACTTGAGATGATCATGAGAGACCAAAACATCGAGAAGATATTCCGTGCTTGGAATCATGATTTACCAAATCGTATTGATACTTTAAGTATATCATTGTGTGACCTTCTGATTAAGAAATCAAGCTATAACAGTGTTTTCAGCAAGTCTGTTTGTGTTATTCGGTCAAATCGAAGAGACAAGACAAAACCTCGCTATAAACTAGCCATTATTCTGCAATTAATTGACACGAAATGGTACAACAACCCGCTGTCACAATCCACAGTCTTCAAAGCATTAAGGAGAAGACACATTACAAGCGCTCTTGCTTTTGTATTCGACTTGGATATTGAACCAATTCATGTTATGCCATCGAGTCTTGTTGAATCCAATAACGGTAATGTTCGTTCAGAAGAAAGGACCGATACAGAAAGCCGTTCAGCAATTGGATTGAAGATCAGTGCCAAAGCCAAGATGCAACTGGTTCCTTTGCTGTTAGACTATTTTGATGAGGGCAACCCAATGTCATCGTGGTTCTCTGATTCTCCTGATTCGGATGATGACGTACTTGATCCTTTAAAAAGTTCAGCACTGATCAGTTTGGGCAGTGTTATTGTGGGGAAAGCTGGGTTACTGTTTCATGGAGATTGTGGACCAAAGAATCCAAATAGTGGTTTCATTCAAATTCAGATGTCTAACTTCAATCAGTTTGAATTCATGTCCCGCAATGAATTATGACTGAATAAGATATCGGTTCTTGCAGTCCATATAGTTTACGAGTCTAATGTGGTTATTACTTTCCATCTCAATATTTCATGTAGTTATCACTCAGGAGTGGGTTGTCTAAATATAATTACATATCTCAAAGCTATTTTCAAGTGTATTTAATGTATTAATGCTGGTGAATTGTCTTTAATGAGAATTAGCGAACACATTAAGGTAATCACAGTCTGTGCTTGAAAAGAGCATCCATTCTCATATGGTTCTCAGTTTTGAAGAAAATCTTATCAAAAAGATCTGGAAAGCCCCAAATCTGGTGGTGACTCAGTGGATTTGTCACCTTAAACTCTTCCAAAAGTTCAAGCTTTTCGTCGTTTTGGATGCTTAACTGTAGTGTGAAAAGACATTTTTATGTCAAAGTTGAGGTTTTCCTGTGTTCAAGTGTTCTCAGTGGAGAGAGGGAAAAAAATAAATGCGATTTCTGTGGATTGAACACAGGACCTCATGATCTTCAGTCATGCGCTCTCCCGACTGAGCTAAAACCGCATATCTGTTGTGTGTTTTTACCTGCTGTTTTTACCTGCTGTTTTATACACTGATTGGATGTTTGCTTCTAAGATTTCCAGAGTTGGAGTCTTTTTTGATCAGTTACAGGTATTCTTCTGTCCAGATCACTTTATACCTTTCTCAAGAAGAAGGAAGAGTTTACTCGTTAGCCTTTGTTAAACCGCCTTTTAAACATATTCACTCACTCTTACCAAGCAGGTGGTAATGAATTTCTTCAAGAAGAACACTCCTGTGGTTAAAAGGGAAGATCTCATCACCATATCGAAGCCGTTTGAATGCCCTGCGTCTATCAAGCATCAGGGACCAAAAGAAATTGAACCTGAAGATCAGGTCAAGTACGACGAGATCTTGGCTCATTTCCAAGATTCCAGCTTAGATATCAATGTCACAGAGGATGGTCAAAGTGGGGAGAAAAAGCCCTTAACAACCAATGAAAAGTTCTGGCTTACTAGAGAATGCATCTTGAGATATCTCAGGGCCACAAAGGGTAATACTGAAAAGGCCATTGAAAGACTCGAATACACACTGGCTTGGAGACGAGAGTTCGGTTTATCAGGGGATCATGAGGTTTTCACTGCGGAGTCCATAAGCCACGAGAACAAAACCGGCAAACAGGTTCTACTTGGTTTTGATAAGAGTTCAAGACCACTGTTGTACTTCAAACCCGGTCGCCAAAATACTAAAGCCTCCATCAAACAGGTCCAGTCCACCGTGTGGTTCTTAGAAAGAGCAATAGATATGATGCCACAAGGCGAAGAGAATCTCTCGCTACTGATTGACTTCAAATCCCATAAAGTTGAAGGTGAGACCTCCAAGGTCCCTTCAATTCATTTGGCAAAACAGGTGCTTCACATCTTACAATCACATTATCCAGAAAGGTTGGGTAAAGCACTTTTTATCAATTTGCCCTTTGTTGCATTGACCTTCCTAAAGCTGATTACACCGTTCTTGGATCCAGTTACAAAGGAAAAACTGGTGTTCGATACTGATTTTAGTACTGTTGTGGATGATGACGAATTGGACAGTGAATACAACGGAAGGCTACAATTTGAATATGATCATGATGTGTATTATCCTGCTCTAATAGAAATCACTGATAAGGTGAGACAGCATATGTTCTCGAGGTTTGAGATTTTTGGATCAACAGTGGGCCTAAGTGAATATGATTTAAAAAGTGAGAAGGAAGAGTTAGAATTCCCAGTCAAATCATCAGCAACAACTACTTAAACCAACCTACAAGGATGAGTTCATGAGACACGTTTCTTTTTCAGTCTATTTCATAAGGCCTAAAGGTTACAAAACTAATTGGCACATATAAAACAGTAAATTCAGTTATCCAAGTTGTAAACTTCAAGCACCCCAGTTTCTGTACTGTTGTTGGTCATAGCCATAGTTAGCATAGGCACCGTACTGGTTTTGGAAGTAGTTTGGTTGGGCCTGTTGGCCTGGGATCTGTTGTTGACCTTGGACTTGACCTTGACCTTGGGTCTGTGCTTGACCTGGAACTTGGCCTTGGCCTTGAGCAGCAACTGAAGCATCATCAGTTTGGGAGGCCACAGTGGAAGGCCCACTCACACCATTAGCACCAGCACCTTGTTGTGATTGAGGAGCAGATTGGGTTTGTTGTGGATAGCCGTAACCCTTCTGACCATAAGCAGCTGGCATACCACCATAAAAGTTACCGTACATAGCAGCTGGGTTGTACATGTACTGAGCATAGTATGGGTTAAACTGTTGGTTTTGCAAGTTTGGTTGAACATTAGCATTAGCTGGAGAAGCATTAGATAATTCAGAGCTTCCTGGATAACCTTGTGCACCAAATTGTCCAACTGCGCCAAATGGAGATTGTTGGAACTGTTGTGGTTGCTGTGGAATTTGTTGTTGAGTAGCACCATAAGCAGAGAAATCTTGGTAACCATAAGCTGGTTGGAATCCATAGGATTGTTCGTAACCTTTAGCAAGACCTTGTGCCTGTTGTGGGTAGCCCTGGGCTTGTTGAGGGTAACCTTGAGCATAGTAACCAGCAAACTGGTTAGATTGACGACCTTGTTGTTGTGGTTGTTGTTGGTAACCGTTGTATTGACGTTGTTGCTGCTGTTGCTGTTGCTGTTGCTGTGGTTGCTGTGGTTGCTGTGGTTGCTGTGGTTGCTGTGGTTGCTGTGGTTGCTGTTGTGGTTGCTGTGGTTGTTGCTGCTGTGGTTGTTGTTGTTGTTGTTGTTGTTGAACAGGTTGCTTCTCCTCGTCCAACAAAGAAGAACCGAATGAAATACCTTCAACAGTACCAACAGATGAAGCGGTTGGAAGAACCACTGGAACATCTTGTTTCAACTTTCTCTTTGGTTTCTCCTCTACCACTGGAGCAGATGCTGGAGCAGCAGGAGTAACATCAACTTCAGAAACTGGAACTTCAACTTCAACAGTAGTTGTGGTTTCCACGGTCTCAACTGTGACTGGATGTGATTCCGTAATGATAACCTCTTCCAAAGCCTCGGTGACAACCTCTTCAATCGGCGTTTCTTTTACAACTGGAGCGGATTGGACAACAGGTTTTGGCTTTGGCTCAGTCTTCTTCTTCTGTGGTTTTGGAGGTGGTGGTGTGGCAATAGAAGCCCATGAACGGTTTGAAGTAGCAGGATTTGATGGAACTTTCTTTGGTGCTGGTGCTTCAACTCCTTCAGACTTTGACACTGACACTGGTGCTGATGATTCAGTGGACTTGGCCTCTGTAGATTCTGATGATGTAGTGGTCACTGGAGCGGTAACATCAGCAGCGGCAACAGCCTCTTCAGTGGTGGATGTGGCGGAAGGTTTGGACTTTTCAGAACCTGCAATAGAAGCCCATGACGAACCAGTTGCTTGCGTCGTTGGAGCACTAGAAGTTGTCGAAGCGCTTGTAGTTGGTTTACTACTTTGTTTACCTTGAGAAACGCCCGATCCAACCTTCTTTTGAGATCTGGTGGTCTTGTTCTGTCTTCTTGCAAGAGCAGCAGCTTCTCTCTGTTGTTGGATCTCCTGTTCTCTCTGTAGTTGCTGTTGTAGTTGTTTCTCCTTCTTGTTTGGCTTCTTAACCTCATCCCACTTTTGGACAGCACCCGTGGTGATCTTTTCAATGATAATCTCTAATTCTTCGTATTCATTGATCAAATCAGTCAAATCTGCATCTGACCACTCTTCAAAGAGCTCTTTCAACGTGTTAAGCTTCTGCTTAAACTCTTCACCGTTTCCTCCGCCGTTCAGCTTCTTCGAACCGCCCTTGGAGTTGCTACCCTTGGGTCTTCTGTTAGAATTCTTCTGTGGTTGTGACTCTGACATCTGTCCGTATTGTATGTATATGTGTGGCAGTATATGGTTCCTTGTCTTTGTATATACCTCGGGGTGTAACAGATCTGTTCAAACGTTCTAAATTTCAACCCACTTCTCTGTATACTATTTCAATCTCTTCACCAAAAAAAGCCTTTGCCCTTGTTGTGGAATTCTTTAGAAAAAGCTTGCGAAAAAAAAATGGAAATTGAAAGACAACACTGATCAAATCGGAAAAGGGGGTGAATCTGATTTCTTCCAATAAACAGAAACTTATCAAATTCTTATGATATGGACCAAGTACGCTTGATTTTTCAGTTGTTTTAGTTACTTTGTAATGATTATTCAATCAAAGATGAAAAAAAGTACTTTTTCTGTTTGTTTTGTTTTATTTAATTGCCGGGAAAGAATTTCCTTCATTTTCCACAACGTTGGAAAGCCTCTTTTTGCCCTTCAATTTCGCACCAAATTGGAAAAACGTCGTCGACAACTTTGCGAGGGAAAGGAAAAAAAGAAAAGAGAAAACACGTCGCCAAAACGGTATGCGCAGCACTATGTTTGGATGTTTTTCCTTTAGGGAGGTGGGGAAGACAGGGTAACAGTTGGATACGGCGTTGGTTCCCAATGCGGAAATCAATCAATCACGGAGTTGTCTACTCTACTGAAGGATCAAGTATGTTAATGATGATGATGAACAAAAGAGAAAACAAACATTGTCATATAACTAGTTGTAAAGATTCGTATGTACTAGAGAGATGGGGCTTGAATCTGTTTACAATTGACCCTTTGTGTGGAAGATGTTCAAAGCCTCTGTGATTCTAGCAGACATGGTCTTCTCACCTTCTCTAACCCACACTCTTGGGTCAAAGTACTTCTTGTTTGGCTTGTCATCACCCTCTGGGTTACCAACTTGGGACATGAGGTAATCCTTCTTGTTAAGGACGTAATCTCTGATACCTGTGAGGTAAGCGTATTGACAATCGGTATCCAAGTTCACCTTAACAACACCGTTCTTGATGGCAGTGTCAAACTCTTCCTGGGTAGAACCGGAACCACCGTGGAACACCAAGTACAATGGGTGATCCTTCTTGGAGCCCAACTCCTTCTTTGCGTAAGCTTGGTGGTCACCCAAGATGGATGGCTTCAATTGAACGTTACCTGGCTTGTAGACACCGTGAACGTTACCAAAGGCAGCAGCAATGGAGAACTTTGGATCGATGGCAGCAAGGGCCTTGTGAACGGCAAACACAGTCTCTGGAGAAGTGTAAAGGGCATCCTTCTCAACGTGCTCGTTGTTGACACCATCCTCCTCACCACCAGTGATACCAATCTCCATCTCAAGCCATTGGCCCAACTTGGCCATTCTGGTGAAGTACTTCACACAAGTGGCAATGTTCTCATCGTCAGTCTCCTCAGACAGATCCAGCATGTGAGAAGAGAACAATGGCTCACCGTACTTAGCAAAGTGCTCCTCATCAGCAGCAAGCATACCATCAAACCATGGCAACAACTTCTTAGCACAGTGATCAGTATGAAGAACAACTGGAATACCATATGCTGGAGCAATGGATCTGATGTATTGAGCAGCGGCAATGGCACCAGCAATTGAAGCCTCCTGGTTGGTGTTCTTAACACCCTTACCGGCAAAGTAAGCAGCACCACCTTGAGAAGTTTGCAAAATGATTGGAGAGTTGTTGTCTCTGGCAGCCTCCAAAGCAGCAACAACAGTAGATGAAGAAGTAACGTTGATTGATGGAATGGCAAATCCATGCTCTTGAGCATAGTCAAAGAGAGCTTTGACATCGTCACCGACAATGACACCAGTCTTTCTCTTAAGAACGTCTTGGACACCCATTATTGTTTGAATTGAATTGAATTGTAATTATGATTAAAACTTACAAAGTTTTCCTTGATGGAATTAAGGGGGGAAGCTAAATTCATTCTGCTCATTAGAAAGGCCATCCCCATGGGTTTTTATATTTTGGGCTGCCACAACCTCCGAGCATTTCGAATCGTGAAAGCGCGTGGTGGACACTGCTGGGCCGGAGAGGTGGTCATATGGGCGGGAGAACAAAGTTCGCATGGCGCGCTGGCTCAGCAGACTCAGCAGACTCAGCAGCAAATGAGCAAGTAAAGAGGGATCAAAAGAGACAATGATGAAACAATTGAAATATACATGGTGTTTGTATCGAGCTGCTAACTGTGTATGATGACGTGTAGTGAGGCAATTCAGTTTATAGCGATCTTGTATAGATCGGGAGTTGACAACGGTTGCTCGGAGTTATTTTGCCATGGAGTTTTTAGGGGAAGGGAGAAACTGACAAATCATCAAGGTAGTCCAGGTAATGTTGTACAACGATATAGGTGGTCGTCTCGACACTACCACGTCCTACAGGGCTATAAGAGATAGATAAAGTGAGTTCATAGGTGGTGTGCTCCTTAACGTTCACAGCTCAATTGACGTTTATTCCACCAATTGGCTGTCGTTGTGATAAATGTCTCCATCTGATGTGATGATGCATACTTCAACAGGATAAGCTGTTGGACGACACATCCAGGTGATGTCGTCTCTGTGGGCAACAGTGGCCTCAGATGGTGTCCAATTTTGTTTTTCTTTAGGTTTATTCGGTTTTGGCTTAGCGAAAGCAACACGCCGCAAGGGAAATTTTCACGAAAAGATGCTAACAACTGATGGCTCAAATGGTACGGGTATTCAACTGGCGGGTCTTGCCATGGTTGTAATCAGAGAGCAATAGTAGTTCAATGGTCAAATTCTGAGTGGAGTGAAAGCTGATAACTCTGCTGTGGATGACCGGGGTAGCAACAAACATGACATAGCATACGCTATCCTGTGTTATAACCCTGCAAATCATAGGATGGTATAACCCTACCGACCTCTACCGAATACTCCAACTCTCCCCGGCATATGTCGTGTCGATGGGTTTACCTGGAGGCCGGAGCTCGAAGGATTTAGATGGGGGACACACTTGTTGTTACCCATGAATTTCCGGGGCTGGTGCGACTTTTTCGTCCAAACTTTGCTCCAGGTTTTTGTTTCTGTGGAAACGGTTTAAAACGTGAAGCATTTCTACAAATAAACAAACAAACAAAGCAGTTTGATACGAAATCAAGAATTCTATGCACTGTTCTATACAGAAGTGTGATTCTCGGAAAGTACACTCTCAGGAACCGTGCTCTCGGGAGTTGGTAACGTTCTATACTCTTCCAATGCACTATCCTCGTCATTTTCCTTAGCTTCTTCATTATCAACTCCATTCAGGTCGTCGACTTTACTATCAGAGACGCTGTTGTTTACAGTATCATTGTCATTACCTTGTTCATCGTCGTCGTCATTCCCATGCTCGTATACATCTCCGTCTTCTGCATCATCGTCATATTCACCTTGACGATCTTCACAGTTTGATACCAATTCCTTCTCGAGTCGTTCTCTTTGAGTCGTACTCACTCTAGAAGAGTGTCTCAATCCGCTTGGTTTGACAATCTTTGCATTGGATGATACAAACTTGACACACCTAGCCTTGACACCACGAGGAGAATCTGGTGGCGCCATTGCTTGGAACCCTGGGAAAACACGAGAAAATGGTGATAAGCCATCATGGCTGGCTTGACCACCATAAGGAAAAGCATATGAATTGGGAGTTGCTGGGTAAACATTGGTGTAGGTCTCATTTGGTTCTAAGGGCATATAGTATCCATCGTAATCATTGTACATGTCTTGTGAAATTTCTCCACTTATCAGGGAATCGTAATACTGTCCATTTGTGATCACACTTGGTTGTTGATGTTGGTGCTGTTGATGGTGGTGATAAGGTGAATAGTACATCTGTGGCGACCCGGATACAGAGCCTTGATACATGGGTACCATTGGACCAGTAGGTTCTATGTATGGACTGAATTGCTGTTGGTATGGATGTTGAAAAGTTGATGGCACTTGCATCAGATGTTCCACCCCCTCTTTGAATGAAACCTCTCCTGTTTCCCCAAGAGGTTCGTCCCCAAAAGTACTTTTATCAAAAGGTGTCTTTGCATTCGTCTGGTCGATCAAGAATTGATTGTTGTACGATTCGGGAATTTGCACGAATACGTTTGGATCTATGAATAGAGTATCAGCTTCGTTGGTTTGTGGGAAGTAATCCAATGGGAAATCGTCCTCCATATCGATCACCGGATCACCATTTTCCTCCTTTATGTGATAGATATGGTCAACACCATCTTCTTGTGCGAACTCCAATGGCTCTTTCTTGATAATAGCTTCAGGTGGACTTACTATGCTCTGGTTGTCCTCAAAATCTTGATCTATGCTACCAGCTTCGGCGTCCGTCTTCTGCTGTTGAACATAGGTTGTCAACTGTTCAAACAGTGGTGTTGTTGAATCGTACTTGAAGGACAAAGCAGGCTCACTGACAGCTCGTGTTGTAGCTGGTTGGTCAATCTGTTCCTTCTTCAAGTCACGTTCTAAGGCATCAGTGAATAACTTATCGTGCTCAACACTAAACCAGAAAAACACCTTTTGCTTCTTTTGAGTTCTCAAACACGAGTTTCTATAGAGAAATTCCAAGAAATTGGACTTTGAAGACTCCAATATTGCATCTTCACCACATTTGAGAGCCCTTAAATCTGAAAACACGCCTTCCTCAAACTTCTTCCTATCTACGATCTCCCGACCAAACTGTTCAAACCTGTAGACAACACACCTCACTATATCGGTTCCTGTTATGAAGTAGAGGTTGTTCCAATATACACAGCTGACGAATCCCTCTTCTGTGTTCAAGTAGTACCTCCTGATTATCTGGTGTTCTTGCCAATTAGCCGGTGCAGTCGCCAGAAAGAACTTGAGATCATCGATAAGCCTCATGTTCTCTTCAACCTGTTCTCGCGTTAGTGGAACCTTTACCCTCTTCGTGGTGACAATTGATTCCCTGGACTCCATTGTGTTTCAACGATATTGATGAACAATAGCCAAAAATTTGATGAGAGAAGTTGAGAAAAGGGGGAAATGGGTAAAGATGTAGGAATTTAACCGTCAGTTATGTGTTTTCAATTCAAGCAATACAACATGAAACATTCCGAGGGAAGTGTGTTGATACATTTACGCGTCTCCACCGCCAAAATTTATATGATCAACCACCGCCCCAAATCTTGTATGGTAGGCCCGTGTCTTAGAACCGAGGGCAACACCAAAGTTACGCGCAACATCACTTTTTGAGGCTACAACAGCTGCTCAAAAAAAGTGCCATTTTGTGGTAAACTGTTCCAATTTGTTCCCGTCAAAAAATAGCCGGCAGGGAACAAAATGGCATAGATTGAACTTTGGACAGAGAGTTACCATGTCCAGCATAAATACAACGCAGTCAAGTCTACAAAGTCGCCACATCGCCACATCGCCACATCGCCACATCGCCACATCGCCACATCGCCACATCGCCACATCGCCACATCGCCACATCGCCACATCGCCACATCGCCCGATTTCATGTAGTTTATATACACCAATAGCCATTATTTTGTGCTTAACACCAGTACTTCTTTATAACTACAGCATCAAAGTAATGACTGTATGGTTACTTATTCGTCATGAAAAGAAAACAGCCATCCTAATCAGAGAGGCGAAAGCTCTTTTCGGACCCGGATACAAGACTCTTCTCACTTATGCTGAAGAAGGTAGTACCCAAGCTTACAAGGCTCCATATCTCTGTCCACAGAGATGTCAACGGCTCCAGAAACATATTAATCAAATGACTGGCCTCCTCCATCTAATCACAGCAAACACAAGGACTGCATCCATGCTCCCCTAAAAAAACCGCTGCCCTTTTGTGCCCATCGGCACAGAATGGTACATTTTCATGGACGAACTGTGTGAACTTCAAGTTGCAAACATTTAGATTTCTATATATGTGTGTTGTATAATATATGTACATTGGATGTTATAAGTTGTGTATGAAAGTGTGGTGTGTGGCCGCCTTTTCTTTTTCAACTACACTGCTTAACCACTTGCCTTGCATGTTCTCTGAGTAAATGATGGTCCAATACTTCCTGGTACATGGTAGTTCCCTCCATGAACTGTTCACAGAGCGTAATATAGCTAGCGAGTTTGACATCCAGTAGACCAATGGCCTTATCCTTCTCAGATGTCTTTATATGGAAAAACCCCGAATTCTTCTTTGAGAGGATGATCTCCAGATTCTCCAAAGCGTGTTGAAGTTCTCGTAGATTTCTCTCCTTTTCAAACGATACGTACTTATCTGTTCTCCATGTATATATGGAGTCGTACAATTTTGTGGTGTGCGGGTTTCTCAGGTTGAATCCGTTTCTGTGTATCAACGAATGCGATAGTTGCGGAATAGACAACGAGTTCACGAACGAATGATTGGCGGTGATATTGTGGATGTACATGGAGCATAGTTGCTTGCTGTTCATTTCGAATAACAGCGTTGTTACCCACGAATCGTATAGAACACAGTCAACAAGCGTTATAAGCATGAGCTCGGTGCTGGAAGTCACCAGTGACTGGATCAACGAATCCTGTAAATAGTTGTAATCACGCACCACTTGGTGTTTTGAAGAGCCATCTTCGTCCTCCAGGTAGAGCGGTAATTGTTCACAGGCATGGTGGTTAACAACAAAGAGCAAATCTCTTGACTTGTCCAAATGATCATGGTTCACCTTTGGAATTGAAACGTCCAACTTCAAGCACATTGCCAACTGAACGGTGAGACACAGTGGATCAGTTGCAAGATACGAGTTATCATCAGCCTTATAGACATTATGGACGCACACTGTGAACTTGGTCAATGGTGAAGCAGATCTTCTCTGAGAATAGCGATACTGCCTTTTCTCCAATGAGACCTTCTCCTGAGAGGTGTGCTGAACCACAGATGGTAACTGACGTATTGGAAAGGTATCAAATAAGATCCTCAGGGGTTCAGGTATCGTCATGATATCTCGCTGTGTAAAAGTCTAGCTTAATTGATACTTTGATCTCAGCAGGGAGAAAGCATTAAGAACGCATCAGCGCAAAAAAAAAAAAAAAACTTTTGTACCGGGTAAATGAACAGCTTCGAGCAGACAACTTCCAGTTCATTTTGCCAGAAAGACTTGTGGGACAAAAGCGAAAAAAAAAGGACAACCAATGCGGAACACTTCTACATTGACATTGGAAGGGAGAAGAAGGATATACCGTTCTCTGAGAAGCCAATAAGGGCTTAAGTTGACCATTGTTACACGCATCTAGTTTTGGGAATCATAACGCTTCACCATCACTAAAGCTGATTTGGAACAGATAAAAGGGTATAAAGAAGAAAGAGGAATCTTGTGGAGAAGCGATGCCTACTGCACATTTCAAAACTCCGGATTACGACAAAGAGTACAACACGCCAGGTTCGCCACCTCTACCTGCGCCGGATACGGAAGTTGAGCTACCACAGAGAAGCTTGAACGAAGACGAGATGGGATTCTTAAACTTGAATCCAGATTTAGAAGCCAGACGAACAAATGATGCCACTGCACTATCACCTTCGCCGAGTGTGTCAAGACGACTCTCTGTCACGCAGCAGTCCAAGTTCATCAACTACGTTGATGAGCAACTCATGGAGGTGCGTCGCAAGACGATAAAGCTCCTAGGCATGAATCAGTACTCCACAGGAGAGATCATTGCAGATTATCAACAGCTTTGTGAATTCATTCTGCTCTCTCTAAAGGGAGATGACATTGACAAGAAGATCCTCTTTGGGCAAGTGGACTATCTGCTGACAATTGCAGGTGATATCACCGATGCCCTCGACAAGTTGGACTTCAAGGGAGTATCCCAGGACGTACTGGATCTGTTGCAACTACTGGATACCAAATTTACAAAACTTTTACCACTTATGAAACAGACAGAAGTTGTTAGACTCGTATCACTAGCTGAGAGGACAAGGCCTTCTATAGTGACAGCGTTCGAAAGAGCACAAATCACAGGGTACCATGACCAATTGGCTTCTGTATACGAACAAGTTCTTGAAAATGTATAATTACAATAATAAATCAATTCTCAGCTATGTATTAACTCATTAACTAATGGTGAAAATGTCTTGTCTTGCTTGTATAAAGAGGGAATATCGGTCATTGATTAATTTTGTCCCGTTGATGAATTTTGTCCCTTAACTTTTGTCTTGTCGCGGCTTCTTTTTTATCCTATCCGGTTTGTACAGGTTTCGCAACAAGTAACATCAACACACACAACAACTTGTAGAGATTACGATTAGATTAGCAAGGAAGAAAGAATATGCCACCCAAATACGCTTCCGTACCCACGCGGTCCTATGAATCCGATGATGATTTTGACCCTTTCCTCAACGACGAGTTCTCAGACGTTGATTCTTTGGACAATGACCTGGAATTACTGGAGATGCAACGGGCAGAAGACCCTCTTCATAGTACGCTGGAGATGCCAGATTTACACACTTCTACGCTTCAAATGGCATTCATGAACATGGCTAACTCCATCTTGGGTGCTGGTGCCATTGGAACGCCATTTGCTATGAAAAATTGTGGTGTGCTCGGTGGTGCACTGGCACTTATTATCCTGACACTGTTGGTTGATTACACATTACGTCTGATCGTTATAAACCTCAAGCTGAGTGGGAAGGAGACGTACCAGGACACAGTGGAGCACTGCTTTGGTAAACGAGGCAAGATAGTGATCATCCTTACCCAGGCCTTGTTTGCATTTGGTGGGAGTATAGGGTTTTGTATCATTATCGGTGATACGATACCTCATATACTGAGATCCTTCTTCCCATCGTACAAGGACTCGGTCTTCCTCTCTTTTATCTTTTCAAGAAACTTCATCATACTTTTTGTCACTTTGACCATATCGTTCCCGTTATCCCTGAGCAAGGACATCTCCAAGTTGGCAAAGGCAAGTGCTCTGGCGTTGCTTAGTATGGTTGTAATCATTGTCATTGTATTGGTCAGTGGTCCAAGATTGCCTTCAGAGTGGAAAGGTTCTCTAATACTAAGTGATTATTTCATTAATGCCAGAATATTCCAAGGCATAAGTGTCATCTCTTTTGCACTTGTCTGTCATCACAATACGAGTTTCATCTTCCACTCGTTGAAAAAGCCATCATTGAACAGTTTTGCCAAAGTGACACATGCGAGTTGTTTCGTTTCAATGGTTGCCATTGCCCTGTTAGGATTTGGTGGATTCCTCATATTCAGAGACAAGACCAAGGGTAATATTCTCAATAACTTCCCTGGAAATGACCCTGTTGTCAACATTGCGAGATTCTGCTTTGGGTTTAACATGCTGACAACATACCCCTTGGAGATCTTTGTTCTGCGTGATGTATTGAGGGACTTGTACTATATAAATAAGGATTCAAGTCCCGAGCTATCACCAAGAGCACATCTCACCTTCACTTCAGTACTCGTGGGTGTCACCATGGGTATCTCATTGACGACGTGTAATCTCGGTGCTCTCTTTGAACTTATAGGTGCTACGACAGCTTCAATCATGGCGTATATTTTACCACCCATGTGTTATCTCAAGATGACTCATAAGACTCTTCCGAGACGGATCGTACTATATTCAATCATTGGGTTTGGGTTTGCAACGATGATCATATCATCTACTCAGACAATTATAAATGCGATGCATGATGATGGATCTTCACATTGTGCTATATAAACAAGGACAGGAATAAACAGGGCTCAATGGACTAAGATACCAACAATAAACGACTAAAACGGGCCATTTCTATAGTGTCTCCTCGTCGTTAATGTGCTGGAAATTGAAAGGTTCGTATGCGTAACCTTCACCTTCGAAGAATTTGGACATGGCTTCAACCCAGTGAAGACGTAAAGAATGTAACATCGCAGAAGTACCTTCCATCATAACCAAGATTGCCACAGTAAGGCAGAACCACATGGCAAATAAAACGACACATTTGATCACTTGCACCGGTGCTTTTGGATCAACAGAAGTAAAGGCATTCGCAATTGTCATGGACCAAAGAACAGAGGATAACTGGGCATGTGCAAGCGACAAGGCCCACAATCTCAGATAAGATGCTGTATGAGAAACACAGTTCAAGCAAAACTCAATGGTGTGAATAACCTGATGGATCATAATATCACCAAAGTTAAACTCCTCGTGCTCATCATCTCCAGAATGAGTGATGACAAAATCATCCCCAGCAGCTTCCTCACGGTCTTGAACCGTTTCTGTATGTTCTTGTTCGTGGATACTTGTATAACCTGCTTGTATTGCGAGATTGTTCTTTCTGCGTAAAGTCATTGGTTTGTAAAGCAATAACATTGGTACACAGGCAAGGGCCAGCAGGACGAGAATCGATTGCACAAATCCTTGGAATGGATATAGCTCATCATCAATGGTACCAGGAGATAAAAACATGTTGATCAGCATGTTGAGCAAGCCAGGAGCAGGTTTGCCCATCTTAATCCAATTATGAGCCCATTTAAACACAATGGTGAATGACAAATAACCAAAGATAGATTGCATAAATATCAATCCAGGGATAAAATTACCTATTATATCAACTCTTGAATGTCTAAAACGGTAATTCACAAGTGAGAACAAAAATGAGTATGACATATGCATATAACCCATCAAAATGGATAATTTCATCTTGTACGAGTTTGTAAAGATCAAATTGTTCTCTGCTCCATGCCAGGCCCAATCCAAACCAAATGGATACACTCCAACTTTTTCAGCAACGACAGTCTCCCCTACAGTTTCAACTTTTGGCCAATGCCATCCAGAATGGAAAAGTGTCATTGATCTGGAAAAGATATCGTTGTACATCAGCCCGGTGTACATTGAGAACAATCCCATTAGTAGGAGAATATAACGGCCCGAAAATGCCATATCGAAGATCTCATCCTTCTTCTGGTACTGCAACGTCTTTTCTTTAAGGACAAGCAGCAATGCAATCAGGAAAACGATGAATCCATGACCCAAATCACCAAACATAATGGCAAACATGAATGGGAAAGTAACTACCGTGGCAAGACCAGGGTTCACCTCTTGGTAAGTGGCAACACCATAGGCGTCGACGATTGCTTGGAAAGCATCTGTGAATTTATTTGTCTTGTGATAAGTTGGAGGGGATTTTCTCGTGTGAAGCAAGCTAAGCACTGCACTACCTGAGCCTTCAATATCTCTCAAGACATTCTTAACAGAGGCGATTTCCGATGTTGGGATCCAGCCTTCAGCTACCAATCCACGTGAACCATCTGAGAACAAGTTCATCGTCGAGTAAATCATCTTTTCTCTTTTGATAATGGCTTGCCAAATCTCCAACTGGTCGGCAATGACAAATAGCTCAGCTTCTAATTGCTGATGTGTACTGAACATAACCTGGGTCAAGTCAGTAATCTTCAAGTTTAAATCTTGTACAACTTGGTGGTATAACTCTGGATCAGAACCAATGTCGTTATAGACATGACCATCCAGCGATTCGGCAATCTTCTTAACCCTTGATAAGAGCAACTGACCATGTGTGAACACGATAAACACGCTCTTCTCCACCTGTTCATCGCTGTGCTTTTCCTCAGTTGGTTCCTCCAGAGGTCTACTGTTCATATAGAGGTTACCTCTGAGAGATCTCCACAGGATCCTATTCAAGATGTCAACCTTGGCTGTCGGGATTGAGCCAACAACGTAGTTCAACGTCAAATCTTGTAAATTAGACAACTGAATCCCAGCCTCCAAGCTCTCCTGTTCCAACAACAACGGAGCATCATCAACTTGGTCTATACTGATTCTAGCTTGTGATTGGATACCGCTCTGGAAGAACTGTCTTGAACCTTTTAACACTTGTCTATGCTCTATCAGTGAAGCATGACGCTTCACCAAACTCAGGTATGACGACTCCAATTGTGACACCCTCTGTTCCAACACATCGATATCGTGCGACAGCTGTTCGATCTGAGTCACTGATGTTGGCTGTAACACCAGATGAGCATCATGAGCCATAGTTATCTGATGGCTGTGTTCAATAACGTTGCGAAGGTAACGTAATTGACGTTCAGTATTGTCCAACCGTCTAATCTCCTTGACAAAGGCCCTTTGGAACGCACTAACGTTACAATTCTTATCGACAAAATGTACCATTCCCTGTTCTCCTAACGCCAGAACAACTTCTCTAGCGGTATCCAGAGGAATGTACAATTCCGCAAAGGACATCTCTGCTGAGCCTAGTTAATCCCCCTCAAAATGAAGGGATTTACGTTAGTACAAAGGGGATCTTGTTCACAGCACAATTGGTCAGTTTCAACTGGCCAGTGACCTCATCATTTGCCTTAAACATACGGAAAATGGCCTCATCAGTCATCGTAGAGAATCTATTCCTTCGTCACAATTATGTCCTCTTGGTTGTTATGGGGGGAAAAACTAGTAGCCTCGTTTACGGTGTTTCGATGCTTTTTCAACTAACACATACACAAACACTGAAAAGTTTCCACGTACTCTTTATAAGATTAGAAGGGAAATCCCACCCAGACACCCAAACGCACATAAAACAACTCATCCTTTCCCAAAGGGGAAAAAGGGGACAAAGGCTCGGAAAGTGCGCAAAAACGGTTGCCGGTGGAGGGTGTACAGAGGGATGTTTAGCTGTTGTTGAAGTTGTTGTGGTTACTGCCAAGGGGGGGAGGTGCGTAGTGCTCGGACGATGACGTAATCTTACATGGGTTGAAACGTGAGACGTTGGAGCGACCGTGATATGTCACGTGGGTAAGACCCCTCGGAAATGTGCGGTCGCCATATGTTGCGCGTACCGTGGGTGCTGTGTACACACTGAGCATGCACTCTCTGTTAGTAATGTCTCCTGTCATTGACGTTTCCAGTTACAATTGACTTGAAGTCGTTGGCGTGGGTACGAGTAGCGTAAGAGAAAGTCTATAGAATCCAGGAGGTGGTTTCAAGAACGATGATGTCCAATCCGTTGGCATATCCTGACCTCAGACCGGAAAGTGGTGTCAAAACGAATCTGTCTCGGTGCGAGACAACAGCGGATCACATGGCGAAGTTGGAAGGTGTCACCTCTGGTGAAGTTGTCACATATCTATTCCCTGATTGTCATTTGTTAAACAATGTCTACTCCAAGGAGGAGTTCAGATTTGTTGATATAACAGGGTTCGAGATATATATAGTGGAGCAATGGGCTTGTGAACGGAAATACTGTAACGTTATAACTGTGTTCACTGGTGATTCTGAGCATAAAGTACAGTGTGCTCAGGTAACCTTACCCAAGAATCGTTCCACATGGAGCGAAAAGATACTCCATTTCTTTAAAGAAGTTGAAATAAACGGTGGAAGTTTGAAGGAGACTGAAAATGGGCTTGTCTTTATTACAAATCTGTCTTCCGTACCATCGAATTTGAACTTGGTGCCTGTATCCAGTGGTTGTGTCATGGATGTCTGGGAATGTTTCAAGGTGAACGTCAATATGAAGAGAATGAACTGCGGTGGAAGATCTGCCCTACTGTTATGTTCTCCATCAGATGCGTGTGAGGACAAATTCCGTCAAGTCTATAAGACACATCCTACAGTAGATATCATGTATTCCGTTAGAGAACTGGTTATGCTTCTACAGATCTGTCTTGTCGATTTCAAGCTCTTGGACCCGGTATTTGTCGATGGTTTACTGTGTAATAAGACTGAGGAGAACATCAACAAATGGTGGGTCATGTACGGCGCATTGTACTATGGGGTTCAACCAAAAGAACGGACTTTAGGACCAATGACAGTATCTGCTATATTGGGATTCGTTCTGAGTTGTCATTACAGGTTTTATATGGCCTCTATTGACTTCCCAAAGGAGCCATTCAACTACTTCAGTTTTAGAGTCATTGTTGGTAAATTCCAAAAACAATACAACCTACAGAGAACTTGGTACTTGGATCCAGCAACCGTTGAGAAACTGTTCAAAGTCACTTCCAAAACATCAGCGTCTGATATATCCAAGTTGAAGAATGTTGTCAAATCCAGAGTTCACGATATATCAGGTAAGACGTCTTCAGAGAGAATTGCACAGGATGTGCTAACCACTGATTTGGAAAGGGCCATCAGATACTTCCGTTGTAGTCCAAGACTAGAGTACCTTTGGTTTGGGAAGGGGAATCCAATGGATTTAAAGCAGTTTGAATACTATGAAAGGATTCAAGCTCAAATGACAACTGCTTCGGCGTTGAAAAGTGGTGTGGGTAAGATTAGAAACTTACCAAAGAAATTACAAGTGGATGACTACATGATCCGCAAAAGGGGATATAAAGGCTCATCTGATTACAAGAGCAGTGAAAGTGCCAGTGTTGATAATCTGGGTCAAGTATTAGATGAGACAAAGCACAAGGAACACGTTAGCAAACTGGTGATGTGTGACGATGACGCTTGTAAGAAAGAGCTGAAGAGACGCTCATCATACCCATTTATTAGAGAAGAGTTAACTGTTGAGCAGTTAAGCTATACAAACCATTCGACGAATTTGGACGATAGACAATGGGAGGAAAAGTTGTTGAGACGTTGTAAATCAACGTCTTTTATAAGCGATTCTGTACTTCCTTGGTGTACCACAGTCTCCCCTATATTCGTTGCACACCAGTTGAAACAGCTTGAATGGAAGTTGTTATATTCCAAGGAGTGTGCAGAGGCTGTTGATAGTCAAAGAAACGAATACCATGAACAATGGGAAAGGTGTCATACCAAACTGACCAGGGTTGGTCACTTTGCTAAGCCTGTTTTCAACAAGTGTGAGTCACAGGTGAACAATGACCAGAGGTTACACTTGGGTATCAACGACATAAAGGCTCTTGGATCACGGCTGGAGTATGAGATGAGATTGCTAGGAACTAGGGTTAGAGATGCACAGGAGAGTGTCAATGGATTTGAGTTGAAGATTAAACAGTTTGAAGATGCTATAAGGATGGAAGAATATGGGAAAATTGTTGATTCAAATGATACCAACAATTCTGATGATTTAAAGGACGGGAGCGATGGGTATTGGCATTATAGGTTTGATGTACAAAGGGTGAAACGCATTTGGGGTATTATTGAACAGTTTACACCTGTTAAGTGGTTAACAGGTGCCTCTTTGGACCCAAAAATGGATAAAGAAGAGAAATGACATGATGTACACACTATTTATTAAACGTTGATATATCTTTATCCAGTATTGATTGTAGGACTTGTACGATATCCAGCATTCTTTTGGCATCCTGCTGTGCTTCTCCAGCCTTCTTCAAGAGCAATTTCCTACTCATTTCTGAAGACTTTTGTACGAATTGAATCTTTTGTCTCAATTGGTATAATGATTCGGAGTCTCTGTTCTCCTCTAGCCAACTAACCATTGAGTCCAGAAGATCGATATTCTGTTTGAGTATGGTGTCCCATTTCTTCCCAATGTATTCCTGTCTCTGTATCTCCATCATCAATTCCATGTTTTCCCTGTGTAATCTCATTGTCTCGTCCTCATCTCTGTTTAAACACCCGCCATGTTGACCAAACCCTTGTTTAGCAATGGGTTTTTGACTCAGAGCACCAATCCTGCTCAGTCTATCATATATCGATTCTGTTCTCATGTGAGATTCATCTAATACATCGTTCAACGCATTTGCCAGCTGCACTATAGGTTGTAAATCATCGCTTTTAATCTCCATTTTGTTGTTGTTGTTGATGTTGATGATTAACCGTCAAATGATGTAAACTCCTTTGTTTACTTTTTTTGGTCGTTAACAGTCACCCAGAACGATTAAATCATCACCAAGCCAACACAGAGGAATTAACCCGTCATAGAGTTCCTGTGATGTTAGAATGATTCTTCTCGTTATGTAGTCATATACTGTGGAGGTCGATTGATAACAGAAATAGGAACAACGACCTACCGTGGTGTTCCTCTGATGTTCATCTGATGGCCCAATGTCAATGCGCGTGTGTGTGTTAGTTGAACACCATAAGGTGGTCAAATAGACGACACCTCTTGATTCACCAGTGTGGTCCATTGAAGAGTGTCTGTAGGAAACAGGAGTGGTGACAGCGTTTTCTATCTTTTACGTTACACACTGTATTCCCACCTTTACGGCGAATGGTTATAGCAATGGTCCCATAGATGAGCTTATCAGCCATTGCAAAAATGATCATTGAAGCACAGTGTATTCATAAAATGATACATTCAAACTGGTACGAGAGTGTTATTACTATGTAGAGCGGATTGATCACTTTACTGATGAGTTTGTCTATTCCGGTTAGAGACTCGAATTCGATATACGGAGTGGTTCTGAGTCCAAGGTTCAGTCGTTTGCTCATGGTAACGGATACCCACACCGTACATTAACGTGACCTGTGTACCAGTGTTTCCTTACAGTACCAGAGTACATGTCGCTAAGGTTAAATGTTTCATAGAACAATACGAGTGTTAAGCACAGAAGCAATCCTTATTAGAGTATATAAACTGCATGAAATCGGGCTATGCGACGACTTGGTAGGCTTCATTGTGTTGTATTTATATGCTGGACATGGTAGACTCACTGTCCAAATTTCCATTTATGCCATTTTGTTCCCCTCAAAAATTAGCCGACAGGGAGCAAAATGGAACAGTTCATCACAAAAGAGCACCTTTTTGAGCAGCTGTTGTTTACCTTTCCACTACACAGAGACGACGAGCGCACTTCCAAGTGGATACAGTAAATCACATCAGTGCCGTCATATAGTACAATGTCAGAAGATACGCAGAAAGAAGCACCTCTATCAACACCTTCAAAGTCAAACACGCAGATCAATGACTATAAAAATACTTCCCAACAACAAGAAGGTGGCACAACAGTAACAATATTCGATGTGGCAACTGAGATCGAAGATATGTTAAACGATATAGTAAGTTAAGCATGTACATGTTTATATATATCTCCATGTCTAACACCTATGGATAGAACAAACAGATTGAAAAGAATAGTGAAGAGGTTTCAAAGATTGGTGAGTTAAAACACATATGTACACATTTCCCGGCCTTTCCCGCACTCAGGACACTATGATGGTTTACTAACTGAATTACAAACAGTGGATAAAATCAACGGTAAGCTGGATAAAGTTGATCGTAAGATACGAACCCAGCAATGATTATAATCCCATTTTTCGACTGAATCATGTTGCAAATATCGCACCCTCCCTTGTAGATCTACCCTTTATCCCTCCCTCCAACTTAATATAAAAACATTGGGATCAACAAATCGTTATAGGTCATTCACATTATCTGTGACGGTACTAACCACTGCTCTCATACACCTTCCAGTGGATTGTGATAACATGCCCCCTTCTTCCTGCTACCCTCTTCAACATGAAACTGTTAATATAACACTGGTTCGAGACACAATAGAGCTTTCTAGAGGAAAACTGTATATGTTTTTCTGTACAATCAACACCAGGGCTACGCTATAAAAACAGCACGGACGATAGTTGACGATAGAGATGGCCAAAGCTCAGAAGTCGAAGAATCAACTACGTCGTGAAAGGCTCAAACAGAAGAAGCTTGAAGAGCAGAATGTCTCAGCAAATGAGAGGAGAGATCACGATGAGCTGAACAAAGGTGAGAAACAATTACAGCGCTCTAGTACAAAGACACACCTTGAGGTTATAGTTGATGCACCGGGGCTCTCCGAATTCACAGATGTCTTTAAAAAGTTCCAAAGCGTTGATATTAGTAACGATGACGAACCCGAGAGTCCACAGGTGACGAATGATAGAGGTGAGATTATGGAGAATAGCGATGACGATGATGATGGTGTTGGTGATCATGGAAATGCTCTCGCAGTTCTACAAGATGAAGAGCCTCAAATAAGTAAGAGGAAACTGAGGAAGGCCAACAAGATACCACTGTCAAAGCTGAAGTCCATTTCCAAGTACCCAGAATTGGTTGAGTGGTACGATTCAGACGCTACAGATCCTCTGTTGGTTGTTCAATTAAAATGCCTGAAGAACTCTGTTCCTGTTCCAATGAACTGGCAATTCAAAAGAGACTATCTCAGTGGGAAAAGGGGGTTTGAGAAAAGCACATTTAAGCTACCAAAATTCATAAGTGATACTGGTATAACAGATATGAGAGATACTACAAAGGAGGATGAATCCAGTTTAAAACAGAGACAGAGGGAAAGGGTACAACCAAAGATGAATAGGTTAGATATGGATTACCAAAAACTCCATGATGCTTTTTTCAAGTTCCAAACTAAACCAAGGCTATACCCGTTTGGAGACGTATTCTATGAGGGTAAGGACATGGAGGAGAACTCACATATTGATTTCAAACCAGGTGTTCTTAGTGATGAACTAAGGTCAGCACTGGGTATATCTAAGGATGGCATCTTACCCTGGGTTGCAAAGATGTCTATGTATGGGCCTCCACCCAGCTATCCGTATATGAAGATACCAGGTTATAACGTTCCATTGGGTGAAGAGGGGGTGGTTGATAATCCACTGAGCGCATACGGTGATGTGGAGTTAGAACCATTTGGTAAGGTGATATCATTTGAAGAAGATGAAGCAGATGAAAGTGATGAAGAGGATGAAGAAGATGAAGATGGAAGTGATAATGATGTCCCTGGATATGTGAGTGATGAAGAAGCTGTCGTTGTTAATCAAGATGAATTGGCACCACAAGTGGGTCCCTCTAATGGTATTCATGATGAACTAAACGACGAGGACGAGGATATCCCACTAGCCACTTTGGAGACACCTTCCACTGAGAAAGAATCGATTGAACCAAAGAGTCTATATCATATCTTGAAGGAGAAGATGGTGTCTAATAACGGTGTCCTGTCTACGAAACGTGCCTACGACCTTGGTAATGAGAATAACGACAAATCGGTCAAAAGGCCTCGTTCTGAAGCTCAAAAGGATACAAGCAAAGACGAAGATGAAGAAGATGATGACGGTGGCAAGTTCAAATTCTAATAGAGTGCATAATTGGTTATAAATCCATAGTAGATATCAGCTTCAATTATTCCGTAGGCTGGAGACATTGAACGCGATGAGCTTATGTCTTGAAGCACAAAAAAAAAATCTCACTAGCGCACGAAACCAACGGTAAACTCAGGATACAATTGGCTTGACGAGATACCGCTGTGAGAAATGTCTAAGAAAACTAAGAGGGTTGCTGATGGCATGGGTGTCAACGATGACGAGCTGAATGACAAGAGCAAGAAGAGAAGGAGAAATACTGATGTTGAGGTTGACGCTAATGTTGAAGACACGGGCAATCATTCGCTTCAACTATCAGATATTGTCAAGACCAGAGACCTATCATCCACTGACTCACCTGGCAACCAAGATACCAAGTCAGTCAAGTTTGGATTAGCGGACATTCTCTCTGTGGAGCATGCTGTTAATAACCTTCAGAATGCCTTGAAGACCATCCTAACGACGGCTTTGGATGAGGAACAACTGGAACAGTACAAAAGAGAAGAAGTTGAGTCATTAGAGGCATTAATGGCTCTTCAAAGATCAAAAATCACGCTTGCTTCCATGCTTAAAACGCTCTATAATGCTGGGAAATTACAAATCTTTGATCAGATAACCCATTTTGAAGAGCTACACGGGAGTCTGTTCACTAAGGAAAGAGTTTCTCTTAATGTCAATACTAAAGCTGAAAACGACGATGACGGACTTGACAATGACGATGACTCTGAACTTCCAGATGGCCAGCTTCCAGCTCTTCCACCGATCAATGATCCTGCGATTCGTGCAAGAGTATTCTTGCACAAATCACTGGTGAAGGATAAACAGTTCATCTCTGGGAAGGAAGCCATACATACACACAACGAGAGGTTAGAGTTCATTGGAGATTCCATTCTGAACTATATCATGTCACAGATATGTTACAATGCATTCCCAGATGCCACTGAAGGTGAGATATCTCAACTGAGATCAAAACTTATAAGTAATGCTACGTTACAGGAATGGTCTGTGAAATATGGATTTGATCAGAAACTTAAGATACATACAGATGATAGTATCTTCAATGGTAAGCTGAAAGTATACGCAGATGTATTTGAAGCGTATATCGGTGGATTGTTGACTGAAAGTCCCGACAACTACTCTGTGGCATACAGATGGTTGAAGAAGTTAGCTCAGCCAATACTTAAAAGAGGTCTAAGTGTTGAAAGAGCTAAAAAAAGTCCAAAGGAATTGAATCTGAATGCAAAAGTGGAGTTGTATTCCTTGATTGGCTACGCTGGTCTTGGATTACAATACAAGACTATCCATAGGCAAATTGAAAATGGAACGAGTTGGTTTGTTGTTGAATTGAGAACGAAAGACAATAGCCTTTTAGGTACAGGATCTGCTAAGAATACCAAAGAAGCAGGTATCAGGGCAGCTATGGCGGCATTGGATAATAAGGAGTTGATTGAAAAATATAGCAGAATGAGAGCTGCGATTCCCAGATCAACATCGAAAGTTTCCCTAAGAGAGGGAGTGGATTCGTTGCATAACAGCTCGTCTCAGCTGAATGAGGGCTGGATTGACTCCGATCCAACTTCACAAAGACAAACACCGACATCAAGTGGATCGTGCAATTCGTCCACCTCTAATAACGACAATCTCCAGAAGTTGAGCAACACAAATCTCGCTTCATCTGGTTCTTCTTCTTCTTCCTGTTACTCCTCATGGGGCAATAATAAAAACATCAAGAGATCACGCTCCAATAACGGACAATGGAAACACGATAACTACAAACAGAACTCGATGAACAATTCAAGCCCACACTCGTCTGGATCATCATACAAAAATGAAAGTAGAGGTTATGGTTCTGATCGATTTTAAACACGGACGTTTTGTTTCGGTTAAATGTCTGTATTACACTGATAAATAGAACAATTATCAACAATCTGAGCTGTCAAGTACACAGTAGTATTATACTCATGACAGGATGACACTTAACGTGCTCTATATAGAGAATACTGCTTGACGAGTCCAAACCTTGGTGAAGAACTAATATTGAAGCATTTTGATGTTATCAGCATGCCTGTTGTAACTTGCTTATTGTTAACTGAAAACAACCATGGTTAATGGCAACCTGGCCGAGTGGTCTAAGGCGCCAGGTTAAGGTCCTGGTCTCTTCGGAGGCGCGAGTTCGAACCTCGCGGTTGTCATTAAATCCATTCTTTTTTTTAGTATGCGATCAACATTGCGTTACCTTGCAGTTTTTGATGTCAAAATTTCTCTAATACATGGTCAAATAGTAATGATAGTACACTTTGAAGAAGATCTTAAAGCTGTGGTTAATGGTGTGACTTTAGAAAACAGGATTGGAACTGCTGGTTTTATCTTTTTCTCTAGGCATCTCTTTATGTATTTGGACATGTTGGAACGTAGAGATATCCCTTTGATACCCACCATTCCGTGCTGTATACCTTGTTGGAAGCTTGCGAGCTTCTCCAGAAATGAAAATACTCCAGCTATGGGACTGTGGGAGTTGTACTACTAAAATTCTGTATTAGGGCGATATGCGTGTGCAACAGTACATGAATAGTGAGTAGGATTTCTAAGCTGGTGGTCTGGTATAGTTATCAGCTGCTGAGTACTGTTGATCTCGTTCAGTCAAATGTTCGTGGCGTACATTGGAGATAAGTTTCATGCTCTACGTCGAGTCGTACTACTAAGTAGAGTGATATCAGCATTATTCAGCACGTTGTGTTGATTGAGCCATGCTCAATTTCTTCAAAGAATTGTGTATTGTGTGTTCCACCAATGCAGAGTGAATCATCCAAAGTGGACATTGAATCATAGCTATATCGCTTTATATCCTTACAGTGTTGGAACTTGAAGTGTTGTGGTGCTAAATAATCATTCGGGCTATATTTCGGATGTCAAGGTGTTAGTGGACTCAACCATTAGCTGTTCAGGTTTAAGTAACCAATGTGTCTCGAGCCGGCTCTCCTTCTCTCAATGCTACTCAGTTTCCAAACATGGACTCACTCTATTCTTAAAACCTTTGTGTACACTCTCTAACGTAATAATGATAACAATGGACGATCTAGCAAGTTAGCTTGTATCAGCCACTTACTTATTCACTCAACTAGTCTCCACTGCAGAAGTGCATAATGTAGATGATCAATGCAATACTTCACACAGCAGCTAAAGAATCATAGACATTTTAATTATCCACTAAAAACTCTGGTTCCCAGGCTAGTTGTCGAGTTCCAAGCTTTGTCTGTTCTCCAAATTCAGTTACGATGATTCCAAACCCTCCAACTCCTCTTTGACACCAGTTGACTCTTCTGAAAGTGGAGTTATTCCAATTCCTGGATTATATCCCAGTCTAACTTTTAAGTCATGAGAACGGTTCAAGTGGTTGAATAAGAGGTCCAAAATGGTCCTTGATTCTTCATGTTTCAATCCTTCGATCTTTTTCACAAATCCTGGAACGAAATAGAGCATTTTGTTCAATGACTGGAAGTATTCTCGCCAATGGATGAGAGACGCAGTTGTTGATGTAAGTCTACACTCAATGATGTTCCCATTGAGCTTCTTAGTGTAGTCCCGATTTTTCAAAAAGGGTGCTCTGCTTTCAGAGTAGACAATAACTCCTGAAACTTTGAAAGAAGTTGATTACAATCTTCAAAAGCATCACTGAAAAGAGTATCATCACCAGTCTCGCTGTTGGCATTATGGTAGAGAATGTGGAAATCCGGTGCTGCCTTTGGTGCACCAATGTTTGGATGGATGTGTAATGGACCAAAGTAGGAGAGATATATTCCATAGCAAACTCGACACCCTTGTCCTTGAAGTCTTGGTTGCTAAATGCGATGACACTGCGTTGGGCAATGGGAAGAGTAAAATCATTCTTAGCAGCATCGCCCAACTGTGACAGTTAAACACCTCAAATTTCAGAACCGAGCTTTGGTGAGAGTCTTTTTACTTGAATGAAGTACTTTCTCTATGAAGGGGAGAGATTCTTGATCAACAAGTAAACCCTTATAGAACAAAAAGCATATATTGTTATCTGGTAATTATGCGTCAAACTTTTCAGTTTGATCCCAAACAGGCAATCATTCTGGGTAGTTGACTCGCTCTTTGTTCTCAACTGGTTTTGCTTCTTCTGGTGCTTTTACAACAAAGGAATCTTTGTCTGACAGACCCATTCTGGTTGTCTCAGTGGCCATGATGAATCCAGTCAAATATTTCCTGGATGATTGTAGTGAAGCTTATTAGTCTATGCAATAAAAGGGACATTGTACTTGATATTTCTGTTAGCTCAAGCGACGTAATATCATCACCTATACAGAAATACGAGGTAGAGGATCTAATCACAAGCCACAATCAGCCATTGAGCAGTGTCACAAGTATGCTAGCCAAATTATTCAGATGGTCAATTGAAGTACACTTGCCATACCACAAGCTTCAAGCCTCTTAAACTCGCCACATTGCGATGCACTCTTGTGGCGTAATATTGGTGTTAGTTGAACAAAATTCCGTAACAGATACTTGAATCCAACTTCCAAAAGTTCGAATTTGGATCTTGAATATTTGATGTTAGAATAGATAACGTTTTATGGTTTGGAATGTAGTACCATCTGGTGGAGATACACAACATAATATATACATCTCTAGGTTTTTCCAATGTAACCAAATTTGAACTACATATCTAGCTCGAGGTATATTGAAGATTGAATAATAGTCAACCATCGACAGCTTGGCTTTACAAGATTGTTGGTAGGGCATCAACACATATCGTCTCGTTACTTCTTAAAAGTGTGGCAGGTATAGTCCAACATTAGCACCTTAAGAACAGACCGTGAGAAAGTCAACAGCTAAGACGATTTGCTCAAAATGTGTTCATATAGAGTTCAGCCCTCAACTAATACATTGTCTCGTGACGAGAATTTGGTACACTAAGAGTGGAAAGCGGAGCCACAGATGTTATTGCGATTACCCCCCTGATTCGCTCAATTGACGTTTCTGCAAGTATAAAGGGAGTCTGGGTATAAGTTTTATGGCCTTTAGTGTGGCTTGTGACTTGTGGCGTATCATATAGAACCAAGAACACAAGTCCCAAGAGGCGTGTAATTTTCATTGACACGACTTGGATCGTGGCGACGAGCAGATGTCACCAATGGAAAACCATTCCATTGTATTCAGGTGCCAACTTTCCGATGAATATGACTTAGATGGACAAATTTCATCAGTGGAATCTTTCTCTTTTCCACAGAGTATCATTGGCAACCGTTGGTTAAAATGCGGTCTTTTCCTACACACTGCAAAAAAGAAAATTAGAAATCTACGTGATTGTGGCTAGTGGTTGAAAGCATGCTAAAAAGCCACACTGCATACAAATGTCTGCCATATTGAACTCATCGCTCAGTAATTACGACAAAAAGCGCTTAAAGTATGGTTATTGTTGTATGGTTACACATGTAGATGGACAAGCCACCACATCCAACCCTTGAAAAGATCCAAATGTTAATTCCAAGCACTATAAATTAGTAGAGCTTTCCTTGCATTGTGAATCACATTTCTATGCTGTAGTCCATATACAGCCAACTATAACTGTTATTAACCATGTCTGCTACTGACACGAACGATAAATCAAGATCTGGTAGTCTGACAGACTCTGCAAGCCATGATTCGGAAGCGAAACTACCACGTGCATCTGAAAAGGTGTCTGAGTATGGCAATTACAAAATATTGTTACCAGATAACTCGAACTATAAGGTTATAAAAGACTGGACCCAGGAAGAAGAAGACTGCGTCCGCTGGAAAGTTGATCTTACTTTGTTACCTCTTCTCGTTTCTGGCTTCTTTGTTCTGTAGCTAGACCGTGGTAACTTGGCAAATGCCCTGACGTCGACCTTCATGAAAGATGTTGGAGTTGACAGTCACCAAATCAATGTCGGTCAACAGATGTTGTCACTTGGTATTGTTCTTGGTGAAATTCCTTGTAACTATGTTCTTCAGAAAATCGGTCCTGCAAATTGGCTTCCATTCCAAACTATTGTTTGGGGATCTATCGCCCTTTCACAAGGTTGGATCAAGAAATATGGTGCTTTTATCACCACCAGACTGCTCTTAGGTTTGGGTGAATCCGGTTATATCCCTGGTGGTCTTTATACTCTTTCCAAGTATTATAAAAAGAAAGAGTTAGGACGTCGTCACACCATTTACTTCGTGGGTAACTTGGGTGCATCTGCTCTCAGTGGCCTTATCGCTGCAGGAATCTTAAAAGATCTCACTGGTGTAAACGGGTGGAGTGGCTGGAGATGGTTATTCTTCGTTGAAGGCATTGTCACCATAGCTGTTGGAATTATACTCTTGTTCCTCCTGCCAAAATCGACACAAGATTCATCCACTTTCCTTTTAAGAAAATGGCAGTTATACACAGAACGGGAACGTTATATATTGACACAACGACTCATACTCGACGACCCATTAAAGGCTCTCGACTTCAAGAGAAAAATCACTGTTAAAGATGTTGGAAAAGCGTTATGGCAAATCAGACCGTGGCTCCATTTCTTCATCACCGTTACGTCACTTTGTACCGCTAGTCCAATTGGTACTTACTTACCATCCATTGTTAGAAAAATGGGTTACACTCAATTCAGAGCCAATGCAATGTCTTCAATTGGTACCTGGATATCATTGGTATATTTGATCATAATTGGTCAAGTTCAAGATCGTTTCAAGCCAAAGGCAATCACAGTTATTATAACTTCCGGTTTACAAATGGTGTTTGTCATTGCCTTGAGAGGAATCACAACATATGCAGGGAACCACCTGAGACTTGGTATATTGATCATGGTACAGAGTTTCATGGGTTTGACACACATTGTCAATACAAGTTGGATTAGTATGAACTCCCGTATTCCAACAGATAGAGCTATACATCTGGCACTTATTATTAGTGCTGCCAATGCTGCTGGTATATACAGTTCTCAAATTCTTAACACTGACGACGCCCCACATTACACTAAGGCATTCACTGCCCTTACTGTCATTACCATCATTGCTTTCTTAGCGTCTATTTTCACATACTGGCAATATATCTTCTCTAACAAAAAGTTGGAAGAAAAGTATGGGCCTGTTGAGGTTTTTGAAGAAGAAGGACTGAAAGATGATGTGTTTACTGATGATGAGGGGTTCGTTGTTCTTGATCACTCGAAAGCTCAGGAGGCTGTCGGTGAAGTTAAGTTTAAAAATTTCAGATACACGCCATAATTTTATACCTCTCTTTAAATATTTGTCAATGTTAGGTTTCAGATTGATTTTGCTCGTCATGTAAGTATAGTTAATGGATGATGCTATTGAGTTGTAATTTACAAGGTGAGTTATTTACACAAGTCATTACACCTCATTTTTCTTTATACTTAAGCATATGGAATCACAATGGGATTTGGTACTTCCAGTGAGGGTTTTTTTCACACATTTTGGTAATAAGAGAGATGAGTTGTTAAACATATAAATATGGATCAATAAAATTGGCAGAGACTTTCAGGGACTCACAGGAATCTATTGTTCTTAATCAGGAGTTCAGCTAACTGTACAGTCAAATCATAATTAGCTCTCGAATAGTGGACTCTGTGTGTTCACAGAGTATGCAGAATATTGCCGTTACGTACATATCCTGGAAAGAGAACACAACTTGTTCAAAACTTGCTCTCTAACACAATCATACAAGTATCTAACTGAAAAGCTGTAAGTTTTTAAATAGAGCTGTAATATTTGGTTACAAAAGTTCACGATAAGGCGAGCTATAATAACACATGGCTTACTGACTTAGAACCTGCTCAGGAAATGAGTGCTTCTGCTAGGACTCAGATTGTGCAGAAAAGGGCTAGCAGATGAGCAGAAATAGATTTGGAAGGACGGGACCTGGAATTGCACTATAAAAGTGCTGCATGCTTTTTGCTGACTAGGGTATAATAGATGGGAGAGCAGCTAAAATTACCTGCTTCTGTGTTGGGAGTATATGAATACTCGAACAACACCAAGGCTCTAAACGCAATGTAAGGTGATGTAATCCTAATACTAATAACATTCAACATGTACAACAACCAATATCGTCTTTCCAAATATGGTTATAAGTCTTAGCGCTTCATACAGCTGATACAAAATTAACAGTTCTTCCCGAAGTTCTAGGCGTCCGTTTAGCTCGATATCAATTACTGTGTGATACAGATCTCCATTATTTCAACATGACCCAATTTTCAGGCAGGTTTTTAATGGCTATGAGTTGAATCATGTTACATATATGCTCTAAATACTGTTCTGTGAATCCTTATCAAATCATTTATATCAACTCTTCTCCTTAACTTCTGGAAACTAAAACTAAACCCAGGTCGGTGTAAGCAAGCCCCAACCAAGCAATTTGGAAATTTATATAGCGCTGTAACAATTACATGTTCGCTATCTTATTCGACGTTAAAACTATCGGCTCACATTTAATTGGTTATAGTGGGCATATCTGCTCCTTGCGGGTCAAAATAAAGCCAAGTCTACGGAACTATAAAATTGACAAGCTGCTCAGCACCCGGGCGTACGTTGTGTGTGAATTTTAAACTCGTAATTTTAACCTTTTTGAACTGGAGCTGAATCTACGAGTTAATATTCCCACATGGGGCGCATGATTCAACACATGGAGCTTTCAAAAATTCACATGCATGTTTGATTCATGTGCTCTCCAGGATGAATATCAATATGACCTGAACAGGCTTAAAGGCAATATGAACGAGCAATGATCGACCATGTCACGAACCTATGTCTTGCGTCACGCCAATATTGTCTATGCTGAAGTAAGCGTTAAGTATAATGCTCTTCTCTTTAACTAAGATCTTGAAGTAATGTCAACAAAAGGCTAAACGACAGCTGCTCAAAAAAAGTGTCATTTTGTTCCCGTCAAAAACATAGCGGGCAGGGAATAAAATGGCATAAATTGAAATTTTACAGGGAGTTACCATGTTCAGCATAAATACAACTCAATCAAACCTACCAAGCCGCCACGTAGCCTGATTCCATGCAGTTTATATATTCCAATAACCATTGGTTTTGTGCTTAACATTAGTATTGCTCTATAACTACAGCGTCAAAGTCCTTACTATATGACTACTATTCGCCATGAAGAGGAAACATTCATCCCAATCAGAGAGGCGAAAGCTCTTGTCAGAACTGGATACAAGACTCTTCGCACTTATGTCTGGATCTCATTCCCCCGCCCCATTTACTTTAAAAAATATGTTATAATCACTCGCTGCTTGGAAGGTTTGTGGGGGGTTCGAAAATGAAGAGATCGAGAAGATCGAGAACAGGACAAATCAGGCATTTTCCAAAACTTTTGTACAAAGCCTTGTCAGTAACCTTTACACAACCTGAGCTGAGCTCAATAAGAGATTGTATCATGTGACGTTGCCTGCCTCTTGTCATGATTACTAGAAAACCCCCCAAGCAATGCTTATCGATATCCATGAAGTTGTCATGTGTCATACGTGACCTCTGCAGACTTCATAAAGCACACTTCTTATCTTGTCAACTGTTGTAGGCTCTAATTACGGTACATTATTCTCTGACATGTGGATTGATAGCACCTATTAATGTGCAACTAATGATGATGACAGTATCTGTATTATTTCCTGTGGAATTGATTATTAATTGTAATGGTCATACAGTCAATGAACAAACATATGATGTCTTTGTATGAAATTGATTGGCAAACTACATGGTGACTGATGGCACATTCTCGTATTATAATTAATTTATTTAATTTTGATCTATCCTGTCAATTCTAGGTGTTCGGTTAGTAAAGTTGAACGTGTTTGAATTTCTCTTTTCTCGCTTGCTCTTTATTGTACAACAAGCACGTTTGAACTGCATTAAAGAGCTCATACAAGGAATTAAACTTCACCACATGTATAGGTCAAAGCTTCCTTCCCCTGATCTCCAATCAGTACTCTGTTGGCAGTCTTACTTGCGTTAGCAGATTGGTGCATCTTAACCAAAGAGTAAAGATGAAGAAAAAGGAAGTTTAGCAAAAGGAGTCAGTTTTCTTGTTTTTCTTCTCTTTAGAATTCTCAGATAATGTAGATAAGTTCAAGTTGTTTAACATCATTCTCCTGTTTCTTCTGCTTCCTTTCTTTAAGCCCCTTCCTTGATGTATTTTGCTAAAAAGCATTGCAGAATCAACTTTATTTTCCTGGTTCTTTATCTTTCCCAATCTGGTCAAAAGAGTAAACAATAGACAGAGATTGCCATCAGACAAAGAAAAGACTTCGTACTTACCTAACTGGTTCTCTTTGGTGGAATATGAACCACATTATAAAATACCCAATGCTATCATTTCCATACAATGGTCCGAGAGGAAACCTCCAAGGACTCCCACAGTCAATACTTAAAGCATAACAGACGAAACAAAAAAGTCAACAAGAAAAATTTTAACTCGTAGAAGTGTGTTGTTCATACCAGAAAAGTTGTTTACGCCAGGGCTTTTTTTTATTAGCTCTCTGTTGCCTGAGTGGCAGAAAAACCAAAAAAAAACTCTAAAATTACCCGCATGCGTCTGGGCCTCTACCGTATAAGGCACAATAAGTGGTGTATCACATGTAGGAATTAGGGAGAATTTTTAAACAAGATAACACCACAAGTATCCACTGCTTTTGCATCCTCTACGAATATAAGTATAGGCATTAATCCTCAGGTGTTTCTGTCTGTGTGTGTGTATTTTCTCCATATTCTCACTTGCTTGCTTTGAAGTTGATTGGAAATCGGGAAGAAGGACCACAACCAGTTTCTACGTGCCTTTAAACCATTTGTACTCTATTTTCCATACCTATATTAATTGAAGACACACGTTTGTTCCAGAAATGCTCCATACTTTATCAACAGTTATTACACTTGTACAATACGCTGTTACTGTTGTGCAGTACATATCGGTGAGTAACTCCATTGCGCCTCTATCCGTCAGATGACTTGAAGTTTGTATTGTTGCTAACTCTTGAATGATAGATGCTCATATCGTTAATGATTATAACGCCCGTCATACTCCTCCTTGCTTGGGACTTGATGATATATGCCATGCGTCTTGTTCAACTTAAACAAGTTGGTATTAATGTTGTCGATTGGTTCCACGAGCTAAAGTCTAGTACTCGAGGTTTATGGACGATAAAGTTGAAAAGAATTGGAAAGAGACAGATGTATAATCAAAAAGTTATCTGTGAGGCCTCGATTGCTGGTTAAATCGAAAGGCCCTTTAACTCAACAACTCATCATGGCATTTTCATCCAATATGTCGATGATCAATATCAACACCATGATGAATCACTGGAAAGACCACTGAGAGAAAATTGGCGTACTTCTCTCGGTCTCATGAGCCATCGGGCCTCTTGCGGTTTTTTACACATTATTTTTGCTTCTATGCCGTGCTACTTTTTTCTATTTGCTATTTACAATTTTTCAGGGGGGGGGGGTTCGATGATACACCTATCATCTACGTGTTTGCTTATATACCTATATATATAGCATTATTGGGAGGTTTCAACCGGTGCTACTATTATAAAAAGATGATTCTACAACTATCACCTCATACCTAGTACAGATATTAAAAACCGTGGTCTGCCATTTTAGCCATGAGATGGTGCGCTTACCAGAAAGCTCAAGGACGGGTAATGCTTTTATGGTAGGGGCAATATGGAATCTTTTTTTTTCTCACCAAAGGTCGGCAACTTTTCAGTGTGTATGAATAGGAATCATACCTTTCAATCACTATCTGCTTAAAAGGTATATAACAACAAGATGGATCACATTCACGCACAAGCTGCTCCTCAAAAGGAGAACGATTCTTTCATCTCAAGAGTTACAAGCAACCCAGTTTTCCCACTAGGTTTGAACGTTGTTCTTTTCATTGCCGGTGTTGCCTTCATCCAATCTCCATTGATGGACGCAATGGCTCCTCAGCTCTAAACAATTTTATGATTAACACATATACATGATGTTGTTGATTTCTATTGGAACGAATTCCACGTGTACATATATTACAAGTTCCGTTACGGTTTAACTGTGGGTATATAACAATCCAAAATTCATTCAAAGCTCTCTTTGACGTTTTAACCTGCTTAGTCTCTCTGTGTAGAAAAGCGCGGAATGGCGTTGATGGCAGGCACATATCAATAACCCACTACAAAGGTCATCACATTCATAATTCCTTTGAAAACTTCTGTGTCATTAACAATTGGAGATATAAAAAGGTATAAACAATCTCCTCCCTCATAATTAGTTATACAAATGACAAGCTTACTATTAAACAAAACAAAAAATGGAATAAAAAGAAGAAGGGGAGGTCAAGAGATATTAGATTCATCATATTAATCGTGGTAAAATCGACAATCCCGAGCACACGTTTCGTGAAAAAGACAAAATGGGCTCAAGGGCACAAACCGTTATAGAATATCATATTGCTTAATTCGCTGTGAGCACAATGTACAAAGCATGCAAGATGGCTGGGAACCAAATGAAACCTATGATGGTGTTAGTTTAACCTGGTCGTGTGTGCTTACTTTTTCTTTTTTTTTAGTTCGAGCTGGTCCCGTTGTCCAGCCACGCTGGAACATATCGAGAACCCCCCCCTCGAATTCTAAGCCAGAGTCAGTTATACTTACAACAACAAATACAGTTGATCAACAAGTCCCTACCGGCACCTCTAACGAGGAAAACAGCAAGAGGTGGAAGCAAGATAGCTTAAACGTTTGTTAGTTATTCAAGTGCTTTTAGTTCACTGTCTTGTTTTGCTTTCAGTTGTAATGTAGAACGTAAAGATACACACGACGCACTATTTTCCATGAGCCATATAGACCCCGTAAATTCAAAGCAACTTCATATCAACCAGAAAACATAACAGTAGAAAAGGTGCTTACCAAGAATAACGTTAACAATCTTAGCAGCGTCAGCCATTGTTTAATGTGGTTTTCAATTAATTGATTAAAACTTAACAATAATGGAAAGGAAATGAGGAGAGAAAAGGAAGAGAAAAAGGAAAGATGTTGTTGTTTATATAATATGAAGGGTTCGGCAAATTTGGTTGTGATATCTGTGCGCGAAATTTCCCCCGTGGGAAATGACGGAAACGATGATGTTGGAAAAAAGCAATACATGATATCCTTATTAGGGAGAGTTTCCGTTTCAGGAAGTATATTACATAATACATGACAAAGCACTATGCACCATGATGATTTACCATCGGCACCATCATTTCAACACTTTCTTAACAATCTTTTCAACTTCTTCCCAATCGTTTGTTGGAACTCTTGTCATTTCAATGTTACCAAAGTATTCTCTAATCTGCATCAACTGTTGATACGACTTCTTATCATGGATAAAAGAAACCGCAACACCAACTCTACCAAATCTACCTGTTCTTCCAATTCTGTGCAAATAAGTCGAAGGATCAGCGTTACCATTCTTATCCGTTGGTAAATCGTAATTGACAACCATCGAAACCGTTGGAATATCGATACCTCTTGCCAAGACGTTTGTAGTGATTAACACCTTTGAACGGCCAGATCTGAAATCATCAATTAAACGATCACGTTCTTGGTTCTCCAATCCAGAGTGTAGGATTGAGATTTGATGTCCATCATGTTTCAACTGTTTGTAAATCTTATCAGCCGTATCCTTTCTAGCAACGAAGATAATGGAAGATGCGATGGTCAATAACCCATATAACTCTGTCAAAACTTCGTACTTGTGTTCTTCGCTATCACAGTCCATGTATAACTGCTTAATAGCATCAACGTTCAATTCCTCCTGTTTCAATGACAACTGGTTAGCATTTGGAACAAACTTTTCTGCATATTTACGGACGTCATCTGGGAATGTTGCAGAGAATATAACCAATTGGGTAGTCTTTGGAAGGAACTTCTTTACACGTACACATTGATCACCCATACCCTGTTGATCTAACATATTATCAGCTTCATCTAGCACAAATACCTTAACCTGAGAAGTGTTGACCTGTTTACGACGAATCAAATCGAGAAGCGTTCCTGGAGTACCAACCAAGATTTGAGCATTGATGGCTTGACCTTTCGTGAACGCATCTGGAACGACAAGCTGTGTTGTAATTCCGGTGTATTTACCCATAATCTCCACAACATCCAAAGTTTGTCTGGCCAACTCTCTTGCTGGCGCTAAACAGATTGCCTGAACCTCCTTGAGGTTTGGATCAACACGGGATAACATCGTTAGCGAAAAGGCGGCGGTTTTACCCGTACCACTTTGGGATTGACCAATCATATTTCTTGGTGGATTAGAGATCAAAAGCGGTAAGGCCTTCTCTTGAATCTTTGAAGGTTTCTGGTACTTCATTGCGTACAACCCCTTCAGTAATTCAGGTTGAAGCCCAAGCTCTTCAAACGATTTGATGGAGTACAACGGAGAGTTTGGATCAGCTTGTAAATCGGCAAGTTTGACCTTGACTTCGTACGAAGATTTCACCAAGTTACTTGCTGGATGTTCAGCTTTCTCATCTGTCTTGGATTGCCCATCTGTTGTGGATTTCTCTTCTGTAGTTGGCTTCACCTCTGCCTTCACTTCAACGCTCTTCTTCTCCTCTTTCGTCTTCTCTGAAACGTTCTTTGTCTCCTTAGCATCTGCCTTTATAGACAATGAGGACAAAAGGTTAGCAGCATCTGACGCGTCTCTTGACTCAGTCATGTCTGTATCTCTTTATATAACGACGGTAAATTATACCAACAGAGATTCAATGTTCATTGAAAGCAAATGGGAGGATTTGTGGTCGGTTTCCCTCAAAAGGCAAAAAGGAAAGAAAAAAACTTCGAGTCCATCCACCCGGACACCACAAATGAAAAACAACACACGTTTCCATAGCTACGCACTACAAAGGTATTAAATCTTAGATTAATCGTAACGATGGTCATTAGTTCTTTCTGAATATGAATAAATTAAACATTTAAGCTGTGATCTTATCTGGGGTCCAGTCAAGTCCAATACGTCTGTAAACTTTTTCTTGAACCTCAGTCCACAGCTGGGCCTTCTCCTCCTTTGTCAACTTTACAACGGCCTGTTGTGGTGAAGATTGGGAAACATCGTTCATGATGGCCTTCTTTAAAAGTGAGCCTTTGTTTGAGTTGACAAATTTTGGTGATGGTAGTCCCAAGCTCTGCGCCTGCTGTTGGCGCTTCCACTTCTTTACCTCATGGCAGATCTTCTTGAAATCGTAACGGCATTGTGCTTCAACTGCGAGGTTCAACAGGTAGTTTTCAATAACATTACGCCATTCCGGTTTAGATAGACAACGTGGAGTGCACATTGATGTTGGCATACCAGACGCTCTAACAATCTGTTCGTGTCTCATTCTTGCAGCGTTTAAAGTATACTTTGCTGTTTGTTCTCTAAACGCAGTGTCCAATTTGGCTTCTTTGTAGATATCGCTTTGGACTAGAGTACGCACCACCGTACTATCATCAGCATCCAATGGTAAAAATTCAAACTTGAAACCTGGTGGTGAATAAATAATTGGTAATTGGTTTCCCCATTCAGGTTTAAGACTCTCCACAATTAAAAGGGAACGAATATCGTTCAATTCCCAGTCTTGTAACGCACGTTTGGTGAACAATGGTCTTCCATCGCACAACATTTTTGGATCAGCCATCAATTCTGGGGAATACATATCTGTAAAGGACGTTGGGAGAGCCTCTTGTAACGTTAATACAACTCCCTTTTGATAAGGTTGATAATCCACCTGCGATGAGACATCGGTAAATGTTGTGCCAAGGGTATTTGCAGCACTGAATAACGAATCAGCGGTTGTTGAGCCTGTAGCCGTAGACATGGTTGTAGAAGCTATAGACGGTACTGTATGAAGTTGTTGCATATCGACATCCATCCGATCGTCTCCTAACAATGAATCGCTCTCAGAAAATGCAGCTGTTGAGACATTGTCGTAACTGATGACAGAATCCGTATCCATTCTCTCTAATTGTTCTGAGCTGTCATGTAAACTTTGTTGTAGTGCTGATATCTGATCCTCTTGTTTATCCTTTCTGAGCCGTAGACGTCCAAAGAACCCACTCTTACGTTTTTCTGTCGTGATTGTATCTACCGATTCATTAGACATCGTTCTTGTTAGCGATGAATCCGATGCTGTAGACATCACACGTTGTAAGGGGGAAGGTCCATGCCGTGAAGTTGTAGTGCTGTTGAGCCGTAATGTCTTATTAATTTCATCTCTGGCTCTGTTGGTATACTCTCTTGGAGTATTAGTTTTGCCTGATGAGGCAAATGGTGAAATGTACATCCTCCCTCGTGGTAATTTATAATCTCTTTAGTTCAAACGTATCCCTCCTTGTTAAACTTCTGCCTTTCCTGATCAATATATAAAAAGGGGGTGTTGAATAATTTAGTTGTTTGTTGCTAGATTAAATTCCTCGTTGTATTTTCGGTGATTCTCCAGCGATTATTTTCCAGGGTTTTTCCTTTGATCCTTTAAGTAACACACAAACTCGCAAACACGGTTGACTGTAATGAAAAGATGTGTATAATCTCTCGCTCTGTAGAGTCAGTAGATCCTGTGTATTTTGTATCTCCTTAAAACTCAGTGTCTTTACTTTCAAAAAGAAGGGAACAGGAAAAAAGAGAGAAAGGGAAAAGGGATGGAAAAATTATAACTAAATTTTCCTTCGTCTGAATGTGACTTTTTCCTTTCTTTCTGGCTTGTTCGCTCATATACGGGACGTATGACAAGGTCAAAAAAAAGAAAGGAAAAATACAGCAGAATGCCTGCATTCACGCATAAAATTTGTAAAAGTGATAACTTTTTTTTGCCGCACGGAAGATTATTTTGGTGTTGTTTTTTATTTGAGTTTACCCGGGAAAACCGCCCCAATTGGTGAAAGCCGCGAAGAAAAAAAAGTTGTACCGATTGTTCACGGAACTTTACGTACAATGCTGCTAAACTGGTGAGCTTACTATTTATACAACAAAAAAGTGTATTCTAGGAATTAATTAAATCGTGCGTTTATTTCACATTATCTTATATATCTTGATCAATTGAATAGAATAAGAGCTGTAGCAAGGCTAACAATTGCGAAGATACGTGCGAGGATAAATACGAAGTTTCGCTTGGATTCATGTATCGGAAAGTTTTGCAAGATCCCACAAAGGTATGCCCCTCCTCAAAAATGAGCTCTTCTCTTTAATAAATGCGTCACACAGTTGAGGAAAGTTTTCCCGAACCCCGGGCTGAACGTCTGATCCTCCCCCACCTTCCTTCCGTACGTTGTGTGAAGACCCAAGTTGCCTTAAGTGCCCCAACGTACATATCTTACCTTGCAGCATGTTCGTGCATCTTCGGAAAAACCTACTCTTCAAAATAAAACAATTTACAGGGTGAGTCTCTTTTTGGTGTTTGGAAATTTTGAGCCGCACAGTTAGCGAGTGTTATTTCAGAGCTTTGGAAACGCTTGTAGTTTATCCCTCAACAATTGGTATGATATGTGCATAATAAGTTATAACACCTCAAATGGACTATACGACAAACTACGGTTGAAGTGGTTGTTGTGGCTAACAGAATACTCACTTGGAGCTACGTAGTAGCAATTAGGATACGCTGAAGTACTTGTTCATGCACCTAAAGATGACATCTACAATTTGTACGGGGATCAGTTAATGACCCACAAGAGATGAAATCTGAGAGTTTATGGAAAGTGGGATCTCAAGTCTTGGGAATAGTCGCATCTTTAGGGATCACCTTAGAAAATGCATCAAGGAAGCTTGGAATTAGACAAGTCTCGTAACTTGAGGTACTAATTCTTGAATGGTGATTAGGTCTGGACATGACCATACCCTCTACTGAGATATAAAGTGTTACAACTCATTAAGAGAGCGATCTTTGAGCCGCGACAAATAGATGAGTGTTTAAAATATCATCCCTTATATATCACATACTCATTAGATGCTTAGCATCTTCAGGATGCTATAGATTACTGGATGATGACTTTCATTATACCCTATTTCCGCAATCCGGATTCACAACATTCAGGGTGGTCAATACTTATTAGTTTATAACCTCTCTAATGATGGTCATAAGTGTGCAATGATTCTTTACTAGACATTGAATGGTTGATTGTAGTTCAATAACCTAAGACCATCTGATCATACTTCAAAAAAATTTACAACGGCTAAACACGTTTCAGGTTCAACTGCCTCACCTTTTCGAATGTAACATAAACCCTTATTCTTTAAGAGTTTTACCTTACCTGTGCATTTAAGACGTATGGTAATAGCTCCGATTATCGGATAAAGTGGTTTGCATATATACTGTGCAAGGAAATTAGATCCGCGTATAGTAATAGTTAATGGGCTCGGATTGGAACTTCATGGACCGACGAGAAAGTTCAAGCACAACTATTAATTTGTATGTTATGGGTTAGTACTGTTATGGTGTCTGAAATCCAGAGCTATGAGCAATATGTGGTTCCTTCAGTATGAAGATAATGTCCGAAACTGGCTTTCCCAAATTCTTAATTAACATCACGATATCATAGGTTAATTCAGTGATGATCATTGACTAAGTAGGCTGCTCAGAGTCTGTGCCAGCTGTCAATGACAACAGGTCAAAAAAATCAATTCATCTAGTATGCATTCCATCATGTGTGATCTACACATTTCATGTGCAATACTTCTTAAAATATCTTTACGGCATAAAGCTGGCTTGATTCATAAATTAGGATGCCTTAGACTAGTTGAAATTTCGAAGTGCCATATTTCATATTCCATATATGCATAAATTTCCGAACCTGCGTTATGTGCTAATTGAAGATCAACCGAAATTTTCTCCGATAATTTCGATTATAAATCGTAGTTTCTCAGTAATGCTGTCCCACAAATCATTCCCATGTCTGTATATGATAATAGGATAATTCCTAAAGGTTCTGTTTCAAGCCGATTGATCAGGCCGATCTTTGCAGTTATCTTGTGTAATATTTAGCTTTTTAAAGTTGACGTGTGGTCTCATGGAGGTGGAAAGAGCATCAAATTACAATACATAGACGTTAAACCATCTTCCTCAACAGTAAGTATGGTGATATCCAAACATCCAAGGTCTTTGGATTTACTCCGAGCTGTGTACGGTCAAAACTTCTTACCATTCAGTATTCAACAATTACAAAAAATTGGCCACAGAGGGAAACCGACAATGCTGAACAACATTACATTGAGAGCAAATGGTAGAGTGAAATAAAATGATACTTAGATACGAGATTCAGTGTTAGAACAACGAAACTTGTTTCATTTTAAAGCCTGATTTTGAAAATTTGGAAAGCCAGATCAATTGTTAATGATTGTTCTGTGAATCATCATTTCAAGTCACTCCCCCCCCCCTCATATGCCTTTTTAGAAGCACTTCCACCTCTTTTGGGCTTTCTCAGATGGTATACCCAACACTCACTAAGAATATACTATTAAAGCATTTTGTTTCACCTGGACTTGTTGGTGTTACGCTTGTAGCAGTTGTACCACTGGTGTCACTATTGGCGTAATCAGCGCCATGGGTAGTACTATCAGCATTGCACGCAAATCAGGATGTAGCTTCAACAGATAACACTATGTTTCACTAATCTCTCTCTGCACATCGCCTTCAATTAGCACTGGACTTTTGATTCTAGACCCAAACTGGTAATTTGTTCTACATGAACTGCAGTATTAATTAGGACCTCTGACCCTTGAATCTCTCACACTTGCTAGTAATATTACACTTTTCTTCCACCTCTTCTACGTATGATCTTATTACACGGTTTCACCATCTCGGCGGCTAACTTACCACAGGGTATAAAGGGCTCCTCAAAACGCTCTGGGAAGTTTTCCGATCTTAGTGGCAAACACAAGCACAAATCATAAACGGAGAACACTAAGTAGATTACAATTGCACTACGAACACATTCAATTTTTGTTAATCTGGGAAATATCTTCCCGCTACATACAACATCAGAAAAAACACACCTGAATGATGGATCCTTCTTCAACTTTTACTGTTTACCAATGGCTTTGAAAACGCTCATTCAATCGTCATTGATCGGTGTTTACTGTGTGTTCTTTTAGTGCATCAGCGTCAATTTAGCCGCCATGTTTTTTGTTCATTGTGTATTTTTTTGGTTTTGGCTCTGTTTCTTTGGTCCCTCAGACGCGCGCGCGCGTACGCGTCCACAGACGTTGACTTGTGGCCAAATCAATATTACATAATGATCCTATGAGTGATTATGTAATGATTGTTTTCTCCCGCGAACGCGTTTTGTCCGGTAGAGGTCTTCCACCGGTGTGTCTATGAAGGCTTCAGACAGCTTTGGAGGAAGAACCCATAGATTTCTCGAACAGTTGGGTGTTTTTTTATGACGTTTTGTTACAACTCACGGTAACATAATCTGTCATTCTTGATCTGTTTCGGTATCTCAATTGGTAAAACGTCACCAAAGAAATTGGAAAAAGAACAAATTGAAAATCAAAATTGGGTGGGATAAAAAGAACTGAAACACCCGAACACCCAGGGGAATGTACATTTCTAAAAAAGTGAACAAAAGTTGTATTTCAAAGGGAGAGAGAGAAATCGAACTTTAGTGTTTTGCATGCGGGACTCTTTCAGTTATTGAACCAGTGAACTAACCCGATAATATGTCTGGATTACAACGTCGTAAAGTGAAACAAGTCTCCAACGACAGGAATGACTTCAGTCAATCGTCAACTCCTGTTGCTGAAGACAATAAGCCCCGTGTGGGCTACGATCCAGAGGACAACGCAATGACTATCCAGGAGTCTAAAGAACCACCATTGACTTTGATGGAAGAAGTTATTCTTATGGGGATTAAGGATAAAGAAGGATATCTCTCCTTTTGGAATGATAGCATCTCATATGCTCTTCGTGGTTGTATTCTTCTCGAATTGGCTTTTAGGGGGAAAATCCGTGTGGTTAACGACCCTGCAAGAAGACGGTTCGAACTAGGTGAACGTTTGATTGAGGTTGTTGATGATAAGAAAACAGGTGAAACCTTGTTAGATGAAGCTCTGAACATCATGAAGAACGATCCAAATAACTTGAGTATTACAAATTGGATCGATTTACTCAGTGGGGAGACTTGGAACTTGATGAAGATCAATTACCAATTGAAACAAGTGCGTGAAAGATTGGCAAAGGGCTTGGTCGATAAGGGAATCTTGAGGACTGAACGTAAAAACTTTTTGATCTTTGACATGCCAACACATCCTTTGGCTGATGCAACTTCCAAAAACGATATCGTCAAGAGAATCTTGTCGCTGTTAACCCAAAGAACTGTGCAACTGCCAACTTCGTCCAAATTCCCAGATACTACGAGATTTAAATATCTGCGTTCGATCTCCCTTGTATGTGCATCTTACGCTGCAAATGTCTTGGAAAATGTTTTGATTTCATTAGGTTATGACCAAAGAGATCGTGCATTTGCAAGAGCCGATGAATTGTTGAGCCAATTCTCACAGTTCCCATTTGAACAAACTTCCGGTTCGTTGAACTTGGGAATCAACTTGACGGAAGAGGTTAATCAAGAAATTGAGAACAATCCAAACTCAGACTTACAACTGGAGGTTGTCGCTGGTGTCTTATCCGTTTTCTCAAACATGGATACTCTCTTGTGATGTAATAAGTCACCGTATACTAGAAAAAAAAGAAAACGTATATACTAATTAGAAGGAGTGAGTGTGTTGTTTATCTACTATCATAGGAAGAGGTGCATGATGGTGCTATATGATACTAAATTTAAGGGTTAAGTTGTGTTTTTTTTTACTAGTGTAAGAGTGGTGGTTGTTGACTTATAATCAGACAAGATTCCTTGAGCTGAGAAACTCGCTGTCAGCAAACATCTCAGTCGACAAGTTATTGGTTTGATCAAGGACTTGAACTCCTCCAATGGATTCCACAAAATTGTGAATCAATGACCTGGATGGATCGTCATAACAGTCACCACAGGATTCCCACCACATACCACCTCCTAGTTTCATACAGTGGACATATGTGCCCTTCTTTCTAACAGATTCAGGGTTGTCATAAGATACAAATGTCTTTGACTTGAAGTCATAGCAATAGGCAACAACACACTGTTCATCGAATTGTTCTTTTGTACCAGGTAGTGGCAATTTGTTGTAGTTCCAGATACCTTTCTCATCACTAGATCCTTCTCCAACGCCATGAAATGGATGACCCAATCCAGCAGTCATAGTGAAAGATCTACCATAGTTTGCCATTCCAAGGACAATCTTTGACGAGTCTATGCCCTTCTTTTTCAAATACTTGACCGCATCATCAGCACATAATTCATCGTTGCTGTTGATACTAGAACTCCGTTTATACAAGTTACAATGGTAACCCGTTGTCTCTGACCATTCACCTGCAAAATCATAAGACATCAAATTCCAGAATGACAAGTATCTATCAATCTCTTTCACTGGGAAAGTGCTCAACTTTTGCACGAATGTAGGAGTTGCCATGGTCAACAAGATGGTATCCATCTTCAGACATTTTGACTCTTCAATATTTCTAAACTTTTGTCTCAATTTTTTCATTATCAGAACGTATTTGGAAATTTCATAATGAGTGTCTGGGTATTCCCAGTCTAAATCAATTCCATCAAATCCATACATCATCATTAAGTCAACTGCAGAGTTGACAAACCTGTTCAATTTCTCATCAGTTGATACACCCTTTTTGAAGTTATCCCTGTTTGACCATCCACCGATGGACATTGATACCTTAACGTGTCTATGAAGCTTCTTCAAGGCAAACATCGTTGCTATGAGTCCTTCATTTGTACTGGTTGTTATATCATATCCTGTCTTAACAAAACGTGACTCTATTGGCAACTCCAAGTCTGCCCAGCTATCGCTCAATTTAACCTCTCCTGTTGACGGATCAACGTTAAAGAACGAATAGAATACATTTGTTGTATACTCCAAAGGTATTTGGTCTGGGAAGTGCTTTCTGGAATACACAGACCAGTTCGAATAGTAAACACAACTCCTCATCCCATCCATTTGTGATTGAACTTCCGCTTTCTTAATCGAAAAGTGATTCTTCAAGTGATGGAAGAACATGCTCAAATCCGCATCAAACACGCACACAACTTCAAGATCTACTGTATAGTTATAATTGTTTATATCCTCATAAACACCTTCGAGTAGAGGACTTTCCAACTTCAACAGACAAGATCTAAGGCTCTATTTAAATCAGTTTTGTGGTTTATGGCGCAGTACTGCACATTCCTATCACAGTCACAAACGGTGATATAGTTGTTCGATGCTGCCTGAGTGCTCCTCCGTATAAACAGCACAAATAATTCAATCGATTCAGATTAAGAAGTCGTTCACCACCTGCCAGGCTACTCACACAAGGCACAACAGCACAGCCACCAAATATGTGCGAGTTTCTCAGCTGGAACTACTCATTTGGTCTAAAATGTTAAGGTAAATAAACAACAACAAAGAGGTTAACGCAGACATCGGATATGTACACAGCCATCAAAATCAAAAGAACAGTCCACACCTGCTATCTGCTGTCTCTACCAATATGTTACCTTATGCACTAATATGCGATATTTGCTCTAGTAGTGGTTAGGGAGAACTGAGTAGTGGTTAATTCCTGCAGTAATATGAGGACAAAATAGCTGCACTGTTGTGGTGGATTATGGTTGGTTAAAATTACTGAAAAACCATCAAGTGTGTAGATTAATTAGTGAAGTACTTTGTGAGTAGTCTATACAAAAGCCACAGTATGTTGATTTCAGGTGGATCTGCCTCGCCTCAGCTTCTTTTACAAGTTTTTTTAGCCATATAGTTCCTTTCTTTCTCTGACTTGGTCGTCCTCTTCTGCTCTTGTTCTTCTCAAACTTGGGAGGATTTCCAGTGGAGGAGGCATATGCGATGCTTTCTGCACCTTCTGGGCTTTCTTTTTAATCTCCAGAATATTGTTGTAATGACCATTTAACACTTCAGTTGCATTCGTTTGAATCTCTTTGTTGAATTTCTTCACCTCTGACATTGAACATTGAGGAACCGTTTTCCGTATTCCACATCTATTGGCCTTCGAAAAATAGTTATTATACCTGGACATTGGTGGGCAATAGCTGGAGTTCTTCTTTCTACTGTCTTCGTAGAGAATTTCTTTTTCAAGTCGGGCATTGATGGGATAGGGGCTTGACAATTCAGGACCCTTCCCATCTTCACACAGGTAATAGCAGGACGTCCGAAGAACGCTTGCCTGTGACAATGGGAACAGCTGTACGTGGACTTTACTTCAGTTTCCTTTCGTTTGAGATGGTACATCGCTTCTCAGTCGTAATAGCTGTTCTGGACCGCAATAATAAACTTAAGCAGGAAACTTGACAAACAAATCACGTCTTCGCATCTGCTTGCTTCTCATAAACTCGTAATACCTTTAAAAGCCCCAGCAGAGTTGCTTGTGTCATCTGAATCGCTCTCATTATTCATTTCATCATCATTTCCACCCATCAGTTTCACTTCATTTCAATCAAAGGTCTTAGACTCTATGATTTTTACCTTATCACGCTGCATCGACAACACTTCGACAATGACATTAGATGGGTTTGAACGCCTAAAACCATGCATCACTACATTCAAGATCTCAGAATGATCGGCTACGATGATATCAAACCTTGGAGTGACCGAATTGTAAAGCTGAAGACCTCTAGCACAGTTTTGTGTGTTGGTGATGAGATTATAAGTACTATTGACTTTCTTCTTATTATTACCTCTCAATACAGAGCCCCTCCATTGATTCTTGAATCATTGAGATCCTTCTAAGATCAGATCCAAATATCAACCGGAAAAGGCTATGTTGCATATTCTTTCTATTTTTTGCGATTGTATACTCAAAGAGATTTCTCTCAACGTATTTGGAACATGCGAAGCTCTCGATTTGTACATCATACTGGGTTCTCTAAATGGCTCTTTTTTGATACCTTTATCCTGATATGACCTGATTTGTAACAGGAAATGTGTTTGTCAGTGATACTATCATCATGTAATTGCAGAGATTATGATAACTTCTTCCAACACGATCCTCCAATCTTCTGGAAGAATTTGAATAAGAATGTAAACCATTCTAATCCACACTCTGTACACTTTGAAAACATCATACCCAGGGGAAAAAAGTGTCTTGGACACAGGCTGCCCAATAATAGTGTATAATGTAAGAAAGTCTTCCTTTTATGTCTTGCAATTGTACAAAGACAAATGACCTCCATCCGATGAGAGTGTTGGTATTAAGTTTGCGTAGAGTTCATCAGCTATAGATTTGGAGAAATATATGCTCTTGATTTCATCCTCTGCGTATCAAGCTAAATTAAGCACCGAGGGAGCCGATGCTGAGAAAGTTACAACGGTTTTCAACAACTTTCCGAAATTCAAGACCTTTCAGCTCTTGTTTTTCGACACCATTTCTGACTAGTACCTTTTTTGTTAACTTTGGAACCTCACAAGAAGGTCTCTGGTTGACATTGCCTACTGTGCACTGTATATCATAATCTAAGATCTTGGTATAACAAAATGAATAGCGTAAAGTATAACTATCGTTAGACGATGATTCATATGTGATGCTTTCCTCGCTCGTCTCGCTTGTCTCAACATCGGACATAACGTGAGTTTGTACTTCAGCACCAAAATCAACATCTTGATGCCAAATGTCCAACATGATGTTCTGATGACACATGTTAAAATCGACAAAGTGCCTTCTCAAATAACTTAACACATTCCCAGTACTGAAAGAAAAGTTGTTTTCAAGACTGGTGAGCATCTTGGTACAGGTTTGGAAATGATGTTTGCATTCGTCGAGATGTTCCTTTTAGGAGCCTTTTCTCCGTCACTGGTGAAGCTGACATTTTCTTCTTCACACAAGTTAACACATCAATCATCCAAGGAGATAGATGCACAAAAAGGTCCTAGTCTGGTATAGACATCATGGTTGGCAATGATTCGTATTAGCCGCTCAGATTTGTTGTTTTGTCTATATATTTGTTTACGTTCCCTCTTGGGATTTGTTTTGCGTCTGTTTTACTATTTTAACTATGAAGTTTGGATGTTGTTGTGCAGGTGAAAGAATTTGGGACTACTGATGCTAAAGAGATCTGACTTAATTTGCACAAAATAAGTAGGGGTGAAGAGTTTATGGATTCCATGGTATTTCAAGATGTTAAAAGCCTTATCAGGAATTTTTAGTGGAAAATAGACGTCATATATATATATATATATTTGATTTATATATATGTTCCAGTTTATTTTTGAGTTTAAACTGTCTCCTTTCATTTTCTTGCGTTATTCTTGTTAATTCATGATAATGTTGTTTCTTCTTCTCCAAAACTTACCAAGGACTTTAGGCATACCCTCTAACAACTGAACAATATCGAAATTCAGCATCCCTATATTTCCAAATATTCCAATCTAAATTAATTTTGTTAGTGCTTTTGCATTGGAATTTTGTACTACAGTTCATGCTGTTTTTCAGGTATTCAAAGCGCGCGATTGTGGTTATGTTTGAAACGCTTCGATCTTTTGCCTCAACTGTGGAAACCTCACCATACAAACAACGCTGTAACCATATAATGATATGAACACAATAGCTTGGAAGTAAAACCTTGGTATATATTCGAGTTGATTTTAAGTACATTTTTGTGTAGGGGTTCCCACAAGTTGAGACACACTACGACCAGCATATCCAAGGTAATGACATTTCACTGATATACAAAAACTGGGCGCTATGAATAGAGCTTAAGGAGAGGTACAAATAATATATCAGCTGATATCACTTCTTGTATTCAAAACCAAGCTTGAACCAAGTAAGCTGAATAACAGTTTGGTATCTTCAAGCATGTGTCAGATCTTTGAGTTATCTACTTCGCTTTAAAGCGACAATATTATGTGGTGAAAATGGAAGCCTTTCCTCCTCAACAGACTGTAGTGAA
>JAJMLQ010000005.1:0-186480 GCA_030569715.1 Williopsis samutprakarnensis
CACCCAGACACCCAGACACCCAGACACCCAGACACCCAGACACCCAGACACCCAGACACCCAGACACCCAGACACCCAGACACCATTGTAATGATATATATTTACGTCTTGTCAACCCGCTGGTTGGATGATCAAGCTAAAGTTTAATCTACTTTGTCCAAGCAGTTTAATTCCTCCAAGCAGTTTTGGGCATACTTATATTCCAACCAGGAACCCAGGTTGACGTTTGGCCAACTTATGTTCTTCTTACAATCTTACTTGGACGAGCTCCATTTTGGCCTCTCTCGATCTCGTGGTGTTCAGCCAATTCCAACTCTGTGCGTGCCAGGGCTGTTAGTGCAGCCCTTGTCAATATGTTTTCACAGGCTGCGAGTATTGTCGGATCAAACATGCATAGAGATGACGAATAGACCATTATACCATAGGGGAAACAGTTGGCTTGTTGCAGTTAGTATTGCAGCAGTTTTGATGTGCTTTGCTACAAGACAGTACTACATCTGGAGAAACGGTCAGAATGCACGCAAGTGGAATAAACTGACACCAGAAGAGCAACAGATATACCCAGATACTTCAAGAGACGCTGGTAACAGAAGACTTGATGTCCAATTTATTTACTGACATTAACTCAGGACATTATTTCTAAAGTAAGTGACTGTAACATTTCACTTAAATCATACGTATATATGTGTATGTTTGAGGTTACAACTGTCCCCCAATGTACTGACCAGTGACAAAAGAGGCTAGCCATCCCAAGAATTGTGGGAAATAGACGGTATCCAAAAGACCTGGACCTGGACAGACTCCCAACAGACCCCAACCCAAACCAAAGATGGCGTTACCAATGACAAACTTTGTAGGAATCTCTGTTGAATTTGCGCAGTGGAACTCATTCTCCAACAGAGGCTTGTCAATCTTTTTCCACACAAAGATATTTGGCAGCACTGCAAATACCATAATCATCATCAACGAAGGGTCGAAATGCTTCACTGTTGGCAACGCGAGGAATCCGATGGTCTTTGTAACGTTCACCATACCTGAAATCTGTAGACCCATCCCGAACAAGAAACCGGAATAGATACCGTTAAATACCTTTGCAACTTTCTTACCAGTTTCAGACTTGTTCAATTTCTTCGACAACCATGGACCAATGAGATAAACCTGTGCAAAAGAAGAAGCAAGGAGTAAGTGGACCCATGAGGCATTCAAGAGGTCTTTGTTCCATGCAATGGTGTAGTTAGCACTATCACCCAAGATTCCATACAATCCACCAAAGTACACCGACGCCATAGCAACAGATGCAAAGGTTGCCGTTGCAACCAGCGATCTAAGTCTCAATCTGGACAGACCGGCAATCATATGGCCTGAAGTACACCCACTTCCCAGCTTAGTCCCCAGACCAACAAGCAAACCTGCAAGGCATAACAGCTGAGTCTGTGAGAAAATACCCTTTGTCACGAGAACGGACTCTGGGAACTTTGGAACAAACTGTGGAAGCCATTTCTTCACAACAAGCGCAGAAGAGACTAACCCGGTGACAATCTCTAAGCCAGGTATCGATCTTTTCGTTATTGCCGAACAAATGGCTGATGAAAATCCAATTGTACCACCAAGTTGCCAGTAGTAGTTGGTCGTGGCCAGCTGGATCAGAACTGCACCAATTGTAGTCTCAACAGGGGTAAACATCGTCAATCTCTCTTGATGAAGAAGATTGAATAAATTACTAAAGTATCAGATCCAGGATAAAAACATTAGGGGTCTTTATATAACACACAGCCCCAGGTACTAATTTTGCCACACACACAACACTGGAGAGCCCGAGAAACCGAACCCCGATCGTTTGCGGTTTTGGAGCACACCCGTGTTCCTCAAGCGTGGATGTAACAATTACATAATTTGGTTCTTGATTATGTAATTTTTATATTATATAATTATAATCCATTAGAGAGAGTAAGGTGTGATGTCTCTTTGCCGTGTAGTTGGTCCAAGTTCCTTATGTACTCAGCAGCTGCATTTAGTGATACCAAGTAGTACTGTGTTTCACTTGTCTTGATAAAGGAGAACCGTTCTAAGTAGTGCAAATCCGAGTAGAGATGTTTGACCTTTGCTTTCCAAGTTGTATACACCAGCAGTGGTAGGAACTCATCGGCGTTCTGGTATTGCTCGCTGCTCTTTATCAATTGGAAGAGAAGCTTACATGCATTCAAGAGGCAGATGATCTTGGCCCTTGGTGCCTTAAACTGGTTCATCTTGTTCAACTCGCCAGCTGCCATGTCGATGAACTGGTGTCCTTGTGATGCGAGCGTCTCGTCCACATCGAGGTCCTTCGCTGTTAGATTTGGATACTTGACATAGTTATCTTGTAAGATCTTATCTAGTCGTAGATCCTCCATATGACTCTCGTCTAATTTGGACTTTGGAATGGCAGGTGAATACGTCAATTCAAAGAGCTTGGTCATCACAAGCTTCTCAACACCGGCTTTGGCATTCTCAAAGCTCACCTCATCCATCGAGCTAAAAGGTTCATATTCAGCCATCCGAGCAAATATAAACTCTTCAAAATCGTCAAAGATTTTGACCTGTTCATCAACTGTGAAAGGTCTCTGGGTAAAGTTCTTCATAAATGATTTGATATACCGAAGTACAGGATCTGCTTTTTTGCTTCGAAGTTGTTGTAGGAACAATTGGAAATCAAATTTTGATGCCCGTGTTCTTGTGCTTTCCTCGCTATCTCTCTCTTCCATACTTCGTCGTTGATTGTGCTTTGTTGATTTGTTTATCAGGTAGCCGATGTCTCCTTTTCGCTTTAATTCCGTTGGTTTCTATCGGAATTTTTTTTTTCACTTTCCTCGAGAACCCTCATCTCATCTCATCTCATAATCTGGTGAGCCAATTTCCAACTCAATGTGTGGTATCTTACTACAATTCCAAGTCAATACCAAATTTCCAGATCAGTCTTATTCATTTAAATCTACAGATGAATTTCAAACAGGCTCATTTTCTCCAATATTTGATCAATTAGTCCCCAAGATCTTCAACAGAGGCCCAGATAGTTCAAATGTGCTAGTTAAAGATAATATCTGTTTTTACTCATCAGTTCTATCTCTGAGATCGCCTTTCACACCTCAGCCCATCCACGATGATATGTTTGTTATTCAGTTTAACGGTGAGCTCTACAATGAACAGATTGGAGGAAACGATACACGATTTATAAGGCAGTTGTTATCGAGCAACACTGTGGAAGACACAATACATCTATTAGATGGAGAGTTTGCATTTACCATATACGACAAACACGGTGGTTGTGTATATTTTGGAAGGGATCCTGTTGGTAAGAGAAGTCTTGTCTACAAAGTGGATGAAGAAGGATTGACCATATCAAGTTTGAATCCATTAGCTCAAAGGGACCAGTTCAAAGATTGTCTAAACGGTGCCATCTACAAATATCAATTGGATACAAATACACTCGAAATCCACCCTAGTACCATTACTATTGTCATCAATGACAAAATAGATCACAACATGTCTCATCTTGAAGAGCGATTGGATTCCTTATCCCAGGTATTGACCGAATCAGTGCAACAACGTATTAAAACAATTCAACCCTTACACATAGTGGATGAAAACGATGCCCTCTTCTCGATATTGTTCTCTGGTGGACTGGACTGCACCGTTATTGCAGGTCTCTGTGCACAGTTATCAATGGATTCAACAACTATAGACTTACTCAACGTGGCATTCGATAACCCAAGAACAGGGTTGTTGGCTAAAGATGCACCTGATAGACAACTGGCACTCAACAGCTGGGAATCATTACAGTTGAAATTCCCCAATATCTCTTTCAATCTTATAACCATTGATATTCCCTTTGAAGAGTATTCATCCCAAAGACCTAGGGTCATTGAACTCATGTATCCAAAAAACACAGAGATGGACTTGTCAATTGCAATTGCCTTTTATTTTGCATCAAGAGGTCAAGGTCAGAGGTTGAGACTAGAAAAGGGAGCCATAGTTAACCATGGTTATCACCAATCTCGTGCTAAAGTGTTGTTAAGTGGACTTGGGGCAGATGAACTCTTCGGTGGGTATCATAAGTTTGCAAATAAGGATTTGGAGACGTTAGTTCCAGAACTACAGAGACAGATAAACAACATCTATGAGAGAAACTTACAGAGAGATGATAAAGTCATTGCAGATAACGGGGTTGAAGTTAGATATCCATTTCTGAGTGAACAGGTGATTGAGTTCAGCACCAAGGGTATAGAGATCAACTATAAAGTATCGAAGTTCATCTTACGACAGTTAGCACTGAGACTGCACTTAGACTTTGTTAGTGAGGAACCCAAGAGGGCCATCCAGTTCGGTGCAAAGAGTGCTAAAATTACAAAAGACAGTAAGAAGAAAGGCACTGATGTTTTATAACGATGATTATATAATCATTATATTATAATATAATAATATAATCGTGAAGATAACATTATGTGAGATTTCATAGCCCGAGAAACCTATGATGTGCGTTGTATGTCGGGGTATTTAAACAAGTTTCCACTTGATTCTGAGAAAACACCCAAGTTTCCAATTGAAGCTGCTAACCCAATTGAAGCTACTAAACAAACTGAAACTGTTAATCCAATCAATGGCACTCCCATCTCAAGATCTCGGCACAAGCATCCCGATAACTTCAAAGCACGCGATAAGCGTAACAATGCCAAAATGGCAACTGGTAATTGACTTCTTAGAACGTGATGAATCGGTTCTCCAGAAGATGCCCATGGGATATCCAAGATTTCAGATCCACCCAAGCGTCAAGGAGCTCTGTGCTCTCCTTGAAGGTCAATACGGGAAGGAAGGTGAAGTGGCATTTATTTTCCCAACCTATAACGTTGCAAAGCGTTGTTGTGATTTCGTTGTTAAGAAGAGTGAGGTCGCTCCAGATGTGAGGGTGTTGCAATTTACTGTGGTTTCACCTAAAGGTGAGTGTGAAATGGATGTTGTCTTACTTCCAGAATCGGAATTTCCATTGGCAAAGAAATATTGGGAGTATTCGGGTCAAGGTATCTCTTCAAGATTTGCAGAATATGTCTTACACCATTGTGAGATCAAACAAAGAGCATTGGAACGTTCCAAGGCTCTCACCTCAAGCAATGCAAAGGAAGTTGTCAGATCCCGCATTGCTGAGATCTTGAACGATTATGGCTCAAAATCACAACATACTGATAAGGATGACATCTATTTGTACCCAAGTGGAATGTCCACTATATTCAACATCCATAGGTGTATGTTGGACACTTTGCCTAATGCTAAGTCTGTCTGTTTTGGATTCCCATTCGTTGATACGCTGAGCATTCTCAAAGATGTTGGTCCAGGTGTTCATTTCTATGGGTTTGGTGACGATGAATCACTTGATTCGCTAGAGGATAAGTTGGCCAATGGAGAACGAATCCTTGGGTTGTTCTGTGAATGTCCTTCCAATCCATTGTTGAAAACTCCAAATCTACAAAGACTTCATGAATTGTCTATTCGTTATAAGTTCCCAGTTGTGGTTGACGACACAATCAGTGGGTTCTATAACGTTGACTTAAGACCTTATGCAGATGTAATCGTATCATCCTTAACAAAGTTCTTCTCTGGTGAAGCAGATTTGATGGCTGGGTCGTTGATCTTGAACAAAGAATCCAGCTTTTACAACACTTTCAAGAAGTATTTCAATGAAAACTTTGAAGATACATTATGGGAAGAGGACGCCGTTCAACTGGAGGTTAACTCTCGTGATTTTGTCTCTAGATGTCAATTGGCTAATACAAACACTGAAGCTGTTGTCTCGCTATTCAAGAAATGTCCAATCATCAAGAAAGTGTTCTATCCAAGTGTTGACAAATCCAAAGAGTATTTCGATGCAGTGAAGACTAAAAATGGTGGTTACGGCATGTTGACATCAATTGTATTTGAAAAGGAGGAACAATCAGCTGCGTTCTATGATGCTCTTGACTTGCACAAGGGACCATCTCTCGGTACAAACTTCACCTTAGTTATACCATTTGTGCTATTGGCCCACTATAAGGAGTTGGACGAGGTCAAGTCATGGGGAGTTGACAGAAACCTCATAAGATTGAGCATTGGGTTGGAAGATAAAGAGCTTCTTCTCAAGTCGTTCCAAAAGGCATTGGACAATGCAATGAGTGTATAGATATATCACGCTTTCATAACACTTTTCGTAGAGGTTGCCAAATACGTCAAGTATTTAGCAGCCTGCTCATATGTGAATGCCAGAAGCAATGTGAAATCACTGTATAGGCATAGTTTGTTGATCTCTCTCAAGAGAGAATCGCTGTTTTCAACATCAACAACACATAGCAATATGGCATTCTTCTTCATGAGTGGCTTCATTCTATTCTCGATGTATTCTGGATGTAGCTTGTGGTATTTCAACGATAAAAAGATGACATCTCTTTCATTTACAAAGAAGTCATAAACGTTACGCTGTTCGACAAAGGTATAGTTGACATTTGTCAATGAACTCATCAAGGGGTTCTGTTTCTGCCTTGAGTTGACATTCAGTGATGAAGGCTTTGCCACCTTGGGGCCTTGTGATCGAGACTTATCCTGGTTGAAAGCATTAATCCTTTTCTGTCCAATGTGTGGTGATGGCTGTCTCTGCACTGGTTGTTGGGGTTGTTGGGGTTGCTGTACTTGTTTGTTCTCCGGTTCCCTTGCCACTTCACCACTTTCCCTGAGTCTCTGAACACCAGCGAGAATACTCGCAAAGGACGTGGAATCCTGGTTTTCCATCTTGATGATGAAGCTATAATGGCCCCGTTTACCTGTGTTGTTTCCCTGGTGAAATGCGGTGGTGAGATTGGTGAAAAATCCAGCGTTTGTTTCTCTTCAACTCACGTTGAGCAAAAGGGCAATTACAAATTACCATAAACAATGTCGGGAAAGACCAGTAAGTACGCTCCTAGTGGGACTGAATGACTCTATGCCACCAAAAATACTAACTATACCAGTTGATATAACCAAACTGGAGCCGGAACAACTGATTCAACTTAGAAAGCAATTTGAAGATGAGATGGAACACTTTTCCACATCTTTGAGTGCTTTGAACATGGCCCTCGGGAAATACAAAGAGTGTATCAACAACGTGAAACAGGTCTCTACAGAGGGCAACGAAGGGAAAGAACTATTGGTCCCATTATCAGGATCTCTGTACGTTCCAGGAAAGGTTAAGGACAACAACAAGTTCCTCGTTGATGTTGGAACTGGTTATTACATCGAGAAATCCAGTGAGGATGCAATCAAGTTCTTCAAGGGCAAAGTAACACAACTGAACAAGGACTCTGCAAAGGTTACAGAGATCATCACGGAGAAATCACGAACCGTTCAAAGGCTCGACCAAGTACTCAGAGAGAAAGTCCATCAACGAGACCTACAAGCTGCCAAATCCAAAGCCAACCCACCAATTGAAACATAATAAATCCTTCTATAGCGTGAATATTCCATTGTATATGAACCATCTGACCTAGAACCCGATATATTTCGCATTGTATTGCGTATATAATTGAATCATCATCATAGTAGGTCGGAAATCGTGGAGATTAATCACGTGATCTTTTTTATTTCCGATTCAGGCTCATCGCATCACAAAAATTTTTTTCTACCTTCTCGGAACTTTTGATGTTTTTATCAATGTTGTCACTAGAAATAGTGGAGTTTCAAATTGGCAAATGGCAACGGGTTCCAAAGTTAAGAGTCGCAAAAGCCATTCAAAGGCCAAATCTGCGAAACGTGTTCAGAATGCTTTTGAAATTGCTAGTGCTCAAGAGAGAGCAAAGCACAGTGGTCTAGATAGCGATGATGATGATGATGATGATGGTGCCATTGTTAACCCAACGAGAGGTTCAGATGATGAAGGTAAGGATGAAGAATTTGAAGATGAAGAGTTGGATTCTGATGAAGCACTGGGTTCAGATGACGATTTTGATGTTTTAAACTCCAAATTCTCCCAGACTCTTAGAGACAAGGCAAAATCAAAGAAGAAATCAGGAACGAAGTATCAATCCGATGATGAAGAAGAAGATGGCTATAACAGTATAGACGAATCCGAGCTGGTTCCACTTTCAGCAGTATGGGACTTGGATGAAAAGGATCGCGAAAAGTCTTCTGGACAGGAGATTGTTTTAGATGACGACTGGGAAACCGAATCTTCACAAGAGAGTGAAGATGAATCTGAAAGTGAAGAGGATGATGAAGATGAAGATGAAGATGAATTCCCATTCGAACAAGGTGAAAGTGATGAAGATGAAGTTGAGCTGACACATTTGAAAAAACAACTGCAAAAGGGAGAGAAAAGGGCGAAGAAGCAATACCAAGATCTAAACATTGAAGAAAATGAACTTGCCCTGCCAGGTAGAGGTGATGCCATCACACTTACAGATATGATTTCCATCGTTGACAACGAATCTTCTAAGAATGCAATCTTGATTGATAAGGAGGAAACTGAAACAAGTGGTAAAGCCCTAGACGTTCCCTTGCCAAAGAGAATTCAACAGAGACATGAGCGTAGAGCAGCTTATCAAATCTCTAAGGATGAGGTGAATAAGTGGAAGGATACTGTGAAACAAAACAGAAACGCAGAAGTGCTATCCTTCCCACTGAACCCGAAGGTTGAACATAACGAGGCCTCTTCTTTCGCTTCAGCTCCTGCAATGACAGATCTGGAGAAGAAGATCAACGGTTTACTCACTGAATCTGCCTTGCTCAACGAAAAGCAAGAATCTACATTTGAAGAAATCCAAACTGCAAAGATGTCACCTGAAGAGGTTAGAAAGAGAACTGCTGAGTTGAGAAAGATGAGAGAACTTATGTTTAGACAAGAGAGAGAAGCTAAGAGATTGAAAAAGATCAAATCGAAGAGCTTCCGTAGAATTAAGAAAAAGGAGGTGCTGAAGAACAGAGAGATTATTGACGGATCAAGTGATGATGAGGACCACGATGCCAAACGTGCTGAGGAGAGAATGTCTTTGAAACATAAGAACAACGCATATGCCAAGTCTCTCGTGAGATCAGGGCTCAGTAAAGATGGTGAAGCCAGAGAGGAAATGGAGGAGATGTTAAGACGTGGCGAAAGGCTCAAAGCCAAGATCTTGGATCGTGAAGATGAAGATGAAGAGTTTGGTGATATGAACAACCTCGATTTGGATAAAGAAGTTGACGATTCAAGTGACTCTGAACTCCGTGACAAGTTGGGAAAAACTGGTGTCATGAACATGGCATTCATGAAGAACGCAGACGCTCGTGAGAGAACTGCAAATGCGGAGGAAAGAGCTCGTCTACAGAGATTGAATACCACAGATGATTTAGAGGAATTCGAAGAGCATGAAGTGAACTCAGTAAATATTTCCATAAATCCTGGAAGAAGAGTGTATACACCAGGTGCTGGTGTTTCAAAGGCTGAAATGTCTGATATGAACAAGCAAGTTGTTGAGGACGAAGCAATTGATAGTTCTAAGAGTCTTAAGAATAGACTTGTGAGAGCTCATGATGGTAAAGCCAAGAAAGTGACACCAGAATCGGAACAACAAGAGGGTGAAGATGACGATGAAATACCATGGCTGACAAAGGATAACAAGCAAGTACAAAAGAGTAGAAAGGTGAAAGTGATTGATTCCAATTCTTCCAAGTTGGAGAAGAGTGGGAATAAGATCAGCAAGCAACAGAAGAAGCGTAAAGCGCATGAAATGGATGCAGACGATGAAATCTTGGAGATGGATGGTGTCATGAAACTCGTTGATCCGCATGGAGAAGATTCTAGTAAGGAGGAAGAGGATGAGTCTCAAATCCGTATGTTCAAGCAGACCGATATGATGAAACAGGCATTTGCCGGTGATGAAGATGTCATGGCAGAGTTCCAAGCCGAGAAGCGTAAGATTGTTGAAGACGAAGGAGATCAAGTTGAAGACTTAACATTGCCTGGATGGGGTGATTGGACAGGTGGTAACCATAAAACGAAAAAGAACAAAGTTGTGAAGAAGAAGAAGGGAATAGTCGATGCCAATAACCGTAAGGATAGATTCAAGCAAAATGTCATCATCAACGAGAAAGTCAACAAGAAGAATGCCAAATATCAAGCACAAAACGTTCCATTCACATTTGAAACCAAGGATCAATACGAGAGAAGTTTAAGAATGCCTATTGGACAAGAATGGACTTCTAGAGAAACACATCAGAGACTCACAATGCCAAAGATCACTACAAAGCGTGGTGTTGTTATAGATCCATTAAAAGCACCTTTCAAATAGAAATGAATGAAAAGACGAGGGGGTTATTCTTCTTCATAAACTATCTAATCTATCGTTAATCTCCTGTGGTGTAAGTTTTCTAAATCTTGGTCCAACTTGGTCTTTAACACCTTGGAACCCCAATAGAGAATCGTTTGGTTCACCAATTACGGCGATTTCCACAGTGTCACCGTTCATATCACCTTCGATAGACTCTTTCAAGGTCAGAAGCGCAATGTGAATCGCATCTTCCAACTCCAGTTCTTCGTTCCATCTCTTCTCTAAGAAGGTCTTTGCTGCAACAGAGCCCTTTCCAATAGCCGTAGCCTTCCAAGGGAAGTACGAGCCTGAAGGGTCAACTTGGTATAGGCCAAATTTGTTATGATCATCATAACCTGCAACCAATAACGAGACACCAAATGGTCTAACACCACCGGATTGTGTGGACTCTTGCATAACTTTGGCGATCTCACTGACCAAGATCTTTGTTGGGGGATATTCGTTATAAATTCTCTTGTAGTTTGTATGTGAAACTTTTCTAGCCTTATCCACCAGAACACGGAAGTCTGGGCCCATTCCTGAATAGACAGCACCAATATCCGGGGTTATAAGAGAGATCTTGGATAGTGAATCCTTGTTGAGTAGAGTAGAGTTCGCCTTCTTCTCAGTGGCCAACACAATACCGTTAGTGGCCTTGATACCCAAAGACGTAACACCTTGTTTCACCGCATTGAGAGCGTATTCGATCTGCACAAGTTTACCACTTGGTGAGAATGTTGTTAGAGAGAAGGAGTATCTATCAGCCATCGCTTGTTTCTAAAGGTTTGATGATTTCCTATGGCTTCACAGTTGTTGTTTTGTGGTTTTGTTTTGATTTTTTGCCATCCCGGGACTATTTACCCGTGCGACAGATGGCAGACTACTACTACTACTACTACTACTACTACTACTACTACTACTACTACTACTACTACTACTACTACTACTACTACTACTACTAACACCACTATCATCACAACATCCTATTTATGATCTAAATTTCCTCTGTGATAGTATCAGTTGTCTTTGCAAGTCCCTTGGAACAGCCTTTGAATGCATAAAATTACACATGCCACCACGTTCGCAGCTCTTGGTCTCATGCTGACGACAAATGGCATCTTTAAAGTGTGATACTGGACTCAGTTCACAATAAACAGGTCTACCATTGTACCAACGCGAGCTAAAGTTATCTCTTGCCCTAAGAGCATCTTCTTCTTTGGCAAATTTAACGTAGACGTTGCCGTTCAAATGGTCATTCTCGTTCTCACATACAACAAGGTCTTCAACTTGTCCAATCAGTGAACTCTCCACGAAGATATCCTTATAAAAGTTTTCAAACTCCTGTTCTTTCTTCGTGGCTGCATCTGACTGGCTCCCCAATTCTTGTGGTCTGTACAGATTCGTCAGGATGATTGTATGCGAATGTGAAGGTCTTGTGTGCTTTCTAGAGCACTTCTCACCGTGACGGCATGCTCCAATCTTGGTGTAAAATTGACTTCAATATATCCCCAGTTAGTAAACAAGTAGACACCGTGAAGCACATATACTCACCATATAATGGATTCCGACATATCTTGTCCCAGTTTATTGCGCTGTTGAATTCTGATGACAAAAGAGAGTATAAGTTTTGTAATTTTTTTTCGGTTGGTGTGAAGAATCTCTTCTATAGTGCATTTTGACATGTTTCTACCGTTAAAACAAGAACGCCAGAGCACACAATGGGCGTAAGTTCACTTATCACCAATAGTACTGTAAGCAAAAGTGACACATACTGACAAAGGTGTAGGCAGATGGGTCTGTTAAGCTCACGCGTAAAGAGCTTGTAAAGGAATCGAAAGGTGACAAAATTGATAGAATTGCACAGCTGGAATACAACAATGAACGATGGACAACGTGTCAGTTGAGTAACAAACCGCTCAGAGAGCCCGTGGTGAGTGATTACAAAGGCTTGCTCTATAATAAGGAGTCGATATTGGAGTATTTGGTTGAGCCAAACAACTTCAATGAAAAGCAGAGGGAGAATTTATCGCATATCAAATCTCTGAAGGATGTTGTCACCTTAAAGACAAATAACTTCAAGTGTCCCTTGAGTGATAAGGAACTGGGCAACGGGGGTATCAACTACATCTATCTTATTCCGTGTGGTGACTGTATGGCGCAGAAATGTCTCGATCTGAATGATGCGAGACAGTGTCCTGTTTGCGACCTGCCGTATGAGGACTTTATCGTGATTAATCCATCGTCATCAGAAACGATTCAGGAGTTGGAAAAGCGCATGGAAAAGCTAAGGTCAAAGGGGCTCACACACACTTTGAAGAAGCTAAAGAGGAAGAAATCGAGTACAGATGGATCAAATAAGAAACAGAAGAAAGCCGTATAGGCCTTCTCTTTCATATACAAAAAGAGCAACGTATGGACAAGAATTTAGGAGTATATGAACAAAATAAAAGCACCTTTAGCTTTGATATATATCACTGTTGTGGTTGTGGCTGTTCCTCCTCCGCAGACTTCTATAAACAAGTTAGTAATCACTCGTCATAGTTCCAATGTCGTATACTTACAGCAGCCAACTGTTGTTGTTGTTCAAACTTCTTCCCATTCTGATAGATGGTCCACGATAGACCACCAACGATATAGAAACAGCCACCGACAAGGGTTAGAACTGTTAGACGATGTACTGTATCAGCAACTCTTGTGTACCATGCGTATTTAGCCATGTTTGTTTTGTTATAGGGTTTTGTTTTGTTTTGGTGGTCAAACACAAGGGAACTTGTTCGGTTTTGTGGTTCCTCTTTTTTTTGGTGGTGAGAGAGCTACAGAAAATTTGATCGAAGCCCGAATGTTTTCCCCTCGGAATGATTATATTATGTTATATCATATAATTATCATTATAATCTAATCTACACGTTTTGGTAGAGACATTTGCGTTTTGCATTTTGTACTTTAAAGAGGTTACGAGATTTATTCTTTCAGCTGTAAACGGATGTAGTTAACCAGAGCTCTCCAGTAGTACAGAGCATTGTTGAAGAAACTGGCCGCAACATACTTAACTTGAGCTCTCACACCATTGGCAGAATTGGATACACTGGAGGATAAGCCATCACCACTAATAAACCACTGTGTGTTTTGTTTGGCCTTTGCCAGCAATTCCTCCCTTTTGGAGGTCTTTGTCTTGACTCCAAAGCTGGAGAGATAATTCTTCAGATCAGAATCGCTCCACTTGTCAAATAGCGTCCCCTTTTTCGTACCATATCCTGTAACGTCTGAAGCCTTTTCCTGAGCAATTTGGGCAAATTCTTCAGCTCCAGAGACAAATGATTTGTACGCTTCGTTGGCCCTTGAGTACAAGTCTTGAGATCCTTGCTGGATGTTTGAACCTTGCTCCTCTAGCCATCTCTGAACATTCCCTTTGCTCCAGCCTTCAAAGAAGGCATCGCTGTTGAAATTCTTGATTGGCTTGTACTTGTTCTCCTTCACGAGGTTCACCAGGTCATATTTTGTAGAAAACATTGGGATCTTTACATCGCGAGCATCTAGAAACGCTCTCAGACGCGACTTGCTCCATTCATCAACACCAACTAAAAAGGTATCGTTGATGACCTCATCGACCTTCTTAGATCCCTTCTCCAAATATGGCGAAGCAGTTTTAGAGGCTCTAGAGGCCCAATAGTCGATATCACCTTTCAAGTCACTCGAATGCTTTGATGCCAACGCCAACAACTCTTTCTGGTTGCTCTTTGCCGACTCTTGTAATTCAACACCATGAGTCTTCAACCAGGAGTATAACTGGGATTCTGTCCATGAGTTGAAAACGTCATCTTTCAACTCTCCAGCTTTATCAAATAGAGACTTTGAGGACAAGTCCAAGGAATCCAAAACATTATCACGTTCATCAATAGCATACTGAGAAGCTCTGTAAGCATTGTCACGAACTTTACGAACCAACTCGTCCTTTGAACCCTTCGCAGAGGAATACTCAACGCCGTACTGCTTTAACCACTTCTCCAAGTCAGACTTGTCCCATGAAGAGTAGAGCCAATCCCCTGGATATTTACCAGAAGATTTGAAGTGCTTTGCAATGGCATCATAGTTGTCCTGTGCCAATTTCTCCAATTGGGAACGTGTAACACTCTTAGTTTTGTCGTACTTTATGCCCGCAGTTTGAAGTAACTTTTCCAGCTCAGTAGTGGACCATGTAGCAAACACCCAATCCTTCAAGTTATCAAAATCAACTTGGGAATACCAATCATTTACGGTCTTTGTAGCCTCTGTTGAAACACCCAACACTTTCTGTTTTATAGACTCAAAACTAAACCAAGAAGGCTCTGAAGGATAACTTGGAGTTCTTTGGTTGACCCGCAACTGCCATTGTTTCTTACTCAAGTCTCTCAACTCCTGTAGCGTGGCCTTCTTCTCATCGTATGGGACCGAGGTATCTCTGAGATAATCCTTGAGATCCTCAAGGTCCCAGGAATCGATAACATTGGTGGAGAGTGCAGCTGATGCACCTGTAATAAGTACCAGTGCTTTTAACAAGTTTGAAGCTTTCATTGTTTTACAATACTATTGTCTTACAGAAGGGGATAGAGAGAAAGGAAATGGGAGGCTCAAAGAGACGAGGATTGTTAAATTTATAGTTTCAACTCCTGTCCCACCACATAGCTCCATAGCAATGAACCTGGGTGAGCTGAAGAGAAACTTTAGAGAGAAAGAAGAAGAAAAGAGCAAGCTTCTCATACAACGTGCATAATTCATAAGAGCAATGACGTTTTCAGCTACATGAAAATCCCACGCCTCCTCAATCAAACGGGCACATTGACGAAAGCAATCAAAGAAAAAAAAAGCTTCCCAACAATGAACTCTTCCATATGAGGATGTGATAACAATTGGGAATTCGAAATCGATTAATCCATTTGAGATTCCTAAATGTGAGAGCCAATGAATGTTGAACTCGAAAGTCCCTTTGATCTTTCCATCTACCACAAAGGTTACGTCCCTGCATTTTGGCATGCAACGAACATATGAGGAGATGTGCGGATGTTTCAAGATCACAGAATTGTGGTATTAACTTTGAATCAAGTTAAAAGGTAAACTTGCTAGTGCTTTTTGAACCTTGTGTAGAATTACATTTGGTATCAATTGATACAGTTACTGATTCCTTTTGGTGATAATTATAGCATAAATTGGAAAAATGCGGTTGTTTTTGGATTAGAAAACGTGTTTTTTTACTATAACCTTGGAGATATTCACTGTTGAATTTTTAAATTACTTAATATTAAGCTTCATGTTTTGAGATCGAAGTTATAAGCAATCGCTGAATCGTCCTAAAAACACAATCGCATGAAATAACAATGAAATATACTACATTGCTCATACTAACAGATAACCCCCCTAATATTGGAGCCATTAAGTACATAAACTGTTAAATAAAGGACTGCCGTATTAGTATTCGTTCCTCTCAACACCCGAACACCTACGTGCACGCTTGTTTTTTTTTGCCCAATCAGTTCGAATTTTCTCTATGGCGGCTACAACGAAAATGTAAACAACACCAAAAACATCTTTCAAGAAAGACCTATCAACTCATCAGACCAGTACGCCAACACTGACACCAGTAGAAGTATACAATGTCATACACAGATTTCTCAAACTTGGTGGTTCCAACACCAATCTCAATACCAATGGACCATCACATTGCTCCCGGGTCACGTTTGAACATTAACCCGGCCGTTCTGAACCTTCCTGGAACCAATACCCAGGGAGCCGATATCATGACTCAGTTGCAGTTCAGTCTGAAGGCCTTAGTCAACTTGGACTGGTGTAAGAGAACGCTGTTGCACTTTAGCAGGGATAGCAATACCTCTTTTATGATTAATCAGCCATGGGCGTTGGAATATTTATTGGAGGATCTGCGTTCAAAGTTCGATAAGACAAGTGCGTTAACGTTGAGAAACTTGTCACAGGATTCTGATTTCACCCAGATATTGGCATCAAACCCAAGAACAAAGAAGATTCTGCTAGAAGTGTTGGAAAACTTCCAAAATGAAAAGGAGAACACTCCAGTAGAGGAAACTGACCCAAGGTTCAAAAACATCGACGATGAATTGCTGATTTATACTGTCGACATTGTTGAGAGCGTGTCGTCTTACTACGCTCCCTTACCTAAGAATGATGACCTCCTACTATCTCTGAGCCAAATATTCTTACAAAGCAACGACCGTTCTCTTGTTATCTCTCTTATGAGATCATTTGCAAGATTTTTGGTACGCTCCGAAACCACAGAGGACAACTGTGCCTCAAACTTCACTTCACCAATTTTGGACAAAGTGGCTTCTTTTCTCCTGACAAATGACTATGACTTAATCCTAACGTCTTTGGATTTCTTGTACCAGTACTCATTGCCAGGAAACATTAGAGTTTCACACTTGTTGAGATCTACGACTAGACAGGATATACTCAGATCGAGGTTGCCAAAGTTGTTAACTTTCCAACAGAACGTTTCAAAAAACCCTAACAATCTCAAATCTTTACAACCTATGAGATTGGTGAAACGTACGAAACCACCAGTTCCGGAGACTGCCCCAAAGTTGTTACCAGAACATTACAGACAAATTTCACTGTTATCTGAACCTTTGAGGGCAACTGCATGGATGAGATGCTGTTATAGATTTGTACCAACAAGCGATGTTACACAGATTTCTCTGTGGAAAGCTTATGAACAGCAATTTGAAAAAGATATCGCTAAAAAGAAACTATTACCTGCGGTTGATTTCATCAAAAATGTATCACAGGCATTCAACAATTCCAGTGCTATGGTGATAAATTTGCCTAACGGTCAAAGAAGATTTATTATTAAGGGTATTGAGCCTAGACAGGTCTCGGTTGATATTAAGACAGGTGATCTAGAGGCCTTTGGCCACATTAAGCCTCAAGAGGAGAATGAGGTTGTTTCAGCCCAATCCGTCCAAGAACCGGTACAAGTGTATGTACCACCAACAACTCTTAATGATGTCAACAGTTCTACAGTTATGCTATTAACTTCACTGACGAACAACCCACAAGGTGCAGAATTGTTCAGACCTGATTTCGAAGAGTTGATGGAGTGTTTTGAATCGTTCCCAGTTTTGTTCGATGAGTTGGTTGATGTGTTCAAATATTTACAGGATTGATTTTTGTTATAGATACAGGAGAAGAGAAATGTTTCAATTTGGAGGACCGGAGAACTTTAAACTCTTTTGCAGGCGATGAACCCAATTTCGAACATCACCTTTTGGAGGCGTGAGATGTGAACAAGGGCCGTGGTATAACTTGAGGAGGTTCCTGACAATTGGCTTCTCAAAACTGTACTATTAGGCATGCTCAGACTTGGCAAAATAAGTACTTAGATACTGTCACCAAGAGTATATAAAAAGGAGTTGTTTGACCTTTCTATAGCCACTTGAACAGGAGAACCCCCCAGTAGATAACATGTTCCTACTTCCTTGGGGACCATCGCTGTTTTTGTCGATAGCTACTCTAATCCTTTCAAGTCTCACTCTTTTCTACAATGAACCCACTTCCGATGTTTATATCTATGAATTGGACTTTACTAAAACAAAAATCTCTCAAGTCATCACCATCGAAGGTGTCGAAGATGTGACCACAATGTATAGAGACCCCTATATGCTAAGATATGGACTTTGGGGGTATTGTAAGAGAATTCATGAGCATAATATCAATGGTGCAATCGAGTCTTCGGTGGCTATTGAAACGTGGTGCAGTGATACCAGCGGTGGCAATGTGGATAACGCTATAGATACCTTTTTGAGGATGATTGAATTGCCTTCTGATCAAGAAGTGAATGTGAGTTCAACGTTTCCTAGACATCAAGCCAGTGACATTGCAATGGCATACAGAAGTGCACTGGCCGCCTTCATCTCATCAGTGCTATCCTTCGTATTACTGATGATTGTCTGTGACCTACATGTCTTCAAGGTTGTGCCAAATGTTGTCATCAGTTTTGTCCTCTGTATAGATACCTTGTTATCCTTTGTTCAATGGGCTTGCATGGCCATTACCATATCCACAATGGATGTTTCCATTAGTAAATGGTCCAGCATTACGTATGTGACAACTACAAGAGGTGGAATATGGTTTTCTTTGGCTTGGAGCTCACTGGCGATCGGCATCTGTGCCTTCATCTCAATGCTGGGGCTTGTCATGTGGCAAGGTGACAATACTGATTATCAACCAGTTCCTCCTGCCATGATCGTCGACGAGTTGGAAAACCTATATACCAGAGAAAGGAATTTGGATGAAATAATCGAGATATCATCTGAACGAGCACATAGCTAGACTCTGTGCCACGTTTGTGTGTATATTCCATAGTCAAATAATTATACATGTGAGTTTTTAGGCCATGCATCAAGTGTACATGACAACGTCTGTGTTGATAAATCAGATTACACCCCATAGACCCGTTTACAGGCACTGGTATCGCATATCAAGCCATAGCAAGCCATTAAAAGGCTCTTATGTCGCTATGCTGGATAACGTTGGTTATATAGATAAACGTTGGAGACTCTTTCGGAGATCTGAGTCTCTTGACAAGTCATCAGGGCCTATACATAAATGCACTACAATCTGTTTCATCCAATCACAATAGTTCCAGTTCCAAATTTCAAACTACTAAAGAGCCCAGGCTTAGGGAATAGAGTGTATATAACTCTCATAAGCACATTCACCAACCTTTAAACCACATCCATGGTATAAAATCGCCAATGAGTATACAGAACAATATTACGTAATAGATTATATAATCATGCCAACAAAAATTTGAAAATTTACACACCACCGCACACAAGAACATTTCCCCGACAACGCGTCGTTTGATGATGGGTTATACGAGCAATTTGGGCAACGCGATCATCTTTTTTTTTTCCTTTCCTAAACGAATCTCACCGTTGTTGGACCAAAAATTTCATCTGCAACACTCTTTCTTTCCTTTCTTCTTTTTATGAAAGGATAACGATCCAAGAATCAATCTCCTAATAAACATTCAGTAATGTCACGTCCACAGAACATCGGTATCAAGGCCATCGAGGTCTATATCCCAGGTCAAGTTAGTATAACGGTGTCTTATGCTGTGCGTCGAACAACTACTAACACGAACTATGTAGGCTGTTAATCAAGCAGAGTTGGAGAAGTTTGATGGTGTTTCTGCTGGAAAGTACACCATTGGTCTTGGTCAAACCAACATGGGATTCGTCAATGATAGAGAGGATATCTATTCAATGACTCTTACCGTTTTGTCCAAACTTATCAAGAACTATGACATTGATGTCAACAACATTGGAAGATTGGAAGTTGGTACAGAGACTTTGCTCGACAAGTCCAAGTCTGTCAAGTCCGTCTTGACTCAATTGCTCGGTGATAACACCGATACTGAAGGTATTGATACCATTAACGCATGTTACGGTGGTACTAACGCCCTTTTCAACTCCATCAACTGGGTTGAATCATCTGCCTGGGATGGCCGTGATGCAGTTGTTGTCTGTGGTGACATTGCGATCTATGAAAAGGGTGCTGCAAGACCAACTGGTGGGGCTGGTACAGTTGCCTTATTGATTGGACCAGATGCTCCAATTGTCTTTGACAACGTTAGAGGTTCATTCATGGAGCACGCTTATGACTTTTACAAACCAGACTTCACATCTGAGTACCCATATGTTGATGGTCACTTCTCCCTTACATGTTATGTCAAGGCCTTAGATAAAGCTTATGAAGCTTACTCTAAGAAGGCCATCAAGGCTGGTGTTGAAAGTGCTACTGCAAGTACTGTGGGTGCTACAAAGAGATTTGACTACAACGCATTCCACGTTCCAACTTGTAAATTGGTTGTCAAGTCTTACGCAAGATTGCTCTACAACGACTTTAGAGCTAATCCGGAGTTGTTCCCAGAGGTTGATAAATCACTTGCAGAGATGTCATATGAAGATTCTCTCACTGATAAGACAGTTGAAAAGACCTTTGTTGCATTGGCCAAGGAGCTGACCAAAGAAAGAGTTCAACCTTCTTTGCAAGTCCCAACAAACACCGGTAACATGTACACCGCTTCCTTGTACGCAGCATTGTCCTCTTTGTTGTTCTATGTGGGATCTGAAAAGCTTCAAGGAAAGAGAATTGGTCTTTTCTCCTATGGATCAGGTTTGGCTGCATCTTTGTTCAGTGCTGTGGTGAAGGGTGATATCACCTACATCACAGACAAGTTGGATTTGGATAACAAACTCAACTCTAGAAAAATTGCTACTCCAGATGAGTACGAAGCTGCATTGGCTCTTAGAGAAGCTGCTCACTTAAAGAAGAACTTCACTCCAGTTGGTTCATTGGATAACGTTGGTTCTGGTGTTTACTACTTGACAGAGGTTAACGACAGATTCCACCGTAAGTATGCTGTTAAGGAGTAAGAAAGCACACCAAACCAGTACAAGAAAATGGAAGAGGAAGGGTTTGGAGTAAACGAAGTTCTAAGAAAGATTAACTAGATACGATCTATAGTTTTAATGGCATTGATAATTTATTAGGCACATCATCGAGGTAACTGGGAGTGTGTAGTGACCAGATTCCAAACACAAGCCGACTTGAAAGGGCGAAATTTATACTGTTATAACATTGTAATTGCATTGGCTATCAGATAACAGACCGAAATCACCACATTAATTCAATCAATTCCACGCCGTAGATGAAATGGAAGCTATGGAATTGGTTGGTCTATAAATTAATAAACTTGGGCGTAACCACAGCAACAAATCCAAATATCCGCCACGTCTGTTTGTTGTTCTGTCCACTTTCCAACCCTACCTGCAACCAGCCAATCACAAAGAGGCAAAATGTGGCCTCTTAACAAACAAACAATTTTATGTCCCAAAAAGCGCCAGCACTGAAGTTACAATTCTTCTGGTACATGCAGTACGTTCCACTTGCTTTTATCCCTCAGATCTGCTTCACTGCCGCTACAAATCGGCTATAAAGTTTGACTTGCACTCAGTGTGTCCCTCCGAATTATCAAAACCCGAGCCTAGAACAAAGTTGGAAATTTTGAAGCGCTTCATTGTGTCGCAAAATCGGACGGTCCAATCACGTTGACGGGTTTACCGCCATTCTACGTTTTTGTACCGTTCCATTTCCCGCATAGAAAAGAAGCCTTTGATTTACAACTTTGTGAAACTTATAAACGGTTCGTTTCGTTCAACACGGCAGGAAATTGTTTGTTGATACAAAGGGAAGTTCATGATGGATACGTACTTTGCTAGAATGCCATTCAGTTGCTTCAAGTACCAAGGCTTGAGTGCTTCGAAGCGCTATTCTACGGTTGCAGCTAAGCATTCCACTGCGTTCTTTGACTCATCGTATAATCATATTCGTCAAAACTCTCAGTTACAGACTGTTGAGAAAGTAGCTGCTCAAGGTGCTAAACGGTTAAGTAACCCTCATCCTGCTAATGCTAGCTCGGTTCATTATCTACAAGTTGACACAGATGACAATAACAATGGGTTGAATAATGAGTCAAACCTTAATGCCAATGCTAGCGCTACTGGAAATTTCGTGTTGACAGGTGCTGTCAATGTTGGTTTGGATAAAGGCGGTAAGAAGCACAATGGTCAGTTGAAACAGACGAGTTTGAACAGATCTTTGCAATCACAGATTCAGATGGCCCCAGTGACCAACATGCTCGTTTCAAGGTTACAAGGTAAGAGACTGTTGTACACTGATCAAGAACCTAAGGCGGTTGCTGCTGAGATGAAACCATCTGATGAGATGGCTGTTCAAGAACCAACTCCTGAACCTTCAGTGCATTCAGATGCTAAATATTTCTCTCCTGGGGAAATTGAATACGTTGAATTGACTGATGATACATTTGTCCAACACCACACTCAGGAAATACAAAGGGCTTATAGAATGTGTGACTATAACAGAATTAATGCTCTGTACAACGCAATGAAGAGAAATGGTCTAGTTCCTTCCAGAGATGTCTATGACATGGTTTTATCATCGATTGCCATGAGAGATATTGACGATTCAGTTGATGAGCAGATGTCCATGATGTTGAATGTTTACTCTGATCTCATCACGAATAAGATCAAGCCAGATCTGCACATTTACTCAACAGTTATCTACCAACTGTTGGACAAATCTATCAAGTGTTACATCGACAAGGACTTGTCAAGCAGTGGTTGTGATTTTTTCAAAATTGCTATCGATATCTTCAACGCTTCAAACTGCTCTCATATTCAACAGTTTGATTGCGACATTACCGATATGATTCTTGTTGGAATGAACTTGTACCCTGGATTGGTTAACAATACCCAACTTATCAAGATCTTGGAAAAACAACCAAATTTCGTCAAGAATGACATTTATTACTCTGCAATGATTAATTGTTGCAAATTCACAAACGATTCAGAATTGGCTATTCAACTCTACGAAGAATTCAAGGAGAAATCACTTGAAGTTCCAAGTTTAAAGGAAAACCAATTCGTTATTTATTCTGCATTTATTTCAACTTTGGTTGCCACTAATGAAATTGCATTGGCAACCAAATTCTTAGATAAGCTCTTGACGTCAATCAAGAACTATGAGGATTATGAAACAAAGATCACAATGCTACTTTCTTCTTATCTGCTGCATCTGTCTAAGACCAACTTGGAAAAATCTTTGGAAATTTGGGCCCAATTCAACAGAATTGAGTGGATCCCAGAGTTTTCTTATGACTTCTACACAAATTTGTTACAAGATTCCTTGAACTCAACCTCTTATGATATCAGTGTCAAACTTTACAATTATATGTCTGCATTGCCAAGATCAACCACAGGGAAAGAGATGTCTCTAGATACTATGTTGACCACACCAAGAAGAGTTGAGAATGCAATTTCTCAATTCATGTTGGCTGCTCTACAGCATAACGATAAAGCCACTGTTCTTAAAGTGTTGAGAGAATCTTTTATCAGAAAGACAACCTTTGATTATCAAGTGTATGCTCCATTATTTCATTTTATCCAATCTGACGATTTGATTATCAAGATCATCAACTCACATGGATTGCAAACTAAGGATGGATTCAAGTTTTTGAACTATCTTACATGCCATGTACCAAACTTGCCATTGTATGGTATTGCTGGTACGGAGTTCTTCAAAAGACTCGTGGATGAATTCTCACTTGAAGAACCAAAAGACTTTTTGGGATTCTTCCAAGTTTGGAAGTCTGTATTTGATGATGTTCACACAACTCCTTCTAACGAACTGTTGGAGATTTGTGCACCACTCATTGTGGAATTTTATGATTTGAAGAATTATTATGCTGAGTTACCCTCAAAGGATGTTTTGAACTTTAAGATGACTCTTACTGCATATTTCATAGATCACTATAAACCTGTTGAGGGCGCTTCTAACGTTATGCAACAGGCTACTGCATTGCTTCAAGATATGAAGCTCATGAACTGAAGAAGAAGAGGATACGATTATACTATTTATACAGACACCGTCGCCATTACATGACCACCCCTTTAATGACCTTAAAACGAATAACAACTTGTAGATCTAATTATCTAATACCGATCTTCTCAATGCCTCTTCCAAGTGTTTTTCAAATTCTTCGTCGTCGTAGTCATCACTAAAATGGTGAGCTGAACTATTGGTTGGTTCCGTCAACTCAAAGTCGGGTTCAGTTGACTCTGATATGATTTGTTCCAGAATGGAATCAGTCAGTGATGACTCACTTTCATTGGTCATTGATTGATCTTGCATTGAGCGATTCAAAACCATTGCAAGTTCAATCTCTTCCTCCTGTGTAAGATCATCACCGTTATACCTTGATCGTAGTTCATCCTCGGCATCTTGTAGCTGATGACGATAGTCAATCTCATCAACCTCATTCTTTATTACTTTATGAATTACATTTTTCCTCTCGCCAGTTAACCCATTGATACTCTTCTTACCCTTTTTCTTTGAGACAGGGGCCTTTAAATCACCAACTTGGAAGTAAATCATGATATTACCCACAATGGCTCCACCAATGATGTCTTCATTGTTCCCATTTAGGAATATGTGTGATGTAGGAACGTCACGCACTCCGAAATACCTCATTGGTAGCGCTTTATTGATAATACAAAGACGTCTACCTGTGAGTACTTCAAAACAACCAATCAACCCATCTGAGCATCCCACAAGTGCTACAGTGGCATTCACTGCAACGCTATTTATACGGAATCCCCTTTTGGTATCAAGAGTTGGAATAATATCTGTCACAGGTCTATCTAACCCACGACGTACGTTGAAGATGAGCAGCCTGCTGTCAGTAACCACGGCAAGATTGAGCCCATCGCCTCCGGCGACTCTTGAATCACAAGGCTTACGAATCTCTTGTGAGACACCTGTAATATGATCACCTCCATCTATTTTGAAGGAAGTGGACCGTCCAAATGACGATGATGCAAATGAATAAGCCCATAGTTGTGTCTCATGGCCAATAATGACTAATTTGCCTTCAAAATCAACTTTGAAGAAGTCCACATATTCACCGAAAGGAATCACAGATGCACTCTGAGACGGGCAAAGAACATATATTTCAGTTTGCGTTACTGCAATGACGGAATCCTTACAACCCTTCACGCACTGTATTGAACCATTGATCTTGTATTCATGTTCAACTTTCATGGTTTTCAAGTCAGATACAAAGATAGTACCCTTATCATCACCACTATAACAATGAGTCTCATTGCTGTATATACACGTGACTTTACTTGGATGCCTTTTATCAAATAGCTTGTCATTGGTGTAGTAATATCTCTGCTGCAGTTGGTGACGAGCAATGACACCATTTACCGTTCCAACAACAAAATCAGTTGGTGACAGATACTGTGTAGTTAGGCCGTTCAGAGACGAAGCAGATAGCTGAGATTCCACTTTCCCCTTAGTGACATTCACCACAGTTATGATCTCAGATGAATCCTTCACAAAGCACCTCGGGTACACCATCTTTACATCACAAAACATTGCGTATGGGAATGTGGCAATCTTGATGATCCTTGTTATCTTTGTATCACGTGCCCATCGTCTAATCATCTGAGACCTGGCAAAGAACTCCTCCGTAAACTTCTTCGATCTCGTCAGCGAACTAAACTCAGTGACACCAAAGTGCCTCTTGAACTGGGTTCTCCAGATCTCAGAGTCATTCACTATCTGTTCAAATATCGGGGAGCTCTTGGACACGTTCTCCAGATCAACAACGTCTAATTGTCCCAGGATTCGAATCACTATCTCTAGTGGTAACGAGAGGAGAGAAGTCATCTCTTAATAACCCCTCACTCTCCAATAAGAGGATATGTTTCACTGTTTTGAGCATCTAAAGCGAAGAGTTCGTACATACAAGGCACGTTTTGAGGACAAAACAAAAACATCCAGACACCACTATCATTCTAACATTTATGTTAAGGCCACTACATCAACATCCAACCGATGCAGTCTTCTATTACAATGCAATATGTAAGCCGTTAGCCTGTGCTATAGTTCTAACTTCCGATGAAGATACTCCAAATGAATCTAGATGTGCCATGATACAATAAATATCCTCCAGCAACTCATCATTACTAGCCCACGTTAGAGTACCGTAGTGACCACCAGTGGCTTCAATGGTTGCTATAACACGACCCTTAATGTAATCAAGATGGTTGATGACAGCCGATCTCTGTTCTGTTGACATCACGTGCTCTCCGTTGTGGAGCATTTGAACGAGCTGAAGATGCTGTTCCAACGAGACTCTGTATATGTTCGGTTTCTCAACGTTAAACAAGACTTTCCCATCATCAGCGGTTTTGAGTAACGGGTTGAACTTCAAGAATTCGTTAACGACAATTGCAATCTCTTCAGACGTTTTACCAAAGCTTTTAGCAAATCTTGTAGTGTTTACCCATGGTTCAACACCAGAGCCATAGACGGTAGACGCCAAGTTCCTCACTTCAAAATCATCATCCGTGAGAGATTGGTATACAAACCAAGAAACTTGTGCATTTTTCTCCAAGTGGAGATATCTGAGGCATGACTTCAATGCTGACATACGAACCGGGAAAGGTTCATTTTCATTGGAGTTCTTTTCAACAAGGGCAACCCAGTTTTCAAACAATGAATTATCCCTAGCAGCAAACGAACCAAGCAGTTCCAAACATGAACGTTTGATGTCTTCTCCGTATAAATCTTGATCAGTAGCGAATTTAACCAACTCAGAAGCATCAAAGTTTTCAACTAATGGAATAGCCTTTGATCTCACATACGTAAACTCTGAGGAATCTTTGGCAATGTTTTCAATTTCTGCATTGTCGACACCATTTGTGGAACAGTATGCTAGGGATTCGAGTTTAACTTCAAAGTATTTGGAGGTCAAGCCAATGTCAAGTATATCCTTGTCAACAACAAGCTTAAAAAGTTCCTGAAGATAGAGCTGTTTCGAACCATCTAATTCGTACACAGAATTTTCACAAATAAACAATTCTTTCAAAGAAGTTTTCAAAGAATCCGGAATGACAAAAGGTGAAATAACGTCAACATACGCCTTTTTGGTTGCAAAACATTCATTTTTGAGCAACACATCATCAAAGATCTCAAACAACTTTTCACCAACACTGACGTCTTTCGAGTTTAACACCTTAACAGCCAACAAATATCCGTGTAGTTTGTTCTGATTAGTAGTTGTGCAGTTATCAAGTAAAAACAACGATTCCCTCACTGAGTCTGTGACTAGGGCAGGTAATGCCCTAGAAGCACATTCTCTGATTTTCCAATGCTTTGTTTCAAGGCACCCTCTGATCAATGGTAAGAACTCATCCAGTCCCTGGTATCCAGGAGTGCTCTCTAACTTTGATAAAATGGTCAACACTGGGAACAGAGATTCTAAATCCTCTCCAATGTCCCTAAGTGTCTTTATCAAGATAGATTTAATTCCTTTGAATCTAGTAAAGAAAACACGAGCAGATAACTTCTTATGTCCAAAGAGTCGGTTTTGTAAAGCGGTGAATAACATGATTGAGCAGTTACGCATCGACCAGATCTTAGAGTTGAATGTCGAGATCGAGAGTTCGAGCCCCCTGTAAAGGTATGGTGCACAACAATCCGCAAGTTGGGATTCAATGAACAAAGTCTTAATACAGTTGAAAGCGTGAACTTGAGCGATGTCCATCTTTTCAGATTCTTTTGCAACATCGACAGGAGTTGATGCGACTTGGAATAGTTTATCAAATGCATATGGAATAAGTTCACGCTCCACGGTGACGACTGCTGTAATCAGGAATGGCAAACCGCCAGAACGACGTGTGATAAGTTGTGTCTTTGTTTGAATCAACTCAAGGTTAGCATCAAGCCATTTTTTGTTTTGTTCTGGCATGCGCTTCTTACAAAGAGATGCAATCTTAATAAATGTTGGATACACTGAAGAGAATGCACCTCTGTGGCGAACAGTAGCCAGCTGATCCAAAGTAAGCTCACCTATTTTGAGAATGTCCTCATCTGAGATAGTCATATCCAAGACTTCTTGAAGTAACAATGTTGACTCCTTTGTTGATCTCCATGCAAAGCTGAGCACCAATTGAGCAGAACCAACGTTGAACTCATCCAAGCCCTCAGGAGAATCGTTAATCAGGATATCCTTGACAAAGGACCAGTTTCTTTGGCATAGATCGATCAATGCCAGTGGGTCTCTGTTCTTCTTATCGTGAGAAAGTATTAAACGTATCGCCTGGAAAAAACCATCGACTGGGTTTTGAACTCCCTTTTGGATATCTGAAGTTAGAGGAACGGTCTCCACAAGTCTATCATAGATCTTGGAATCATTAAACAACTTTACACACATCTCCAAAACTTTTGAGCCTGCATCTGCTTTCGTGTAATCTGAGAGCATTTCAAATCCAGATTCGACCAAGGTCTGTTTCTCTTCGGCAGACCATTGGATCTTTGATACCTCCAATAGGTACGTAGCGTTGGAGCGAATATCGTTATAGGTGCTCAAAATTGCATTCAAAAGGTAAGTCTTTAAATCTTGATCAAAAATGCACATTTTGAAGGGGTAGTGAATATCAACATTGAACGGAATTTCAGGATCCAAGTTTGATTCAACAATTTGTCTTAGGATAATCAACCCGGATGAAAGTCTTTGATATGGTGCTCCTGGACTTAGTAAGGTTTTCAAGAATTGAATCATCCATTTGAGAAATTCCTTACACATTTCAACCTCTTTCAACTTTTCCTGTGCTTCAATTTGGAGTTCCTTTTTATGCTTCATCTTTGTAGCATCTCTGTTCAATGCATACGACGAGTCCTTGATTCTGAAAAGGAACTGTTTGAACATACTAATGAATTCCATTCTTGTTTCCACTTCTGTATCGACAAAGAACAATGGGATGTATTGCTGCAAAATTTGAAACACTTGAGAGTTTATTGGTCTTGATCCTTTTGGAGAAAATGTTAGGAGTTGAAAGATCTTTGTTTTATAGTTCTCTTGGACAAGAAGCTCCTCTATCAACTCTTTGGATACAATTTTGGGGAATGGATCATGCTCAATGGCAAGTTGCTGACCAATGTTCAAGCAAGAAATCAACAGATCAACATCGTCTTCGATCTTGTGGACGACGATTTGGAACGACGCCGGTGAAATCTTGAAAAGAGAAGGCAATATGTGGTGTTGAATCCCCTGACGGAGTTGTGGATCTCTCAAGGCAACAATAACAGACCCCCAGTATTGTGATACCCATTCATCAACGTGTTCCTCATCAACATAGAGTCTTTTCATGAGAGATGAGACACAGCGTCCAATGAGTGTACCCAAACCTTTCCAGTTTATCATCGACAAAGAACGCTGTATGAAAAATGGATCTTTCTTTAAGATATAATGAACATCGTCAAGCTCATTCGATAAGATCTCTAACAAATGGTACTTGACTCTTCTTGTATCCTGCAATTGTAGTGCAATGGAGGTCCAATTCTCAAACCTCTTTTGGGAATCGTAACGTTTCAGCAGAGACACGAGCTTCGTGAACAAGTCCTTCAGGGAATTCGACAAGGGAGACCCACTTTCGTTCCAGTAGTCCAGCGTATAAGAGAACAAAAATTCCAACCGTTCATCATTCAACAACAAAGTTATTAAATCGTGAAACGATCTATTCTTCGAGCCCAATGAACTTGAGCGGATGACCCAAATAGACAATGTATCCGACGCAGCCAGTTTAGCAGATTCAGTAGACTCAGAGCTCTCGAGCACATCGAATAGCAATGCCACAGAGTATTCAAGCGCCGAGTCGTAGTGCCCAGCTTCCACATCTCTGTTGGCGATGAAGAGCTTGCGCAAGTTGTTCACCGCGGCAGCATCAAGCGGTGGGTTCGTTCTCTCAGTACGTGCTCCACTGCGTGCTTCAAATAACGCATCACTAAGCTTTTCAAGTGATAAAGAGCTCATTCTCCTTCACAGATTGATCAACTGTTTACAACCAATTGTTTCTAGGAAACTGTTGAATCTTCAACGATGTCTCAGCCAAAAAGCCAACCAATAACCAAAAAAATTTTGAGAGCTCATCGGACACAAAAACGGCTCCAAGATTGGAATTATGCGGTATGGACACTAACAGAGGAGTATTGGTAAAGACACACAAAGAGGGACGGGACGGATTGCTTGCGGCGGGGGGAGGGGGCTGCGTGGCTCGTAGGCGGAGTGGTGGGACATTTTAAACGGTGGTGACGAATTGTTTGTTTATTTATGGCTGGAGATCTAACATAATTCTCAGCTTCTACACATCACGTTCTCTTCCAAAAACTACGAAACACATACATAATAGATGGTTGCTGACAAATACATCGGATTAGCACTGGCGATATCGTCATCTTTTGCTATTGGAACATCCTTTATCATCACGAAGCTTGGACTTAGAGATGCATCGAAACAGGGTTTTGACGGTGAAGGACATGAATACTTGAAGAACCCGATTTGGTGGGCAGGAATGATCACCATGGCTGTTGGGGAGATTGCCAACTTTGCAGCGTATACGTTTGCCCCTGCCATCCTTGTGACACCATTGGGAGCACTCAGTGTCATTATCGGAGCTGTGCTGGCTGCGGTATTCTTAAAAGAAGAATTGGGGACGTTGGGGAAGATGGGGTGCGCCATTTGTCTGTTGGGTTCAGTTATCATAGTGTTACACGCACCCAGTGATAAGGAGATTGATTCTGTGAATGAAATCTTGGATTATGCATTGACACCGCTATTCATGTCGTATTGTATCATTGTCACAGTCTTTGCCCTAGTTATGATCTACAGAATCGCACCTATCTATGGTACCAAGAATCCAATATATTACATCTCTATCTGCTCTTCTGTTGGTTCTATCTCGATTGTGAGCATTAAGGCATTTGGAATTGCGCTGAAGTTGACCCTTAACGGTAATAACCAGTTCAAGAACTTCTCCACGTATCTTTTCATCGCCGTTGTTGTTATCTGTATCATGACGCAGATGAACTACTTTAACAAGGCTCTTGATCAGTTTGACACGTCGATTGTTAACCCTCTGTACTATGTCACTTTCACCACAGCAACGTTGATTGCTAACTTCATCCTTTTTAGAAATTACAACGATGCAGGAGCAAAGGATTCCGTGTCATTGATCTGTGGATTCCTCATCATCTTTTCAGGTGTGTTTCTACTGAACATTTCGAGAAAGAAGAACAAGTATGAAGCAGCCCAGTTATTCTCTCAACAGGATGATCTCAGTGATATACCCTTAGAAGGTGGAGTTGGTGCCTTCCAGGCAAGACGTTCCTTGAACTTGCAAAGAAGCGGTGCAGATAACCATGAAGAGAGTGTAGGATTGAGAAGATTTGACAATGGATACGAAGACGACGATGACGATGAAAGATTTAGAGTCTAAACATTTACACTTTTATAGATCTAATAGGCAAAAATAACAAAAAATTGCATACAGAAGTTTATACGTACTAATTAAGAAGAAAACAGGTATATAACAGCGATTAGATATCGTCAATGTCAAGCTCCTCCTCTTCCTCTTCATCATCCTCATCGGCATCACCAAACTCAAAGTTGACATCACCGTCTTCTTCGGCAAACATATCTGTTTCGTTGATCTTGGCATCCATTGGCAATTCACCTTGAGCTTTCAAAGCACGGGCCTCGTCAACGTTGTACTTGTGGACAACATCACATTGGTCATCTTGGAAATCTCTAAGAGACACCAAGATGATATCACCTTGAGCCATCCACACTTTCTTTCTGAGCTTACCTCTGATATGGGCCATACGCTTAATACCATCATAACAGCTGGCTTCGACACGACCGTTACCGAGCATCTTGGTGATTTGAGCATACTCTTGACCTTCCTCTTTGTAGATCAACTCTCTCTTCTGGCCGAAACCGTCACTTTTACCTCTTCTACCTTTTTTACCACCCTTTGAGGAAAAACAAAATGTTAGTTAATAAGATCAGTAAATCGTATAGAGCCTCTATCACTTACTTTACCTCCTTTCTTTGGCATCTTTACTAGAGTATCTAATGAAGTTTCTTCTTCCTTCGTTGCGAACCATTTGTGTCTTGTGGATTTTTCACTTTTTTTTTTCTCTCTCTTTGACGATGAGATTACGTAATTATGATTAGGAGGATTATTTAATCAATTTATTTACTTATGTAATCTCTGCTTATGTAAGAGTACACTCCACGATTACGTAAAAGTATAAGTATATGTACAAAACTTTGCTGTTGATATTTCACCTTGTCTACTTTTAAAAGGTTAGATTAAAAGTCCAACAACTCCGTAAAGATGGATCCATTTGAAGCAAGGTTACAGTTCTCACAGATGATGGAAACGATGTCGTCGTTTTCACAGACAATTTTGAAGGCTATAAATTTTGCCCTTAAACATCAAGACCTTCACGAAGACTTCCACTCTGTTGTTCTCGAAATCTTGGATAGATTGGATTTCAATGCTCGTATAAACATTCTCTACTTCCTCGAGGCTCTAATACGATACATCTCAAATAGTTCAAACTTTAGAGATTCACGTGTACCCTACGTGGATAACCTCGAACGTGATTGGAAACTGATACTTTCGAAAGTCATTGGTGATGACTTGGTTAACTTGAACAGTTGTGTTGATGTACAACGCGAGGTTGAGAGAGTGTTGGGCAAACAGAACAGAGATTTGAGTAAGATGTACGATGATCTGACACTGGAGAATCTTGTTGGAAAGTCTGAAGAGTCTGAAGGGTTTAGGGCTGCATGGTCGTTCCTAATATCGAAGAAAAGACAAGGTATTCGTGACAGATTACAACTAATTCATAACCCAGAGACAACTCATATAGGAGACGGTCTATCCTCGAATCCAACAAAGGAACAAATATTGAAACGTATTGAAAATGATAGAGAACGTAACAAGAGGCTTAAAGAGACCAACTGGGTAGTAGCGAGACCCTTAGGTAAGCCAGATATTCCCGAATTTGAAAGAATCTGGAATCAATACCAGGCTCTGGATGAAGATGACTTTTTACAGCTAAAAGAACTTCAACAGGTTGTTAGAGAAAGTTATCAAGTACTATAAGTATATAATGAACCTAAATCGATCTAAAACTTTTCAAATCAGTTTTTTGAGTATGCTGTACAATTCGTTCAATCCTTCGACACGTTCTTTGGCATTGGTGGCATCTCCATCAAATGATATGGTAAAAACGTTTCTCGCATCATCATCAGCTAAAATTTCGTTACCATACCCCAAAACAGGCTCAAATAGATCATTTGAACGACCACCAATACACACAAAGTCCAATTGTTTCGGCTCCATCGGATGAACACTGACGGTACTTGATGCTGAAGATGGAGAGGTCGGTTGCGCTAAACAGATTTCATTACCAACAGTTCCAGTTGTTGTCATGTACTTCACAAGAAATTTAACAGCCTTTACAGCAGCATCAGATGGCAACACATACACCGTATTATCAACGACTGTGGCGTGGATTTTCTTACTGGAACTGTTCACATGCGTAATCAAATCACCAATAGTAGCAGCCTCCCGTTCCTTATCCTGTACCTGTTCAGTACGGAATGCTAGAATGGATTCACCTTGTTCAACACGGGCACCAGGTAAACGTTCTGCAAATGACTCAGCAACAACAGCAGTACTCTGTAACAACGACTCAATATCTTCAGATGCAAATGAAATCCAAGTCGAACTATTTGAGAGCTTAAGGAAACTACCACCTTCTGCAATGAGACCAACATTAGGCAAACGTCTAAAAACACGCTCCAAATCAACTCTTTTATACCCTGAAAGCACGTAGACGTGATTATCTGTACTTAGATCGCTGAGAATCGCCATTTCACGTTCAATTGGCATCCTAGATAGCAGCAACACAAATAATCTGTTTCGAGACTTTTGGTACTTCAAGCTGAAGTCCTTGACATTCAAAACGGAATACCTTTCCTTTTCGTGCTGTTCTTGCCAACTATCTTTGATAAATTTCAAAGATGCCTCAACCCAATAGTCACAGTCCTGGTGAGAAACAACGTCGTACAACAAGCGCCAATTCTTTTCCTTTTCTGCTGGAGCCATCTCCAAAGCAGTCTTATAGGCCTGTGACACCTGCTTTATATCCCAAGGGTTAATAAGCAAAGCACCTTTCTTGAACACTGCAGCCGAGCCTGTGAACTCACTCAAGATCAATGGTGACTTCTTTTCCGCAGTTGCAACAATGAATTCATGGCATGTCAAGTTCATGCCTTCTCTCATAGAGGACACAATAAAGGTGTCAGCCTCGGCAATAAGTGCCAAGTATTGAACAAAGTCAATATCTTGATGAATAAACACAACTGGTTGAGTTGTCGAGATATTCGGAGACAGGGAGTTGATACGATCAACAACTGACATAATCTCAGATTCTAAAGCGTTCTCCACGGTACTTGATTTCAGGCATATTTGAATCAATACAGTGGTTTCCAAATACTCGGGGTTATTTTGCAGGAACATCTCATAAGCCAACAATTTCTCTTTGACACCACGAATTCTATCAAACTTATCACGACCAACAATAATCTTCTTATCTCCCCAACGTTGTTTAATCAGTTCTCTCCAAGAGGTGACAACGTGTGTGGCAATCTGTTTTCTCAATTTGTGAGCATCGATACCTACCGGTTGGGCTCTTACTTTAATAGTGTAGCCATTATATCTCAACTCATCCTGTGAAACGTCAGCCAACAACAACTTGTTACATGTTTGTAAGAAATGACGAACGTATTCGGTTGTTTGGAAAGAGATTGCGTTTGAGCCTAACAAACCTTGAAGTAAAGCTTCTCTCTGAGCAAAGCATCTAAAAACTTCACTTGAAGGGAATGAGACGTGCATAAAAAATCCAATCTTAGCGTTTGGCAATTTAGAACGAACCATCTCTGGTACCAACAGTAGATGATAGTCATGTACCCAGATGATATCATCCTCCTTATAAATCTCCACAATTTTATCCGCAAATAGTTGATTTAAAGAACGGTAGTATTCCCAAGAATGATCTTCAAATGCCTTTGAATTTGGATTATCTGGAATCTGATAGTGTAGAGTTGGCCATAGAATCTGTTTACAGAAATTCTTGTAGTGTCCTTGAAACGTCAGATCAGATGGCAAGACGGATTCAGAGTGGTACTCGTCCTTCAACTTGGAGGTGATTTTCAACTTTGTCTTATCGTCCAAAGCATCAGTCGGGATACCAATGGTTCCTAACCATGTATAGTCTTTGACGATTCCATCCTCCAGACTTGACTTAATGGCATTTTTCAACCCACCGTTACCCTTTGCAAACTCAACAACTTGGAACGGAGCATTTGCAAAAAGTTCAGAACTCTTTGAAATCGGTGGCATTTTCTTCTTTGAAAACCCACCAAATTTGGGAATTCTGTAAGATTGTTGAACATCGTATCCATCATCAATGTCATCGTTTGCATTTTCATTTTCATTCACCGCCTCCTCCTCCTCATCGCCACCATTAATGTCTTCATTGTCATCATATTCTTCATCAACGTCATCCCTTGTGGAGAATTTGAGAGCAGATCGTTTATACGGAACCCTCTTAACACCAGCCACCCCTGGAGTAGCAGTATCACGCTTCATCTGAACCACAGAGTGTGAAGGTGACAAGTTGCTAACACGGCTCTTTGGTATGAAGATCGACGCCGCGCTCGATGTTCTCAGTAACTCAGGCGAATTGGACATGCTCGTGCCTGTGCTCTGAATCCCGTTATTACCAATGTTTGTATTCGCTGAACTGGACAGAGCTGTCATCAACAGATCAGATGGCGGCATTGTTGGTGTAGGAGCCTGTACCGCGCTGTGGCTAATAGTTCTCGATAACATACCTCTTGTCTGTGGAGACGAGTGTTGTGAGCTGAAGAAGAAGTCCTCAACGCTCTGGTTCTCACTCTTAAACTGTTCCTGAGACTTATTACTCAACACCGTCTGTGTTGGGAGCATTGTAGATGACGCATTAATCGAGGATGATCTCTGCTTTGGGACAGTAATGGCCTCTGCTTCATTATCAGTGAGATCATCCACGGTCTCCTGGTCAGCTTGGAACTCCACTGTATATGGAAGAAACCTGTGTTGTGATTATTCCTGTTAGTATATACAAAATGCTCATCTTCAAACAGAATTCGTGGTGTCACTTACAAGGACGCAACGATAAGTGTCATATTGCTCAATGATCTCTCTATAAATGTACGCTATTGCTTATTACGAAGTGAATAGATTCCTTTTATACCTGTTGCTATTAGAGCGTATTGGTTGCTTTTGAAGTTGATTGCTTTCAGGATTTTTCAGCCCCCCCCCCCCCATTTTCGAAATTTTTGTTTTTTGTGGTTTCTGTGCTCTTGGTTTGATTTTTTTTTTGACACAACACGAGGTCTCCCACCCTTTTGTTACGAAATCAAAACATCGCGGAAAAACAATACGAAAATCCTCAACCTATTGGCCTCCATAATAAACGAGACAAAACGTATTTGGGAGGATGGCTTTATACGATGCGCATTGTCATATTTCAACAGATTTCAACGGCAAGGATATCGATGAGCTAGTTGCAAAGGTTAGTGGATGGGCACCAGCGCAGTTTGTCGTTATGTCGACAAACCACCTGGACTACAGATACGTGGATGAGTTAGCAACGAGTTGTTCTAACGTTATACCTAGTTTTGGGATCCATCCGTGGTACTCACACCTCTTCACTCTGGAAAGTGGTGGTGTTGATAAGAAGACTCACTATTGTAGTGTCTTTGGTACGGAAGACGTTGAGGCATGGATGCTGGAGATATTGCCGGAGCCTATCGACTTTGAAATGCACCTCAAGAAACTGGTAGCTCTGTGCTTGAAATACTCTCCTCGAGTATGTTGGGGAGAGTTGGGGTTGGATAAGCTATTCAGAGTGCCTGATAATGGGTTTTATAGCAATCCGCAACGTCAAAGCACTAAATTGACGAAATACAGAGTATCCATGGCGCATCAGAAACGTATCCTGGAGAAACAGCTGGATGTAGCGCTCGAGCACAACTGGCCGTTGTCGATGCATAACGTCAAGGCTGGTGGTGCAGTCGTCACCATACTGAAGGACTCCCTGGAGAGAAACGGGATCTCCCACGGAGCCCGAGTATGTTTCCATTCATACACCGGGTCGATAGACACGCTGAAGATGGTCATGAAACAACTCAAACACCACACGATCTTCGTGTCGGTATCTGGTTATATCAACCTGGCTAAAATGGACGAGTTCAAAGAGCTGTGCAACGTTGTGCCGAGGGGCCAGTTGCTCACCGAGACGGATTTCTGTTTGAACTACAAACATCCTAACAGCTATGAAGAGCTCGTTAAGGTGTCACAGACGGTGGCTGAAGTGCGGGGAAAAGAGAGGTCATTTCCCCTCAATAATTTCCTATTCTAACCTTACCTGACGCTCAGTTTCCATGACAACAAGACCGGAGCAGAGTGTCCATGAACAAAAGACAAGATAAAGAAAAAGAAACTCGTGAAATTCTGAGCGGAGAAGAGGCGATGAGACAAGCTTAGAACAATAGGAGGGGTACCACCAGTACGTTTGGCATATAAATTATACTCTCAACTCAACGGAATAATTCGAGAACAAGGGGAGTTTAAACGACCGTTGATGAGGAGTATCTCCAAAATCTCGTTTCTGTTCGAATCTAAGGTTTGCTGACGCTTATTGTACATGATTGTTTACGTTTTTACACCGTTATTTCTTGTGCCCTGAGTTTTCAAGTATTTATCAAATACACGTTTGGTACTTTTATGACAGGCTGGATATTTGATCCCATGTGCTTGATCACTACAATAGGATCCAACACGCCATCCAGAACATGACTACAACGCGAGTCGGCACCGGTGAATAGTGTGACTTTATATCCGGGTAGATGGCAAGGCTAATGCTGCTGTTTTCCCTCCAGAGTGGCCTTTCTGCTTTTTTTTTTCGTTTCCCTTACAGTGCCCAGTAGAAAATGTCGGTCTCCTTTTCCCACTGTCCCACGAAAAAAAAAAATTAGTAGTAAGCACCCACGAAATTAGAAGCAAAATGATAGGGGGAGGGTGCCAAACGCTAGAGAGGCTAGCAATTCAGGAAAAACCCGCGTGTCTGGATCCGTCATTCCAAAAACTGTACATGTTGTTGAAAGTTTGTCTAAACCTGTTTTAGGGGAGAGAGCTGAACATCAACCCGTTGGGAAGAACAAACGAGCCCAATCAATATAATCACACAACAATCCTTAAACGATACTCAGCAAAAAAAAAAATAACCCTACTGTACTCCTCATTCTCCTGCCCACAGTGTCGGATAAACTTTTGTTGGACTCTGTATCACTGTACTCAAGGGAAGCGCTACTGTGAAAAATAATTCCTGATTTTACTGTCGCGTTCGCGCGCCTCTGCCTAGCTTTAGTGTTCCCGATGGGGGTAAATCTCCTTCTACGCGCGTAATCAGCCTAACTTTTTCTTTTCTTTTTCCTCGGCCGCTAGCGTGGTGGAACGTTTCTGCCCAGCGTTCCACAGTCCACACAGACCGCAGCATGGCCTGTCCGCCACAACGGTTGGAGTTTTTCTTATTTCCTGCCTGGGATTTGAGCTTTTTTACCGCCCAACCTATTTGCGCGCCAGCCCAGCTCTGGGCAGGAGCAGCGCAAGAGCTGTCGTGCGATTATCACCGGACACAGAACGCATCCGAATGCACTTGTGGTTCTTGGATACTTGCAATATAAATAGGAAGCTCAATCTCGGTGATTTGTACTTTGCAAGTTATTTTTTTACAAAGTCTTTTCTTCTTTCTACTTCTTCTGTTCAAGCGAAGGTTGGTTTAGTACTTGTCCACTTCTTCTCATATTCATATAATAATGTCCCAACTCCTCAAGCAAAGAGTCCGTTACGCTCCTTATCTCAAGAAGCTCAGAACCCCAGAAGAGTGTGTTGAACTTTTCAAGAACAACCAGTACATCGGCTGGTCCGGTTTCACCGCTGTTGGTGCTCCAAAGGTTGTCCCAGATGCTGTTGCTCAACACGTTGAGGACAACAACTTGCAAGGTAAAATGCAATTCAACTTGTTTGTCGGTGCCTCCGCTGGTGTGGAGGAGTCTAGATGGGCTACAAACAATATGATCAAGCTCAGATCTCCTCACCAAGTTGGTAGACCAATTGCTGCCGGTATCAACAATGGTAGCATCAAGTTCTTTGACAAGCACTTGTCCATGTTTGCCCAAGATTTGACCTACGGTTTCTACACCAGAGAGAAGGAGAACGATTTGTTGGATATCTCCATTATTGAGGCCACAGCTATCACTGAGACTGGTGCCATTGTTCCAGGTCCAGCTGTCGGTGCTACCCCAGAAATGGTGTCTGTTTCTGACAAGATCATCATTGAAGTCAACACTGCTACTCCATCCTTCGAAGGTTTGCACGATATTGACATGCCAATCAACCCACCTCACAGACCACCATACCCATACATGACCGTTGATCAAAAATGTGGTGTCCATGCTGTTCCAGTTGACCCAGAAAGAGTGGTTGCCATTGTCGAGTCCACTACTAAGGACTCTGTTCCACCAAACACCCCATCTGACGCGATGTCTAGAGCCATTGCTGGTCACTTGGTTGAGTTCTTCAGAAATGAGGTCAAGGCTGGTAGAATGCCAGAGAACTTGCACCCATTGCAATCTGGTATTGGTAACGTTGCCAACGCTATTATCGAGGGGTTGGCCGACGCTAACTTCAAGCACTTGAATGTCTGGACTGAGGTTTTGCAAGATTCCTTCTTGGACTTGTTCGAGAACGGATCCTTGGACTACGCTACCTCTACATCTGTCAGATTGACTGAGGCTGGTTTCGAGAGATTCTTCAACAACTGGGATGAGTTCTCCAAGAAGTTGTGTCTTCGTTCCCAAGTCGTCTCCAACTCTCCAGAGATTATCAGAAGATTGGGTGTCATTGCCATGAACACTCCAGTTGAGGTTGATATCTACGCTCATGCAAACTCCACCAACGTCCAAGGTTCTAAGATGTTGCATGGATTGGGTGGTTCCGGTGATTTCTTACGTAATGCAAAGGTTTCCATCATGCACACCCCTTCTGCACGTCCATCCAAGACTGACCCAACTGGTATCTCTTGTGTTGTTCCATTCGTCTCTCACGTTGACCACACTGAGCACGATTTGGATGTTCTTGTCACAGACCACGGTTTGGCTGATTTGAGAGGTTTGTGCCCAAGAGAGAGATCTAGAGTCATCATCAAGAACATTGCTCACCCAGACTACGTTGACCAATTGCTTGACTACGTTAACAGAGCTGAGCACTACGCCAACAAGACCAAGTGCATGCACGAGCCACATATCTTGGCTGATGCCTTCAAGATGCACTTGAACCTTGCTAAGAACGGTACCATGAAGTTGTCATCTTGGGATGCTCCAATCTAAGTGTGAAGGGAGGACAATCCTTTCCACCTTATGAAGAAGCATGCTAAAAAATATACGATACAACCACGGAATGTTAACGACTTATAATCTTTTCTCCTGCGTTTTGATTTCTTTCTGAACATACAATTTATAAAACATACTATTCTTCTCACTATATATATATCTTCTGTGATAGATGTTAAAGCGCTATTATTGGATGTAGAAGTACGTTTGCCCTAACATTTGCACTGTAACACCTGTAGGTGTTACCCTATTGAAGCTGTGGAAATTCTTGGTCGAAAAAACGAAGAAAATTTGTCGAACAAGTTCTTTTTTCTCTCTTCCACTTCACTTATTTAGACCAGTACTTTTCACTACAAGGAACGAGGAATAAGAAACATAAGAGGTAAGTGTCATATGAATTGAATATCTCTCTTCGTATATTCTGCAATCGATCTCTTTTTAATGATGAAAACCTTTACTCAGCTCACTCAGAGCCTTGCAATGCTGATAACATATCCTATCCAACATTCATCAATTTATCTGACTAAGAGTATCAATGGACTACACCGGACAGAACATCAATTCACTGAAGGCGCAAGAGCCCTTTATACTAACAATATGCATCAGATTATGTGTGTATATCTTTCTAAAATACATAAATGCAAACTCTTTGCTTGAAATTGTAGAGTAAATTTAATAATCTATTTTGGCATGCCTCAATTCCCATACAAATTAACAAGTACATTCGGCAAAGAAATGTCGGAAAAAGAGCCCTTTGAGCAAATAACGCTGCGCTATGCGGCCTCTACCGAACTGTTTTGATATGCTGCGCTGGCCTGTGTGCCCCCTACCACTCATATTTGATACTCTGAGCTGGCTGTGGTGTGGCTCTTGTGCTTTTAAAATGATTAGTAAAACGAGCCATTAAAATACACCTGTTTAAAGAAGTTTGAGGTCGAATCCGTTCTTTCCCTTCTACTAACCACTACCTCAATCAACTGACAATGTCCCACCAATACCATTTTGACGTTAAGATGTCATGCTCTGGTAAGTAATCTCTCTACTCAATTCAAACCTGTCTAACATGAGATGGAGGAGGAACTAACAATACACATGCCTAGGATGCTCCAATGCGGTCAACAAGGCCCTGTCCCGCAAGTCTGAGATCTCAAACATTGACATCTCACTGGAGAAGCAATCCGTCGACGTCACAACCACTTTGCCATACGATGATGTCCTCGCTGCTATTAAGAAGACAGGAAAGGAAGTGCTAGGTGGTAATGTTGTTGCATGATTACAATACAATTACGATGCTATATTAACAAGGAGTCTTTTTTATCTCATTAGATGTAGTCATAACTCATAAAAGATGTAGGACTAGACGACTTCATTCGAAGAATACCACCAGTGGTGCCATCGCTAATGCCACATACGAGCCACTGTTCACCTTGGTCATCAACATTGACGAAATGTGCACCCATAGTTTGCCCTAAGAATGTAATTTCCTCGATGCTCCATTCGGGTTCACTCAGTGACACGACACAGACTCGGTCAATGCTTTCACTCCATGATAGCATCTGTGTCTTGTATAACCTGTTGAACTCAACAGTGCGTACACCACTATCAGTTTGAATACATACAACGTCGCTATCCAACCATCTGCGATCCCAGATCCGTACTGTGCAATCTTGAGAGCCAGTAGCGATTAGATTACTGTCAACTGATGACCAATCACACGCAAAGTTGAAATCCTTGTGACCTCTTAAGCTATCAATTGGCACAAGACCCTCACGTTTATCCAAGAGATATCCATTCACGTTATCACCCACAAATAACTGGACATTAGGCTCGTATGGACAGCCAACCATATAGTTAATAGGCCAGGGAAACCGTGTGGTGTGTAATTTTTGGCAATTCTTCAAGTTGATAGTGGTTAATTGTCCATTATTTGTACATATTTGTGCCTGGTTCGAATTATCATCCATGCGGATACAGTTTATACTCCCAAAGGAGTCACCAATAGACATATCGTGTAAGGATCCATCACATGATTTGGTATACAAGGACCCATGTAGGGTACCAATTAATAGCACATTCTCCTCTGTAGAGTCAAGACATGTTATTCTCATTGATGGATCATGTTTAAACTCAACCAGTGGGTCAATTTCACCAGTCTGCAAATCCAATTGCTTCAGGACCGGATAAGCAGAATGCCCTGCACTGAACGATAGTTCTGAATATATTACTTTACATCGATTTGACTGAGGGATGTGTATCAATTGATTTCGAAGTTGAAAGTGTGGTAACTTTGGTGTAGGTTGACGGTAGAACTTATCAAACTGCCACACCTTCCTGGAAGACGGGGTATAATCAAAATTCACATCACATGAAGCTTTTGGTATACACTCAGGAATATTGGTGAACGTTTCATACCTTCTCAACCTCTCTCTCAACATCTTTTCCCTTTGTATTTTCGAATCCCAATATATGCCTTGGACGTCACCAGTACCAAAGTCATGATTCTGGTCCGTAACTACCACCTTCTCTTCGCTCAACAACGTCTGCTTCAAGTTGTGCAAGCACGTTACAACATCCCTATGAGATAGCGATGGCTCCGTACCGCAACAAGGACGTGTCTCAGTCATCATCTCATACAAAAAGCTCAAATATTGGTACTGATCTGGAATCTGGGGTAGCGATGATAGCTCGTTGTAAGACATGATGGAGTCTCCAAAACCCATAAACTCGTCATCAAAAACACTGAAGGACATGGTCATCCAGAACACTGATCTGTAATTAATAATAAAATTAGCAAAACATTGTCAAAAACAACTCAAAATATACGAAATGGCTTATCTTTTTACATTCATTGGAAGCATTTTGACACCTTCTGCATAGTTTACACCCTATTCGCACACACCCGGACACCCAGACATCCACACATCCACACATCCACACATCTCAGTTTTTTTCCACACCCGAAGACACCTCTAAAGTCATAGAAAGATATTTAATATACTCAACTTTTCGCATGTAGATGGTGTTGATTGGTTAAGAATCATTCGACAATGGATTTTGATGAAGTGAATACACTCGAGGAACAGTGAGTTGCTCTTTCATGTTTGTCTTCTGCTCGAGGAACGTACTGACACCAGCTCCCCCTCCAGGTTCTACAACGAAGGCTTTAAGGAAGGTCAAGAGGCATCTGTGAAGGAGTCTCTGAAAGAAGGGAAAGAGTATGGATTACAGACCGGATTCCAGAGGTTTCTACTTGTGGGACAAGTGAGTGCGCTTGTGGATCATATGGAGGCGATTTATGGCGTTAATTGTGGGACTCATATGGCCCAGCTTAGAGAGCTCGTTGAATCGATAAAATTCGATAATGACTACAATACGGTGGTGGCCATGGATAAACTGATATCAAAGATTAGGAATAAAGTCAGAATATTATCGTCGAGTGTTATCGACAGGAGAATCACACTACAGCAGTTGGAAGAAGTTGGTGATGTTATTACTGGCTTGGCCGAAGAAAGCAACAAACAGTTAAACTTGACAGATCTAAGTAATGAAAGTGTATGGTGAAATGATTCTATATTAAACATACATATTAGAACAACGTCAATAATGATGCAAAAGCCATGGCCCATGTCAATTGGAATTTTGAAGCACCTGAAGTACCGGAAACAGAAAACTTGCTGGCCTTCTTACCATCAGACCCAATGGCCTTGATCTTGACTGTATATGTTCCAGAAACAGTGGTTGAGGCCTGGCTAGATCCAACAATGTACTGGTTATTTTCTGAACCAGATGGAATTGCTTTGAAGTCCTTGGAGCCATACAAGTTGAGATAACCATCACCATCAATGCTGAAAGGTTGAGCATATTCAGTGGTATCGTTTGTCAAAGTGAGATAGTTTTTTGATATTCCCACAAAGGTAGAGTTCTCCAACTTCAAAGCACCATTATCCTGAATAGTACCATTCAAAATGTACACCGACTCACCAATAAAGATGTTATCATTTACAGTGTAAACATTGTAACTTTTCAAAGCATCTTCATCAGTGTCGAGCTCAAGAGCAAACGATTCAGAAACTGCTCCGGCAAAAGGTGAAAAGAAAAGAGCCAACAGGAGAAAGAATACTTGCATTTTATGTTAATATGCTTCTGAAAGAGCAATTTATTCAATGCTCAAAGCTGAACAATCTCGTCTTTATATATTATGAATCGTCTCAAGTTAAGACCAAAATCAGACCAATCCAGCACCGCTGCGAGCGTTTTACTGTGCAATTGTTAAGAATCGTCTGCATTATTCTCATTGAGGAATAATTTGCTCTCTCTCATTGATTTGCTGTATATAAATACTGCATGAAAGGCTATGAGCTGAGAATGCCTCAATGTTGAAACTCATATCCACATATTACGAAAGATTCGATTGGTGTTCACTTATTCTACTCCAAGTCCATAGAGGTTAAATAAGATGCGAGGTTTCGTGGTAGTACTGTTGTTGTTCATCACATCAACGGTTGCCAAAGAAATCAAGCTCACCGTGGAATCAAACAGCAATGTACTTGTAAACTGTCAGATGTACTTGTCTCCCAATGATAACAGAATCTACATTACAAATAAAACCGCTATTGAAGCCAGTTGGAGTCCATTGAAGGGAGAAATCCAAAGAGACGGAACGCTGAAGCTGAACGAAACAACGAGCATGGCCATAGGTAAAAACTATCTCTACCCTTCATCCAACTCTTCTCATTTTGCATCTCCCTTCTCAATAAGAGACGGTATTCTCCTACTCTATGGCCATAACTTCCACGCAGTTCCAAGTGGTTTTGACGATGTGTTCGTTATAGGCTCCATCAACGCAGCTGCTGGAAGGCCAGATATGGTGGAGTTCGAGGTTGGAGCGGATGGACTGGTCTATTATGACCCGCCTGAATATCATGGCTCAATGCGGTTGATTTCTGTAAATACAGTCCCATTCATGCATCATCATCATTCAAAACAGGGAAGAACTACGCCTATTTGGGATGCTGCTATGGCGTTGTTTGCCTTTTTGAACTACTTTTGAGCAAATTTTACCAAGTTTTAAAGATTATGAGACGAATATCAATGCATAGATTATGGTAGCTCAGCAAATAAATTGCTCATTTTAATTTGCTCTATAGGAAAATTCAATACGTACGTTGTTTAATAATTCTGCTACAGTAACTCCATGCCTTTTCCAAAGTCTTGTGTAAATATTTTTCCTGAACTGCCTGGGATGATCAAATTTGCTCATAATATATAAGTGGTAATGCCCACAATGTCAAGAGGATTGTGATGGTAAAATTTGGTGATTACTAACCAGCCAACGATGCTTTTCACTTCAATTCTCTATTCTTTGCTCCTGCTCACTCTCAGAGTGTCTGCTAACTCCGATGAGTTCATCATGGATGTCCAAGCGGACGATAGTGCCACTTTGAAAGATGCCAGTCTGTACATTGGCGATGACGGTAAATTCTACCTTGCCAACGTGACTACTACTGAGACTGCCGTGGTTTTAACAAATGGTTCGTTACATATCACCGACAATAGCATTGCTGTTGGCATTGGTAAGAACTACTTGTCTTTGGCTGCTGAATCCGCTTCCTACGAAATAGCTGCTCCATGGAGTATCGTGGATGGTTATTTGAAGTTATACGGCTCTGATTTCCACGCTGTTCCTTCAGGTGAGGATGATACTTATGTGTTGGGCTCAATCAACGCTGCTGTTGGTAGAGATGACATGATTGAAGTGTCCATCCGTGCTTTAAACACCGATAATACTGGTGCCACCGTTGCTGATTATAACGTTGCCTCTTCTGAATCTGAGACAACTACTGCAACCGGTACTGCTACCACTTCAGCAACAACGCTCACGAAATTGAGCTCTACAAACGGTGCTCCTATGGCCTTTGAGGGTGCTCTGGGTGCTGGATCAGTAGTTGCACTCCTTTTCATGGCTATTTAATTGGCACCACAGCGTTGTAAGCAAGCTGTGGGCGAGCAAAAGTGGTTTTTCGTAAACATTCATGCACCTTGGGACAACATCGAGAGGTGAAGCACAATAGAATAAATACTAGATGATGAAACAGCTGTAGAGAAACATTTTGAGAGGACAAAATGTTGAAGATATCTTGTCAATCAATCGGTTTTTACCATCACTCTTATTATCCAAGCTGAGTCAACACAGCTAGCCGAGATGAGCATTTTTTACTACATATAGCTCAGAGAAAAAAGATGCGTCGTCTATCAGTGCATACCAACGATTTGGAAAGCGAATGCTTGATGAAGCAGCGAGAATATAAACAATGGTTTTTATTCGTCCTTGGACTCTTGTGTGCTCTGCCTGCTTCGACTTATCGGTGGTGGCTATGAGTTAACGATTCTGGTGCTGGCCTAAAGCAACAAGTCTATTAAAACAGATTCGGAAAACCAACACTGAATAAAGACAACCTGGTAGTAAAACCAAGCAATTGACATTCACTAGATATGGGGAGTTTAATAATGCTCATTGGATTTTCAAAGGTTTTAAGACACCCTTTTAAGAAATCCTTAGCCCCAGACATTCATAGCGATCATCGGGGAATGGACCACCTGCGCTTTTAATTTGCTCGTGCTTCGAGGTACAGCCCAGCCGAGTGGTATAAAACTGCGAATTTTATATAAAAAGAGTCTGTTCTCTTCATTGTATTTTCACTTCTCAAACAAGTAGCTGGAACCTTCCGAGTAACGTCTTTTACCCCGGCCTTTCCTCTATAAAAAGGTCAAGCCCTGTTTTCCTCCCCTTACATCTCCAACAGTCAATGGATCAAGAAGAGCTATTAAAGTCGTCAAAAGCTATGCAATACAATAAGATAGACAGCTCGAGGTCCGAGGTTGAAGATCCGACAATTGATTTAGATGATCCTTTTGACTTTTCTCTCAAGGAAACCGAAGAACAATGGATGATTGAGAACCAAGAGAGGTTTAGAAAACTTCCATGGTATAGAAAGCCGTCTAGACCACTTCTATATCTGGTGTTATCACTACACGCATTTTCCTTCACGATTCTTTTTGGGCCTTTGGTGTTATTGATGCTGGAATCCATCTGTAAATATGATCCTACAGAAGGTCAGAGTGGTGGTGGTGGTGGTGGTAGTGGTGGTGGTATGGCTATGGGTGGTGGTATGCGTGATGTTAGACATTTCTTATCAATGGTTAAAAGAATGAACATGGGTGGTGCTCCACAACAGGGGTCTGACTGTAAAAACCCGAACTCACAACAAGTTCTCTCCAACGTTCAGAGTTTGCTCTCTTTGATCTCAGGCCTCTTGGGCTTCTTTGTCAGTGGTAAGCTTGGACAGATGAGTGACATCCGTGGGCGTGTCTATGTGCTCAGAATGCTGGGTTTGCTGAACACATGCCAGACACTGTTTATGATTGTATACTTTGTGTGGTATGGTGGCTATAACAAGTTCTTCATGGTGCTTGTTTGCTCCGTTGGTCACTTTGGTGGTGGAATAATGACTTTAATATCCACAGGAAACAGTTATTTAACCGATATCGTCACTGATGAGGAAAGAACCATATCGATTAGTTGGCTGATGAGTTCCGTTTATCTGATGCTCGGCCTTGGTCCGCTCATCGGTTCTGCTGCTGTCAAGATGTCAGACGGTGACAATAAAGTTGTGCTATATATTGCCTTTGCCAGTGGATTGGCCTCCTTGTTCTTGATGTTCACCATGACGGAAACAAGACACCCAGATGCCATGATATTAGCACGCCAGGAGATTGCAAACAAGTACGAATCTGTAAAGTACCACGACAACAAAATCGTGAACTCAGCTGTATCGCTGTTCCACAGCTTCGTCTCATTCTTCAAACCCATGAAGAGACTATGGCTTGAGAGATCTCCTTCCGGTTCATTGATTCCAAGAATCAATGTCTTGACACTTATATTTGTCGATCTTGCCAATATGGCTGCAACTGCAGGAACAATGAGTGTTATTACGCTATACACCGTTCTGCGGTTCAAATGGACCTCTGTCGAGATTGGCTACTATATGTCCATAACTGGTTTTGGTAGAGCTGGTGTTTTACTCCTCGTTGCACCTTTGTTCCTAAAAACACTGCAAAAGGTGTTCCGCATGGAACAGAAGAATGACTCCCTTGACAAGCTTGACAAGGCGTGCATTGTCAACTCCCTTGTATTTGTATTTCTATCGAGTCTATTGCTGATTGCATGGGATAGCTCCACGGCAGTTTACCTTTCGGCACTTTTACAGTCGCTCAGTGGTATGGTTTCTCCAACCATCCAAAGCTCAATCATCAAGTACAGTTCCAAGACTACCAGCGGTGAGATGTTTGGTGCAATGGCCCTTGTGAGGCATCTTGCCATGCTCATATTGCCTGTCACGTTCCTGCAGGTTTACTCGCATACTGTGGACTTTTGGCCAAAATTCTTTATGTACATTCCATTTGTCGGCTCCATTATTACACTGGTGATATCGGTTATCTTACTCAAAGAACACCATGAGCTGGACTACTGAGGCTTACGCTCAAGAATCATATAGCAGAAAGCTCCAGACAGATGTAAAAACAAAAAAAAAACTGTGTAGACGGCACTAATTTACACAATTACACTACATCATCAACACACACTGTTTGGAGTCTCTAAATAATTACCAAGGCATCTGTCAAAAGAGCCTAAATTTCTCAGTCCTCCGACGAGTTTCATACGGCATCTTTGCTCGAAATGTGTGTAGTTTCACTTAGCCATCTTTTAAGCTTGACGATTTGAAACTGTGGTTCTGGTGGATTTGATCTACCAGCGTCTTCTTCGCCTATTCTGGTATTAGTGGCGGAGACGATGCATAAAGAATACATTGTGCATAGTACAATGCCACCACCACCGCCACAACTTGTAGATCTATCGATACACCGTCGTCATTTAACCGGTTGTTGATGAATTACAATATGAGGTAGTAAACAATGTTGTTCAGAAATGATAGGGCTTGGTTCACTTTCAGTAAGATTAGGAAGAGGTTGGTGTGGAATGGGTTATTGTATAAATCGTCATCCTTCTCTAGTTATCTGATATTAGGCTTAACAGAGAGAATGTGTTACACCAAACGATGGCAGCTTCAGACCAAGAGTTGAAAGCTTATAGACAAGGAGAGGGGTCAGCAGAGCGCACCAGTATAGCTGATACTGAGGCATTCTCCAGTGCTGAGAAGGGCTTTTCTAAAGTCCACGAGGCCGAAGATATCTCCTCGGTAAATGAACATGATACAGAAGTCACTGTCTTTGACATCGACCGTGCTCAACTTGATGTTGGTCTTACACAACGTCATATCGCCATGATTGCCCTTGTAGGAACTTTTGGTACTGGTATCTTCCTTTCCTCTGGAGGTGTCTTAGCAACAACTGGTCCTGCTGGGTGCCTTATCGCATATATCGTCATTGCAGTTGTTGTTGGCCTCAATCAGATGTGTATTGCAGAGTGTGCCTCTCTCATGCCAACTGCTTCTGCTTCGCTTCGTCATGCTGAGCAGTTCATTGATCCAGCTCTTGGTTTCGTCTCTGGTTGGCTGGGTGTATGGAGTGCGATTATGCCTGGAGAAGTCAGTGCGACGGCTCTAATTGTGTCCTATTGGACTGATCTCTCAGAGGTTATCTGGATCAGTATTGTCATCGTGCTTATTGTCTTCTGTAACTTCCTCAAGATCAGATATTACGGTGAGATCGAGTTTACATTTGCTATCATTAAGATGCTTTTGCTTGTGGGCCTCATCATTGTTTTGATTGTTATCACAGCCGGTGGTGGTCCGGAAGGTAAGCCGATTGGGTTTCAATAGTGGATAAACCCAGGTGCCTTTGCAGAGTACCTCACAACAGGATCATTGCGTAAGATTGTAGGCTTTTGGAAAGCATTGTCTGGTACCGTGTACTCCTTTGGTGGTGACCAAAGTGCTCCCACGCTGGCTGCAGAGGTCAAGTATCCAAGAAGAGCTATCTTTACTGCATGTAAGAGGGTGTTTTATAGAGTCACGGTACTCATGATTACCACGGTTTTTTGTCTCACCTTGATTGTTCCATACAACAACCCACAGATTGCCAATAGTTCTGGTAAAGCTTCTTCATCTCCCTTCGTTGTTGCCATCAACAGTGTCGGTATAAAGGTTCTTCCACATATTTTCAACGCTGCTGTCTTAACCTCAGCATTCTCTGCTGCCAATCTCTCGCTGATGGCTGGCGCAAGAACATTGTTCGCCCTTGCGGTGAAAGGTCAAGCTCCAAGAGTCTTCATAAAGACCACTAGGTAAGGTGTTCCCTGGGTTGGAACTCTCTTTGTTGCAATCTTTCTACCTTGGGCCTATATGAACTTGTCAAACTCCGCTGCAAATGTGTTTAACTAGTTCCAGTCGTTGACTTCGGCCAAGTTGCTTTGGGATTGGACGCTCATTTCAGCTAACCATATCTTTATGACAAGGGCTATGAAGGCCCAAGGTATCCCAAGATCCAGATTACCACATACGTGGCGTTACACGCCTTATGCTTCCTGGATGCCTGGCTTTTTTGTGTTTTATTCCTTCTTACTGGTGGATTCAAGATCTTTATCCATGGCCAGTTCCAGGTCAGTGCCCTATTCTCGTACTACTTTGTCTTTCCACTGTCGATCTTCCTCTACTTTGCATGGAAACTGATCAAAGGTAGCCAGTTTTGGAGACCTCACGAAGTACAATTGGAGGTGTTGTTCAGAGATGTGGAGGACAACCCAGAGCCTCCTGCAGAGCCCCTTAAAGGTTGGAAATGGTTCACCGTTTTATGGGCTTGAAGTGCGAATGTCTTTTTATGGATTTTAAGCCGTTTGGGATGACCTTGCTCTTTTACAACCATGAAGGCTAAACTTCAGAACTAGATTTGATACTAAAACGATTTTAGCAGTAAACTACGAATAGTGAACATTTGTATGGTAATATAAGAATTGTTAGAATAATAGTGAGTGTTTGAATTAAAGCAAATGCTCATGTTGACTGTCTTAACGAAAAATAATACTAATGGCATTTGGAATTTGCTTCATTCATCATGTAAAACTGATGTGCCTTTCTACTATGAGCAAATACAGGATCGCCCTCTTCTCTGAAGATGAATCTTATAGACTGTATGGCATTCAATGCTGATTGGTTTATGCAACAGGTCTTCAGTCTTTGGGGAGTTTGCACCTTTCGAACTTTCAAATACATAAAACATAAGCAAATTGAGCAAATTTATTGAGATTTTAGTATGCAAGGCATGCAAGGCATGCAGAAGTAAACAATAATACGCGGAATCCAACATGTTATTGGCTTGTTATATACAGCCATGTACATATCTCAAAGAAGAAAGAGAAAACCATCGTGCTTGAGCACTTTTCCCCCCAGTTTAAAGAGGATCTTAGAGATTGCAAAATGAGCAAATAAGGGGACGATCCTGTAGGGAAGAAAAGGTGCTTGGTTCTTTCCCACTTGGTAAGGTATGTAAGTTTCTTGTGACCCAAGAAGTATATAAACAGATCTGATTGTCCCCAGAAATGTGTTAATAATTCGAGGTTACTATTCTAGTTCAAATCTTGATTCGCTCGCTAAACAAAATGATCTTCATCAAAAGTGTATCTACGCTCGTGATTCTTCTCAACACTGTCTTCGCAGACAGTGCCACTTTCACATGGAAGCTTGATGCTAGTGGAACCGATATCGATGGCTATGAGCCAAAACTCGGTGAAGGTACTCGTGTTGATTTGAACACAGATTCAGGCTCTCTTTCTGGGTACATTGACGACAAAGGTCAATTTATTGTTGATGGACAAACCATGGGTATTGGTAAGAACTATTTATCTGTTGAATCACAGTCGAGTTCATGGAGTGTGGCTGAGCCATTCACAATTGTTGATGGGTACTTGAAGTTGTATGGTTCCGATTTCCATGCTGTTCCAAATGGTGAAGACGATGGTTATGTCTTGGGTTCTATCAATGCTGCGGCAAAGAGATCTGATATGATTCCAGTTAAGATTAAAGCTGAAGGATCTGATGGCAATGCAGTTGCCGATTACGATGCTTCATCTGCAAGCTCTACTACAGAGGAGGTTACTTCTGAAACTACTGCTGAGACTACTTCTGAGACTACTTCTGAGACTACTTCTGAGACTACTTCTGAGACCACTGCTGAGACCACTGCTGAGACCACTTCTGAGACTACTTCTGAGACTACTTCTGAGACCACTGCTGAGACCACTTCTGAGACTACTTCTGAGACTACTTCTGAGACCACTTCTGAGACCACTGCTGAGACCACTGCTGAAACCACTGCTGAAACCACTGCTGAGGGAACCTCTACTGAGGAGTCAGTTACGGAAGCAACCTCTGCTGAAGAATCCACAAGCGCTGCTCCAGCAGTCTCAACCTACGACAACGGTGCTATCAAGACTGCGTTCTCGGTTATCAACGTTGCAGCTGTTGTTCTCGCCCTCTTGTAAGCAAGTTTCTTTAAGTTATATAAACCTGTCAAAATTGTATAACACCTCTTATGCCTATGATGTCTTGAATATCACCTGTACTTGTCTAATCAAACAAAGTAGGATTTTGGTGTTCTGTTGTGCATCATCTAAGACACAGGCATAACCCTGCAGGTTAGTCATGATGTCAAAGAGGTGTTCACTACTACTACACCAACTAGCTTAATCAATATGCCAGTTGTATTCATAGATCTATCAGCATTTAAAGAGGTAAAACAGATGAATTTGCAAGACTATACAAATTCTGACGCCATCATACTTCTACCAGGTTTTCAGCCTATTTAGCTAAATCATGAGCATGATCATCAGACGGTTGGGGACGCATAGAGTCACATGATGTCTCACGTGATGTTTACCAGCTTCTTCAAATTTACTACACCAACCTTGGAGCTTTACTGTTACTTCTTCTTGCAATATGAATCAAGAGCAATTGACACTTATATAATGAGTACCGAATTCGATCCGAACAATACTCTTAGACTAAAGAAAGTGCGACAGAATGATGAAGATAGCAGCGAACCTGAGGACTTTGATGTGAACACGAGGAGAAGGAAGAAGAGGAATGTTGACGCTGCTGGTTATGATGAAGATTCAGAGAATGACGAGCCCTTTGACTCTGATGTTGACTCAGAGGACGATAAGGCTGAGAGGAAGGCAGAAGAACCTAAGGTTGACGATAATGACAGTGATATGTTCTCTGATGACGATGATGAACAAGAATCTGAAACAAAGACAACAAAGAATCAGATTAAACTAATGGACATGGAGAAGTTTGAGGAGGAAAATATGATTCAATCCAGTAAAAGCTATAATGAAGCGGGCGATGGTGATGATGATGACGAATGGGAGGAGAATGGGGAACCAAAGATGGACTCCTTCGACTTGAGAAAGGAAATGCAAGAAGGTACCTTCACATCAAACGGTGAATACATTGAGATACAAAAAGAAACCAACCAAGAGGACGATGAGCTCTCTGCTTTTAACAAGGAGGATATAAAAAGGGCTAAACTAGCTCAAGAAGCACAGGATGAAAGATTGGAGCAACAAAGGAAGATAAAAGCTGAAGACCCTGAAAATACATCTGAAAAACTGCTATTCAACCTCATTGGGATGTTGAAGCCCGTAGAATCACCATTGGAAGCGTTGCAAAGAGTTAACAAACAGCCTAAGAAGAAAAGGAAATCCAGTAAAAGAGTTGAATTAACCGAAGAGGAGAAGTCGGAGGAACACAAGAGACAGATATGCGTCACCAACATTACTGACTACTGTGAATCTTTGATGGAACAAGGCTTTAAAAACGTCTATGAACTTGAAAGGGAGGAACTAATGTTATTGTATAGACAAGAAACTGGAAATGCCTATGTGAAACCAAAGAACGAAGGCACTACTACCCCTGAAGAACCCAAGATATGGCAGTTTAGATGGGTGGGAGATTCAACAATTCATGGCCCTTATACATCAACTGAGATGGGATATTGGAAGGATAACTATTTCCAAGATCGAGTTGAAGTGAGCCGGACAGGTTCAAATGATTTTGTTCATATCAGTCAAATCGATTCATTCTGTTAAATAGTGATCTATTGGGAAGTTCAGATCGTCAGCCAATGATTTGACGTATTCAAAAGAACAGTTGATCTTCCACTTAGTCTTTGCAGATATGAAGTCATTGTTATTAGACTTTAATAGTAACTTCATCGATGATAAATTGGCCACTTGAGTCATGATATCTATATCCGTGTGAAGATTTGACCCCGTCTCAATCGTATATATTGCCTGTAGTATGGCCAATGCCCTTTCCAAATCGAAATAGCTTGCATCCAGCAACCTTTGACTGACTCTGTTAGAAGATCTACCAGATCTTCTAAACATTTTCTTCCTGTGGTAATCCTTTAACCTTGAAAACACATTCCAATCGCTCCTCGATTCATTATAAGATGCGATATACGTCGAGATCAAGATATACTTGGAAATAGTTGGAAGATTCGATGACTGGTGTTCAGTGTCGTCGTTACCCGAGATGGAATCCTTTGAAGAAGATATCACGTAGTCAGAACCGATAACTTTGTAGTTTCTTCTATACAAAGTGAGAAACTCATTTGGCTTCAGCTCTCCCTCCTCAACTGGCTGTACAAATATAGGCCATATCTTCGTCAATATTTGCTTTATCACCATGATATTGTTCGTATAAGAAGAGTACATCTCCACAACAAGTTTGACGTATTGCTTCCAAAACCTCGCCAGTACTTTCCCTTCAACATCAAAGGTGAATCGACATAGAGAAGTTGAGCCCAAAATCCTTATCAGTTCGTCACTTGAATAGTTCGGAAAGATTATCGAAGGCGTTGAGCTTGTGGCTAAACAGTTTGGAATAGTCCTAGTGACAAAGATGAAGCTCAAGTTCTTCAACGGTGACACTTCTTGAAGCTTGATGAAGTTCTTAAACAGCACTTCGATATCGTCCATGATCTGATCGCTTCTATCCAGAACAACGTAGTGTAGTTCGTCGTAGTGATAGTCTTCGAGAAACACAACCATCTGTTTGATAAAAGTTTGGAAGTTGGTAGTTGCCAACGCATCATACGACAGTTCATCCTTCTGTATCAATCCTGAGTCCAGCTGAACACTTTGGAGTATCTTCTTCCACAGTATTTTATACGACACACATTCATCACAGTGTATAATGCTGAACTTCACCGGCAATTGGTTCAATACATGTCTCAGCGCGATGCTCTTCCCGGTTGATGTTGGACCTTGAAGTATCAATGAATTAGGTGCAGTTTCCCTCGATGATGTGAGGAAAGCCCTCAAGAGACTCAGTTGTTGATCTCGTTCCCTTATGCTCATTTATTCGTCTGATTTCCCTGAAACTCTTGGGCACCTATAGTGAATGCAACGGGACAGGCCGATCAATTGTCAAATCTTTGTTGACAGTTGATCCTCGAGAAACGTTCTGATCTCAGCTTAAAATTTGACAGTGATCTTTCGATCAACACGCAGAATATCAACAATTCACATAATTCTTATAAAACTCATTGGTTATACCAAACTAGTCATTGAAAAATGGCAAGTTGATGCCTAAGTCAACTATATTGAAATAAAACACCATCTACAAGCTGGGAATCAAGACTTAAAGAGATTATAATAATTATATAATTGAGATTATATAATATTATATTTAACGCTTCAGTACTTTCGCGATCAACTTGCGCTCCGAGGCCCGTCGGGTATTTGGAATTCAAGTGCTTGGATCCTTTGTTGATGAAATGCTGATTTTAAAACTAACGAAATCGATGCTTAAAGAGTTTCTTAAATTTGTAGAGAAAGATTTCGTGTATATTCTTGCAAGTGTGTGTGGTGTGGATATTACAATGATACTGTCAATTTCTGCAAACTTTTCTGGTCCATTCTCTTGAGATATCATTTCATCAACTTATAAGCGACCGTTGATGATCACTTGAATAAGTTCCAATTCTCGAGTTACCAGTGCTATTAAGGACAATTTATGATAAGAAAATAATTGTATTGTTTAAAAACATTTGGCTGTGATTAGGCTCAACATGTTGCCCTTTATGTGTTGTAGAAGCTTCATTACGTTTCTACAATTGCTGGAGTAATAAAGAACCAAAATTAAGAAGGAAAAAGGATCATGTGCTTTTAGAGGAATTACCTTATCCAATCAAGTCAAAAACCAATATATTTGAGAATATATATTAGTTCTACATTTTGATTTATTAGATTAAATTGACTGTTTTTTTTGTTAAGTTATAAGCAAATTTAGGCATTTTTTTTTGATGAATTTGGAATGGTTATATATCAGAAAGGATTGAAGTTTACATGCTCATATTTTGTAGATCTCTTAGCTACAGTGCTGGATACAGACTGGTACTCTTTCGAGGAAATTTGTCGACCGCATTGATATTTCAATTAGTATCATTCCAATTCCAATACTTAGGTATCATTGTAATAATCTTGTTGGTGTCTGGATGTTTTATTGCAGTTTGGGAACATCCAGACACTAACACATATTATACGCTACATAAGCTGATAATGCAATTTTGAATCCTTATTATCCTGTTAAAACCCTTCTTCACCTAACGTATTCTGTACTTGTTCGATTTGTCCATTCAGGTCTTTGAGGTTGTCCTGCAGCATTGGCAGCTCGTCAAATTTCCTCTGTTTTTTACAATTGGAAACCATCTCTTCAACTAAAAACCTTTGCTCTTGTAGAACCATCAACTCTTGACGACGTTGTTTGATCATTGCAACTTGTTCTCTTGTATATTTGGGCTTGGAAATACTTTTCTTATTCGCATTAGTCTCCAATTGATGTAATAGCCGAGGTAATTGTTTCAAAGGTGCCATGTTCTCCTGAATGAACGTTGCACTTTCCACTTTAATGGCATGCTGTAACAGCTCTTCATCTTTCGATAGCCCTTCCAGTGCAATGATTTCCTTTGTGAGCTTATCAAACGATGCAAAGGAATCCACCAATCGTTTTCTCAGCCTTGAGGCCTCCTGGGTCAACGACTTGGATTTGTTTTGGTCATTCTGCAACCTCTTCAAGATATCTTCAAATCTGGGCATCAACACCAAGATGGCCTTCCTTAAAGACTGTTGGCCATCAACTTTTTGTAACAGAGGAGTCAATGGACTCTTTAAATCCCTCTGGAAGTTCCTCTTTTGGAACAGACAATCTTTGCATTCTTTGCACATTCGAATCAATGATTGGTTATTCACCTTTGGAACGTCTAACAACGTTGTCAAGTGTTCAACAGGAATCTCCATGGAGCACTGGGTCTGGTTATCACCACACACAACACGACCACACAGACGACAGTGGTGTTTCCTTAGAGTAAATGAAAACCGTTGCAGGCATATGAAACAGTTCAAGACATGGGAACCATCTTCCCAATTCACCAATTGTTGTTCCACCTCTCTCTTCTTACTGTTGATTCTGAAATTGAGAAAGTTGCTGTTAAACTCGGTGGAGTGGTACTCCCTGTCTATCTTGTTAAGCATTGTGGAAACGTTGATGACTCTTTTCTCCAGCTTGTTTTCCAGCATATCTCTTTCATCAACTTTTTTCTGTCTTTGAGCGATAAACCTTTCAGTCAGGTCTTTATAAAGACCAAAATCGTTATAACCTGGCTTCCCTTGGAAACAGCTTGCACAGCACCTGCTCCAAACTCCTGCATGGTCGTACTGAGCATTTTCGTTCAGTTTCACCTTGTAATCTGAATGAGAATTGCAGAACAATAATCCACATTTACGACAATTCACTAGCCCATTCTTGATGTTTAGAGTCTTGTGGCACTCAGCACACTTATCACGACCAGTGGGCTTCTTCCAATGTGATCTCTTCACTGTGATATCTGGTGGATTTGTCGATGTCGTCGTATTAGCAGACGGCTGACCACTGGGCTCCGTACTCATGGAGAAGGAGTTGTTCGAAGAGTCAAACAAGTCCAAATTCACAAACTTCCTCGGTAGTGCAGTCTGGATCTTTGATCTCACCTCATTCGTCTTCTTTAACCACGACCTTAGCTCCTCATTGGGTGTAGTCAACAACGGCGGCGGCGTATTGGTTCTCGGCACCGTCTTCATAGGCGTCGGGGTGCCATTGTCACCAAACCCATGCTCATCGTCCAGATGTCTGTTCAGTTGTAGCAGCGAGAGCATCTTCTCTGAGCAAATGGGACATGACACGTCCTCCATTTCAACCTCTTTCACTTTCCTATCACCAGCCATAGGCGGAGTATTGTGTCCATCATTGGGTATCAACACATCAGCTCTAAACGGCGATTGTAACTCCACAGACTCCACAACTTCAACGTTGTCAATTGAATCAGAGCTTGCACTGTCGTCTACTTCCTTAGCGCCAATGATTCTTCCTCTTTTCATTGTCCTTGGGAATCTCCCCTTATCTCTCCCAGCCTACGAGGATTCCCTTGTTCGTAAGCTGGTGGTATATGTCTAACCGCCCGGGGGAACAGAAAATTTTGCTGTTTGCCCGTTGAACCCCAACGATGGCCTCACAATAAGGAGCCAATTACAGCCAAACACAACGAGATGGAAGATGTGAGTGATATGACGTGCCCAGTTGAAGCCCAGAGACTAATGAACGGCATTGCTGGTAAGAACCAACGAAGAGATGAGCTACGGATCTTGAATGAAAAGGCATGGAACGGTGAGCTCTTTGAGCCAGAATCGCAAGACTCCTCGATGAAGAAGAACTCAGCCTTTGTTAAGAAGTTACGTACTTCGTTGACGAGAGACCAGGTGAAATCTGTGATCAACGATGCCAATGCTCTGTCGTTGAAGAAGTACCACGAGGAGCTGGTGATCTCCATGGACGAAGGACTATCATCGTGTAAAGTACAAGATACCAATGCTGCCGTGGAGATAGTTGGCCTATTCCACCGAAGATTCTATCTGGACTTCACACCGTTACTGCTGACAAAGCTCCTGGAGAGGCTCAAGAGCCCGAAGGATGATATCTCTGAGGCAGAGGATAAGGAGAGGATCTCCCAGGTGAAATGTGTCCTGAGAGTGATTACAGAGTGTTATGACTTGGGTATCTTTAGAAGTGTGGACGATGCCTCTGAGGTTCCCAGTTTCATGGCCAAGAGGTCATCAGATGGCCTCTTGGTTGCGATAATGAAGGAGATCCTATCCTATAAGATGAACAAGACATTGTCCATCGCAACTGTCTTTACAAAGAGGTTTATCTCCATCATTGAAGGAGATGACGCTCTGAGACAGCTGATGTGTTCGTACACGTCCAAGGCAGTGGAGAGAACAGAAGAGCTGAACAGAAGAATATATCAGCATGATAAGAAGAAGTTCAAGACTGAAATAAGAACAGGTAAGCTTCTTGAAGAAGTTGAGCAAAGAGGGAAAGAATTGAATGAACTGTTTGAAGTTTACAAATCAGCAGTGGATATCCTATGTCCTCTGTTGAAAGTAAAATCTCCTGAACTCCCAGAGGATGAGACAGGGGAGCAAGAAGAAGACGAGGCAACGGTTCTAGCAAAGACTGATGGTGGAGTTTGGGCCAACGAGGATGAAAGGAAGTTCTACCAAACCTTCCCAGAAATTCCACAAGAATATATCGATGGTGCAAAGGACGATAAAGGAGTGGAAAAGGGAGAACTGATGACGGAATTTTTGACCAAGCTGGAAACATCAACGTCCTTAAAGGAAGTTGACGAATGTGTGATGATGTTTTGGGAGCTCAAACTGACCAACAAGGCGTCGTTGAAAAGACTGTCAAAGCATATTACAACGAGTCAGGAACTGTCAAACTTGAAAACTTATTCTAGATTTTTGAAGTCGAATCAAATATTCCTCCAACCGTTCATTGATGAAATTGTCGACTTTTTGGATAAGGGATTCAGATCTCAGATTTATCGTGGTGGGTTGAACGTTCGAAATATAATGTTCTTCTCAGAGATGATGAAATTCGATCTGATACCTCAGTACCTGATCTTTCATAAGATTAGATCGTTGATATTGTCCTTGAACACCCCACATAACGTTGATATTCTAAACATCTTCTTTGAGCTTTCCGGGAAGTATCTACTACACACATATACCAAGTTGATGAACGATATGATAAAGCTGTTGGAGGAGAAAAGGATGGACTCTTCGCTGTCCTCAGCCACGAAGATGTCAGTTGCCAACCTGTTTGTAATACTGAGACCACCAACGGTGAAGACCTTACAGAGGCAAAACAAGAAGGAGTATACACCACAGCAGTTGTTCTTGAAGCATGTTATTAGAAATGAACTCAATGTTCGGACCATTTCAAAGGTTTCGCAAATAGTAAAGAATGCCAATCTACAAGATGAAAAGATCTTTGAAACATTGCTGAAACTACTGTCCAAACCTGAAAAGGTCAAGTATGAAAACATTTTCCCATTGACAAGAGTCCTCAGAATCGTACCAAGCGGATTGAAAACCATCGTCGTTGACCAAGTTTTGGAGAATATCGTTAGGGATATGGAGATCAATGACTATAAGTTTAATAGAACAAGGGTGGCTCAGTGTACGTATATGGCGATGATGTTCAACTGTGGTATAATCAAATTGGAGACCTTGAACGATTTGTTATTTAAGATATTGACATTCGGACATCCAATGAACAACCCTGTTCCTGGTGTCTTTGTTGAGTTGGATCCACCAGATGATTATATCCGTATGACGCTTGTTACCTGTATGCTGCAAGAGCTTGAGCCTACGAAACGTAATGTTGAGGCCTTCACACTGTTCCTACACTTTTTGGATTATTACACCTGGACAAAGGATATGCCGTTGCCAAAGGATACTGAAATGAAGCTGATGAGATGTTATAAGAGCTTCCAGTTTGTTAAGGGCGATAGTCTGGTTGAATGTATCGATAAGTTGAGCAAAGCAGTTGAAGTAAGAAATTTTGTCTCAGAAAGTGGTGGAGTCGAATTACAAGTCGAAGAAGATGAAGATGACGATGAAGACGACGACGACGAAGAAGAAGATGAAGAAGAAGAAGAAGAAGAAGAAGAAGAGGATGATGATGATGATGACGACGACGAAGATGAAGATGAGGAGGAAGATGTCGATGAATCGGTAGTTTTTGATAACGAATCTGTTGACTCGGCAGATGAAAACAGTTCTCAAGCAAACGAAGGTAAGCTCTGCTACGAAGCTTATGAAGCCAAGTTAAGAGAAGAAGAAGAACTCAAACTGGAACAAGACCTTGAAAGGGAGTTCAAGAAGATGGTGTTTGAAAGTATGCACGCCAACAAGGCTGATAGAACGAAGATTGATATCCCTCAAAACATATCGATTGCATCTACAACACCACCTAAACCTTCCAATTCTGATAAAGTCACCTTCACATTAATCACAAAGAACGATAAATCAATGGGTACCCGAAACTTGTCAGTTCCAATGGATTCCAGAATTGCCACCAACGTTGCCAATGAAGACTCCAGAAGAAGAACAGAGAAGATGAAGTTGAACAATTACATCCTGAGGTCAAACTATGATGATTGATCGATGGTGATGTGTGCACTAGTACTGTATAAAATTATAAACTGATGTTTCATTATTGAACTTTTACCATAACCACTGTAATGTCATCCTCCTTCCCACCTGAGTAGAACTGTCCAGTTAGTTGTGATAACTCTTGAGAGAATACAGAGGGGAAGTTTTCATCTATACTCAACCCATAAACGTTCTGTACAAATTTGGATGACAACTCCTCCAATGGTGTCTTTTCGTTATCCTTTAAGTACAGCTCAATGTCCTTAACGTCAATGTTATCGATGACACCATCAGTGGCAAATATCACTATATCGTCTTTTATAACATTGAATTCATATTCATCTGCATCGTCTGGTTGGTCCATAATAAATCTGGAACCTTTATTCTGTGTTTTTATCTCATTTGGAATGATGGCCAGTTGATACGGAGTGTTGAATCCATGGGTTTGAACTTTTGTCTCTGCAATCAATGAGCCTTGTCTGAACACACCACACCAAGAATCACCCAAATTGGCCACTTTCAGAGTGTTCTTTTCAAAAATCCCCAGGCAAGCAGTGGTGCCTCCGACTTTGACGATATCTTCATTTTGAATCTTATCGAATGCATGGTTCAAGAGTTGAACAGGTGATTGAGGGTCACCATTGATGAATGATTCCTTCATTGAATTACACAATTCTCGAGATATTGCGCTGGAGTCGTACCCGAGCTCTGCCCAACCACCAACTCCATCTGCAACACCACATGCAAGTTTAGCGCCAGCCTTGGCTATAAAGTAGTTATCTTCACCAGATGGAGATTCTACTTTTTGTATCTTCATATGTCTACGCATCATTCTGTTATTCTCCTCTCTTTCCTTCGGTTGGAATGCAACAGATGCCTCAAATGGGAAGGAATCCACGTGTAAACTCGAGGAAGAAGAGGAGGAGGACGATGACGATGACGTAGAAGACGACGTGAATTGACGAGGTCTAATCACCTTTGTCTTGACAGCGGCTTTATTGAGTAATATGTGAGTAGTTAAACTTATTAGAATCATAAGCACGATGAACTTACTCCTTCTGATACACGAGACGAACATTGTACAACGGGTGAATGCTGAGCCAGATGATGCGATGAGCCACTCAAGACATGATATAAAGAAAAGAAACCAAAAAGAAAAAAAAATTAATTCACCGTTATGGAATCTCAGTTAAAAATTCCCAAAGGTGTATACTAACATATACATGGTATATATATAGAGCAAAATGTCCAGATAAGGAAATACACCGCATCCAGACACACAGTACCTTGAGCATGGTTACCCTGCTACACCCGGACACCAGCCAATCAGAACCCGCTCAGAAAGCGAACCACAAACACAACGCAAAGCAAAAAAAACGCTCCACCACCGAGAAAGCGCCAACTCCGCTGGTGTGGATTTTCTGTGTCTGGAAATTCAACGTCTGGTAAATAAATCTCAAATAACAAAGACAGGGAAACCGTAACAACAACAACAACATCATCATCATCCTCATCATCAACAATGTCAACTGTTAACGTAAGTGTGTATCAGAGTTGATCAGGCTGGCGACGAATCGAGTACTAACTCTACGATTAGGTCTTTAGATACACCGCTTTGGCCGCCGGTATCGTTTACGGTGCTTACCACACTTCTCAGTTGAAATCAGCTGCTGCTAAAGCTGAAGAACAAAAGGCTTATAACGCCCAAGTTGCATTGATTGCTGAGGCCAAGGCCAAATACGCCGAGTTGCACAAGAAGCCAGAGGTTAAGACTACTACTTCCGCTGATGTTAAGGAGATTAACTTTGATGACAAGGAGTTGGACTTTGCTAAGGTTATCCTCTCTGCTGTTGAGAAGTTGGAGTCCTGAATGAAACCATGGGCAACTGCAGATACATAGGAAAGCTTCGGAGTAAAAGATTGACCAGGTGTATAGAGACTTATATTTTTTTTGTTTATATTCCATTTTGAGATGAATATTGCTTGAGATTTCTTTATAACATTCATATATACCGTTATTAAGAACAAGCTGTGTTTTCATCGTTATTATTATTATCATTATTGCTAGCAAAATATTGGAATACTGCTACACACGGGATTTCATCAAGTGTAAATGGCTTATTTTTATACGTAACAAGATAAAACAGAAAACACCCATACTGGTGTGTATATATACAAGGGTTAATATCGTATAGTGTTTACTTCATTCTCTTATCACTTCTAACTTTGTGGAATACAGTGCCCTTTGGTAGCCCGTATAGCTCACGTACCTTAGAAACGTTGAGATCCCATGTTGATCTCCACATATGAGCACCAACAGCATCTAGGGAGTTCTCCTTGACGAATTCTCTAATGTTGAAATCACGGTCAGACAATTTGACGTTGATTGGAGAAGGTTGTCTAAAGACCCAGACGATGAATCTCTGGGCTGGTAGGTTCTTCTCAGGAACAGGTGGTTGGTACTCGATGATCTCGTTAATGGAACCGTCATCTTCAAGTAAACGTCTTGGAGTGATGAAATTATCGTTATAGTCCAACTTTACGTTTGACAAACCCCATGAGATTTGGGTCTTGTACGTATTGTTTGCGATATCGGCAACGTCAGGGTTCACAATCAGCACAGTGTATAATTGAGTCTTGGTATCAACCTGATCCAACTCTTGAATCTTTATAGAAGGTGGATACGTAGTAACGTTCGATGATAGAACAGTACCTGGTTCAACCCAGCGGTTGACAGTTGTATGGTTCAAGAACTTGAGAGAAACTGGAACTCTTGGCTCAAAAGTTGGTAAAGTGTCCGGTATGGCGTGAAGTTGTTCTAATCTTTGCATCAGCAACATCTGATCCTTTGATTCCCACTCTTGTTTAAGCAATTCACGATACACTGGTTGTGTGTAGTCAATGTATTGTGGGTTGTTCTCCAGCTTGTTGTAATAGGCAAAGTTGAATCTAACCTCTGGATTGTTAATCTGGGCCTCAACTTCCAATTGTGTCTTGTTCTCATTAGAAGTTTCAATCTTGTTATACAACTCTTGTGATTTGTCCCTGAGGTAAGCATAAGAAACGTCAAATGCATCCTGTAACCCAGGTGGTGAGTTATATCCCATTTTGAACTTCTTGGAGCTCAAACTTGGTGGTCCTTCTTTGGACACACCGTTCAAAAGTGAAGATCTGTACTTGGACGAAGTCTTGAATGCCCTTGGCTCGTTCTCCAAATTGGATGGCTTTGCCCACGTTTTATTCACAGGCTTGACGGAAACTGATGCTGTTGACTCAGCAACAGTAGCCATGAGTCGCTTAGAGCTTCCAATACCACCACGAAGCATGCTTTAACGTTCAACCCCTTTCAATAATAAACAATGAGCTGTGCAAAACAAATAGAAAACAATCTTTTTGACCGAGAAGAAAAGTTCTCCGAGACAACAATTTTTCACGCCAAAGACCTTTCGGTAAGGGGACACATGAGGTGTACGGGTGTTGATTTTTAGTACTGGGTTGAAAGTGAAGTTACAAAGAGCCAATAATACTGTGGTTAAGGAGATGTTTTAATCTGTATAAGAGTATGTGATTATCTTCTTGTGAGTCTGTGAATACTCATTAGTGCACTTATTGCACCCATGAGCTTTTCTAAGGCAGGATGGACTTTCCAACGGAACATTTCGATGGAGACAAATCCCAAGTCGATGAGAGTACCGAGTAATTCCAGCAATTCGTAGTTGATATCTTTGGAAATCTCATTGATTTCATCTCTGTATCTCTGTATTATGAGGTCTCTCAACTTGTTTGATGGCGCAGACATTTGACATTTGACGAGTTCCATGGAGACGCTTGCCTTTAGTCTAACCAGTCTCAACAAGTTGAGTATGATCTTTCTCAAGCTTAATATGAGTGTAACGAACCAGACCTTGGAGGCGTGTAAACTGATGCTTTGTAGCCATTTGGATTGCTTGCCAATTCCAAATTTGGTAACCAGATAGAGGTTGTCCAATAATGAAGTCACAGTTTCAAGCAGGTCTACAAGGAAATCGCTCTTCTTCTGTTCCTGCTTATTCCCACGGAGAAGTTGGCCCATATAGAGCATGCTTCGTATGAGCTGATGGCTCGACCTTCCTCGACCAACAGCATCAGGTACCGGCAATTGAAGAGACATATCCTTGAGTGTGCTACAGGAGCTGGAGAATTGAACTCCTGGTGAGCCCATTATGAACTGTTGATTGGCCTCCATTGCCATCACTTCTGATATCATCGAATCTATCTGTTTACCAGTCATTGACATTGCTCAACAAAGTATGCTCTGTGTTTGCTACGGGGATTCAATAACATGAAGTTGTTATTCTTCTTCCCCCATAAAAATGGCCTTTATTCATACCACTATGTAAACACCCGGACACCGCGCTTAGGTACGATATCACCTTTACCGAGCCTGTCTACAAATCGCTAACAAATAGGCTACAATGGGAATGCTAAAACGTTGTCTAATTCCTCCCTCCACTTGTTTATTCTGTTTTGTTTAACATCTTGCTAGAGTTCCAATCCAAACTATAACGATTTGTTCATGAATCTTCTTCTTGTAAATGCAAGCCAGTATTTACTAGGGGTTGATTGGCTATCGACATAGATCCGCTGTATCAACCTAGCACTGAGCTCTTGACGGAATTGTGTGAGATAACCCTTGAGCAAATCGTGTTCAGATCTATCTCTTGGAGGTTGGTACAAGGAGTTCAAAGGGAAATTCCCGTCACCTGGGATGGCAAAGTTTTCAAGTGATAAGTTTGTCAAAATTTTGGTAGCCTCTGAAGCCGAGGTGGATGGTGAAATTTTGGATAGACAATCAGAGACAAAGAGAATTCCGTAAATCAACACACGATCCGCTGGTCCTTTGATTTCAAAGTTCTTGAAGAAGGAATTCGCACGGAACAAGTCCAAGACTTCATCGATGATATCGTAATCAGAGTCACTAGGGTAAGCAGGACCTCTGAACTTGGTCTTTAGAGGTAATAGGGAAAAATTACCCACTAGTCTCTCATTCGAGGCTGGGTCTGACAGGAACGTTGAATGATATGCCTTATTTCATAACGAATTGTTAGGAATACAACTGAACAGATTGGCAATTGTCTTAGTGTATACTCACTGGCATATTGACTTTGCTCTTGTTAACCAAAGAGAGGTTCGAAGTTAAAGAAAAGAGAGTGCGAATGGAGGAGGGGGGTGGTGGTCTTCGGGTAAAGAAACCTAACTTGCGTAACTATAACACCCCCTTGGGAATTCGAGATCCGGTAAAAGAGAATGACCGGAACTCGTTGGTCTGCCAACCAATTCACGTGTAAAAAAAGTACCGGTGCAATTAAATCGGGATTTCGGAAAAATGTTGTCCTGGCAACCTTGACCCATCAGGAGCTCCACAAAAAGGCCCACGGAACAAATATAATGAACAGCAACTTCAGCAAATTGTAGACTTACACACATGTTAAATACGAATTGATTATTAGATGTAAACACAGAGAGGCAAGAAGAGTGAATTCTATCAGCGAATGAGTACGAATCACTCCTTCTCTTCCCTTAAATTCATACCTCTTCATGCGGTAGTAGTTCACGGAGATAAAATAGTAACTTTCTCTCCAGCACAGTTAAACGCCTTCCCCGTGTTCTCCCTGCCGCCGTCTCCGTCTGGGTTTTCTTCCAACTACCACGTCCGGATGGAATTTCATGATTAAGCTCACTTTTTAGCAGCAAGCCTACAAGTCCACGAGCCCACAAAGACTATACTCCTTTTTTTTTATCGTTGACCCGTCCCTTCTGTCCCTGGTGTCTTTTCACTGTTTACATTGGCGCTAAACGGATTCATTTCTCTAATTTTAGCCCGTGCGTACTAGGGGAAAAATCACAAGGAAGGAAAAAAAACCACAAAAAACCACAAAAACATTGAAAAACAAAAGTTACACAGGGGAAACTTCAATAATCAAAACAGAACACAAAACACAGGAAGAAATCATTGATAAAGCTGACATTAACGCTTGTATTATACTACCGTCTCTTTACCATTGATACATTCTTATTGTTTCTAGGGATATTTCTTGCTTTGTGTATCTTGTTTATTTGGTTCTTTCCTCTTACCGCTTTTTTGTATCACTGCGCTTATCAGGAGCGTCAGCTCTGAGTTGTTAAACCTTGGACAAGAAGACATAAACACAACTGTTGGTATAGCATGTCTGGATTCGAAAGAGATGACGTCTTTAGCGACATCTTTGGCAACAAAAGACCCAATGATGAGTCGCAGAGAAGCTTTGCTTCTGAACAGACGGCTCCGAAACAAGGACAGTTGAGTACCGCTGTAAACATCAACAATAACAATAGTGGATCGATGCCAACTTTGGATCCCTTTGTTGTTGGCAGCAGATTGGACAATTTCAACGAGAGATTTCTTAATGAGACGGTGATCAACAGTGGTAGTCATCAGCAGTACGATAGCAGCACACAATCCAGTGCTAGACAACAACAACAACAACAACAACAGCAACAACAACATGGAAACGTTTTGCCTGGCACTGTAAGGTATCCGTCTGCTTCAAGCTTGAATCAACAACAGATCTACGGGAGACAGGGACAGCAACATTTTCAACAAGCTCCGCAACAGTTTCAACAACGCCCACAGCAACAACAACAACAACAACAACAACGCCCACAGCAACAAGCCCCGTATCAACTCCAGCATCCTTCACAAGCACAACAGACCGATGTTCAAGCACAGAGACAGGGACAAGGACAACTTCACTATCAACACATTCATGAACATCCGCATAACCAGCAGAGGGTACTTCGTCAGCATGTATCACCACCACCGAATATGCACCGAAAACCACCATCATCAATGGAGAACTTGCACCAACAACAACAGATTCCATTGCCGCCGCATTTACAACAACAGGTTAATTATAACGGTGTGCCACCACAGGGTCAGGCCAATCCCATGAGACAACTTCCATCACAGCAACAAAATATGAGATCAGCTACTGCACCACCTATGGGGATGCAGGCTTCACCACCTTCAGCACCGGCTGTTGGACCTCCGCAAGCTGCTTCACAGATAGCTACTCAAGTACCAGTGCAACAGCAACAACAACAACAACAACAACAACAACAACAACAACAACAACAACAACAACAACAACAACAACAACAACAACAACAACAACAACAACAACAACAACAACAACAACAACGGCCCTTTAGTCTACAAGGTGCTCCTCAAATTATGCCAAAGAGAATTACAGATCCAGTGAAGAGAATTCCACAACCAATTGCAACGGACGTGGCTCATCATCAGGAGAGGTATTCAGGTGGAGCTTCACCAACTACAAAGTCTAGTACTCGGTCACCAATATTGCAGCAGGGGATAAACCTATTGACAAGAAATTCAAAGACTTCTCCTCCATTAGCAACACAGGCTTCGTTCTCATCTCAACTACACCAACAGTCAGCACAACCACAAACAAACGGGAACCCGCAAAGTCCAACGAGGACCATGTCTTTGAACTCCACTTTCCTTTCATCGTTTCGCTCATCTGATAACATGCATAGTCAATCTTCAAAGCACCATTCTCCAAACTTAGCAAAAAAGACTTCAAGTGGTCGTATTATACCTCAGAAGTTTGACATGTCGAACGGTTCAAATGGTGGATTGGGATTAAAATCAAGATCATTGAGTAACATTGCAAAAGTTCGTCGCTTAAGCTCAACAGCTTCTTTGAGTTCCAAGAGAGTTTCTTCACAGAATTCCATGAGTTCAAGAACAGTTGTTACAACAGCTTCTCGTCCTCCAAGAGTTTATCCTGCAATGCTATCGAAAGTCGCATCGATGTTCAAAAAAGTGATTGTACTATCACAGCATAACATCGGTGGATTGGAATACCGTGATTCGTTTACAGGTTCTGAAGCTGTTGATGCAATTGCACTAATCATTCGTACAACAGATCGTAATCTGGCGTTGTTACTCGGAAGAGCGCTTGATGCACAAAAATTTTTCCATGACGTTACATATGAGCACAGGTTAAGAGATTCCAATTCAGAGGTCTATCAATTTGATGAGGTTTATGTTTCATCACCACAGCTGGATCGTTCTTCTGCTTCTTTTGCCAGCGACTCACAGCAGAGCTTATCAACTACATTGTGCCCAACATCAGAAAATGAACAACAGTCATCACCAGATCTTGAAGCAAATGTAAATGGTGTTTTCACTTTGTTAACGGAGTGCTACTCACCAACTTGCACCCGTGACTCACTTTGTTATTCTATTGCCTGCCCAAGAAGACTGGAACAACAGGCTCGTCTCAACATGAAACCACAAGGTGGGTTGAAACGCAATGAGTCTCACGCATCATTGCATGACGATGAAGAGAAGAAACAACTATGGTCCCATACAGTTCCTCAAAAGTTACTGGAGTCTTTGGATAAGAAGGAAATTAAACGCCAGGAACTAATTTATGAGATTGTATCAACCGAGAGAACATTTGTCAGAAACTTGGAATACATTCGTGATTTTTGGATACGACCATTGCGTGAATCAAATATTATCCCAGTGTCTGAACGTGAAAAGTTTATCCGCACGGTGTTCTTCAACGTTATTGATATCTTGAACGTAGCCACGAGATTCCGTGACGCCTTGGTGAGAAGACAGCAGTTGAAACCCGTTGTTGAGAACATTGGGGATATCTTCTTGGAGTTTATACCATATTTTGAACCATTCATATCATACAATGCCGGTCAATGTTTTGCCAAGTACGAACTAGAACGTCAGAAGGCTGCAAATCCGTTGTTCAAAAGATTTATCGAAGAAACTGAGAGATTGCCTGAATCGAACCGTTTGAACATTTCTTCATATTTATCACAGGCCACAACGCGTACGGTGCGTTATAACTTGCTATTGAGAGATGTTATTAAGAACACTAGAGAGGATTCAATTGATCTATCCGATTTGAAGCGTGCTTCAGATCAGATTTTGAAACTTTTGCAACGTATCAACGTTAAAGTTGGTAAAGCTGAAGATCGTCATGCTCTGATCCTTCTGAAACAGAGGCTGGTCTTTAGACCTGGTGAATACGTTGATCTTAAATTAGGAGCAGATAACCGTAAGATCATGTATACGGCACCGTTGAAACGTAAGAACCAAGAGAAGGATAGTCAAGGTGATATTCAAGTTTATCTGTTGGATCATGTGTTGCTTTTTGTGAGGGTTAAAGTTATCAATAAGAGGGAACAGCACAAAGTTTTCCAACGCCCAATACCACTTCCGTTGTTGTTTGTCTCCAGCAGTGAAGAGATGCCATCTCTTAGACCATATATGAAGAGACCTGGTGCTTATGCGCATGTTCTTTCACAGCCAAGTATGAATGATACAAAGAATGCCATTTCATTTGCCTACGTTGGACGTCGTGGTTACGAACTGACCCTCTATGGTGCGACTGGTTCTGCACAGGAATCTTTAATATCAGTTATAGAACAACAACAGAGGAAATTGCTGGAGCAGAATGACATTTTCACTCTAACCTCTCTCGGAGAGCGTATGTTCGACATATCCAACAAGATCAATTGCCTTGTACCATATGACGGTGGACGTAAATTGTTGTACGGTAACGATTCTGGTGTCTATAGCAGTGAGGTTATTCGTACAAAAGATGGCAAGAGACAGGTGACAAAACCTGTCAAGGTTATCTCAAAAGTCAATGTTACTCAGTTGGAAGTTTTGGAAGAGTATCAGACATTGTTGGCGTTGGCAGATAAGAAGTTATATGCCTGGCCATTGGAAATTTTAACGTCACAGGATAAGAAAACCGGCAAGGAGATCATGTCCCATGTTAGTTTTTTTAAAGTTGGCGTTTGTGGTGGACGTATGCTCGTTGTTGCTGCAAAGAGTGATTTGATCCGTGTGTTTGAACCAACAGATCCATTCTCTAAAAAGATGAGCAAGAAAAAGTTCAAGAACGAGACTAGAGAATTCCACTTTAGCTCAGAACCTGTCAGTATCTCATTTTTGAAAACAAGGCTGATCGTTGGTTGCACCAAAGGGTTTGAAATTGTATCTCTTAACGATGGTAGAATCGAAGGTATATTGGATCCTGCTGACACTTCATTGGACTTTATCACAAATCGTGAAGGTTTAAAGCCTTTGGCTATCCATCGTATCAGTTCCAACTTCCTATTATCTTACTCTGATTTTTCATTTTTCATCAATAAGAATGGATGGAGAACTAGAAGTGATTGGATGATCAACTGGGAAGGAATTCCACAATCTTTTGCATTGTGGTATCCTTATCTTTTAGCATTTGAACCTAATTTCATTGAGATTAGACACACGGAGACTGGTGAGCTATTGCGTGTCATACTTGGTGAGAATATTCGTCTGCTACATATGGGATCACAGGAGATCCTGTATGCCTATGAAGATGAACGTGGTTACGATGTTGTTGCGTCTCTAGACTTTTGGGATAAAGGTAACAAAAAGGAGAAGCTCTGCGATATCACTGAGGAGGCCTGATCTTTTCATAAACGGACAGTTCTTTATTTGATTGATTCCAATAAAAAATGGCAAACCGGGCCTTCAAATTCCGCTTAAGTATACAAATCTGTAGTTCCTACTCCAACTGAGAGATATCCAAGCTATGATCATGTAGCCCTCAATATTTCCTGCAGGATAATCCATTCAAAGAATCTCCACAGTACATAAAAGACATCATGATGGATCTAATGGCTGTCAAATATTCTTGAACAATCAATACAATTCCTTCCATCTTCTTTGGGCTCTAAAAATACAGGTGGTTCGAGAGATGGAACTTGTTCAATGACCATCAACGATCACTTATTTCATAGAGTTGGTGGTATGATAGCTCAGGAAAATTGGCAGGTGAAGTTTGCAGAGATTTATACACCTGATCCAGATCTCCTTACTTGTTATATACTGCTAGAGAAATTGTTCAGCAACAGAATAGAAAGATAGGATTAACCAGAGAAGAAACTATTGTTGAATTTGCCAATGTTGAATCAACAGCACTAGAAGTTAAAGAGTTAGCCTTGGTATGCAGAATCATTCTAGTAGAAAATACTTCAATGCGTATAAAGGAAGGATCTACAGGTTTCTTCATTTTTATTAATACTCTGTGCTAGAATGTCTTTTTGATCTTCAAGGTGTCCTCTTTAATACATAAAAGGGCGAGATAAATCATTTCCACACCTAAGCGGACTTAGATTAGTGTCATACTGACCTATCCATATAGCACAAACGCTTGTTACTACATATACGAAACATTACGCTACAAGCTTACTCAGACTATTTGAACGTTGATTTTCGTTAATTTCAACGCATTCTATTAACGACAGATCAGGAATTAAAGTCTCAATACCCGACGCGCCGCGCAGGGCAAGTTGATCGCAAAGGTAGCGATAATTTTGAGATTTACCACAGCATCAGCGGAGGTTCAAATCTCGTTCACCCTACTGAAGCTTTACAGATCAACCTACTGATTTTTATAAGGTATTCAAATACCAACTGACCATATACATCTGCTGTTGTTCTAATAGTCATAGTCTGTTTATGGCATTCTCCCCAAACATTCCATCTCACGGCGTTCCGATATGTAAAAGTCGTGACGCTATTCGCGGAATTTATGCGTAAGGGTTCTCTTCAAAAGGGGTACGCTAGGGGAGGGCCCCCACCACCACCAAAATGATTACGAGAAGCCGATGCCACCGAAGAATTCAGATTTTATTTACCTACTAAGAAACCCACACATAAGAGACAAACGTACGCGTCAAACTTGATTGGTGTATAAAAATAAACAACGTACAGTGGGAACTTTTCAAACCAAAAGGTGTGGAAAAAAAGCTGAAAAACGCTACGCTACTGACGTCAAAAATCAACGCGTTATGAAAAAAGTCCTCGTGGAGAGCTCTTTTCTTTGTTTTTCATCCTCGGCCTGAACGATTGGAAATTTCCGTTGGGTAAATTTTCTCTACCTCACGCGGTTTTGAGAGCCCCTAAAATTTCCTCTCCGGCCGTTGCGCAGTTTCTGTGTTGTCGCTGTGTCTTTTTTGTCAACTTTCTCGAACTTTTCACTTTTTCTTCTCTTTCTTTCATTTGTGGGATTCAGCATAGATCGAAAACAAGAGCCCAAACATCATGGAGATGGAAATGGAAGTTGAGGCAGCAGCCGCTGCGTCATTCATCGAGATTGTTGAGGATGTAGCACCTGGGTATTTATCCTATATCAATGCGAACACTCCTGCATTCTTCCAAGTTGGTGTTCCTTCGATAAAGAGACCCTTTGGAATCCAGCTGTGGCCTTTGTTTAACGAGGTTGTGTCCGTCATCAGCGGTGGTAAGTTTGTGCCTGATGAATTCCAATACGTCGAAGGTGAGACCTTTATGAGCACGCCACTGGAAGTTGCTGCTGTGATTGGGTTGTACTACTTCATCATTACATTTGGGCAAGTTGTCTTTAAGAACTTGACTGCCTGGAAATTGAACTATCCATTCCAACTGCACAACTTGGTGTTAACCACTGTCTCTGGAATTTTGTTGGCTCTGTTGTTTGAACAGATCTTCCCGATTGTCGTGGAACACGGTGTGTTGTACTCTGTGTGCTCTCCAAACTCTTGGTACCAGAAAGTTGTTGTTATTTATTACTTGAACTACTTGACCAAGTATCTCGAATTTGTTGATACTTTCTTCCTCGTTGTTAAGAAGAAGAAGATCATCTTCTTGCACGCTTACCACCACGGTGCCACCGCTTTGCTCTGCTACATCCAGTTGAACGGTGAAACATCCGTCTCATGGGTTCCAATCTTGTTGAACCTTGGTGTTCACGTCATCATGTACTGGTACTACTTCCTTGCTGCCAGAGGTATCAGAGTGTGGTGGAAGCAATGGATCACCAGATTCCAAATCATTCAATTCATCTTGGATTTAATCTTTGTCTATTTCACGACGTACACCTTCTACGCTGATAAGTACTCTCGTAAATGGGGTGTTTGGATTCCAAACATGGGTACATGTTATGGTACTCCATTTGCTGCCAGCACTGGATGTTTGATCTTGTCCAGTTATTTGGTGTTGTTCATCATGTTCTACATTAGTATCTACAAGAAGGCACCAGCATCCAAAAAGGATTCTAAGAAGACCAAATAGATCGATTAAAAGAATCCTGTAATTCCAAATATACGAGAAGAAGTAAATCACTTAGATATATTGATGGTGTAATAATAATGAAATAATCTAGATAAATATCGCTGTAGGCTGGTGCTGCGCAGTAAGCGTACACACCCAGACACCCAGACAGCGAAACATCCGCACACCAAGGATGGGACCATAAGCGTCAACGTAAATGCATCCCGTTTGTGAAACGTGAAACATAAAGTCTCTTGAATCAGAACACCACTTTTTCTTAAATAACGGGGTTAGGTGCCCATAGTTCAACCCCGCCACTCTTATGTCTCAACCAAAGTTCTTAACTCCAAGGTTCCGCCGTGCATCTGTTCTATCATTTTATCGTGTAGTTCATCCCTTTCCGCCGTTACTGCTTTGTCTGTTTCTAATTTAACACAGGGAGCATTAAGGACTTCTCCCTGTGTGTGTCCTTTCCCTGTTTCTCGTTCTTGCTATCCCTCTAGCCAAAAAAGATCAAAAAACTCAAAATCACACGGCGGTGCGTGCATAAGAGACAGGCTTTGTTCACCGTTTCAGCCGGGCGGAACCTATTAGCCGGACGGTGGGCGTACTTTCTTCCCTCTACTCGTTGTTTATTGTCTGTGTGTTTGGGTGTTGCGCTCCCTGTGTATTTTGCCAGAAAGGAGACCCATATGAAAAGGGCTCACGATGTGTGTGGTAGAAACGAAGATCTCGTCCTCAACCGGGGCAACGTTCAAGCTCAAGCCATTCATGAACACACAATCACGTACATATAAAGCAGGGCACCTCAACAACGGGCACTTGAGAATACAGTGGTACACTGCAAACCACAGGGAAGAAAACATCGTACACACAACGCTTCGACTGATTATTATTACCTCATTAAGTTCGTTTCCTCTTGGTTCCGTAGCTCGGTAATTTCAAGCACTGAACAAAGCGATGAGGAAAAAAAAACAACGAACACACCAACGTCCTTTTGCATAAAATGCCGCTATGTACTGCAAGATCGTACCAAAAAACACATGCACTAACAACGAGACAAAATTCTACTTGCGGGAAAGAACAACAAGCGCTGTGGAAGGGGGCCAATCGATTGGGAGCAGGTGAGACGATCCTATGAGATGGGTTCGGATTTGAGATTTTTTTATGCTTTTTGTCTGCTTACTGGTATGCACAAATTATGGACTCTGATGCAGAGCACGGTGAGGATGTGGAATTCTCTATGGGCTGTTTGTTGTTGTTGCAAGTTTTATGCCCTCTAACTTTTCTTTTTCACACCGTTATACATAACGCTATATATATAGCCCTTTGTCTCCATATTTTGGTGCTGATGGATAGTCTGCGTTGTTTATATCTTGCGTTCGGATCTGTATAAAAGAGAGAGATATGGACAGTAGTACCACTGGAGAACAGATGAGTACTATGGATCAGCTTAACTACAACAACTATAACATCGTGTTACCACCAGTCCACAAAGTTATGCTTCCACCACCGTCCCAGATATGGGAATACAACAACAACGGTGGTATGAGAATGCAGTACAACACCAATCCGGTGGGCAACGTCTCGAGCAACAATGTAAACCAGCTACAACAAATGCAACAGATTCAACAGATGCAACAGATGCAACAACAGTTACAGCAACAATCACAACAACAGTCACAGCAATCACAGCAGTTACAACAACAGGCACAGCTCCAGGCACTGCAGCAGTTACAACAGCAACAGCAACAGCAACAACAACAGCAACAACAACAGCAACAACAGTCTCCACAACAATCACAGTCTTTACAACCGCAACAACAATCACAAATACCGGTACATATACCTCATATTCCACAGTATGCCAACTTCTACGACAGTGCCACAACGTCGTTGGGAACAAACACCCCAATCACCCAGACTCCATCACCAACGGATCAAATACAACCTATGCTTCAGTTGAACAGTGTACATTCCTCTACTACTATGAACTCCTTGTCAAACTCGATTCCGAATTCTGACGTCTCAAAGTTCAAGGTTAAGAAACCAAGAAAGAAGAAACAGTGTCCTGACTGTTCCATGTGGTTTTCAAACCTTTCCACGCATAGGGCAATCCACCTTACACCTGAGAATAGACCGTATCTCTGTCAGATCTGTGGTCGTGGGTTCTCCAGGTCCAATGATCTGTTCAGACATAACAAACGTCATTGGAAGGAGATGGGAGACGACAAAGGCGCATTCAAGTGTCCCTTCAACACGAATCTATACGGTTCCAGTGATTTGAACAAGGAGACGTCATCGTTAGTTCCATGTCATCCAACTGGTATATTTTCGAGATGCGATACGTATAAGAACCATTTGAAGGCGTTGCACTTTGAGTATCCTCAAGGAACGAAGAAGAAAGATAGAGCGGGAGTTAGAGGTCGTTGTAAACATTGTGGTAAGGCTTTCAACAACGTGAATGAATGGCTCGACCTTCACGTCGAAACCGGCGAATGTGGGTTGAACCATGGTGGTAATAACAACGATAGAGCGAGCGCTAAGATCACCAGCACTACTACGGGCAACAGTGGATCTGTGGCCAATGGCGGCATTAATGCTGGTGGGATGGCCATTCCTCAGAACGTTGGCATGCCAATGTCCATGCCTATGCCGATGAACATGCCATTGAATATGAACATGCCCATGAATATGAACCTCAAATGAAGAACTATTAGGACGTGTATCCGCATAAACCTATTATTATTACTATTATCATTATTATCTAGAGCATTATAAGAGTTGTAGTGTCGATATAGGACTTAGTATCCATCACTACAGTATACAACCATATCGGGTTGTCGGTCCCGATATCATAGCGACAAATAAATCTCACTTTTAACGTTGAAGAGTGCATAGTCCGCCTAGACCCATCATCCAATCGGAATGACAAGACTTTTACCGAAACTAGGCCAATGACTGTTATTTATAACTGGTATACTCATGAGCAAAGGTCACTTCACACTCGGTATTTGTCCCCAGGCTTTTGATTGTTGATGAATGACGCGATATTCCCTCCAGCTGACATCACCAGCGATATGTTTGATCCACTGAAGCACTGCGCAAGATATTGACGGAGTTACAAGGGCAGGTACTCCTACATAAGATAATCAAAACTGTACACTATACATCTACAGTTCGATAACGTAGAAGTTATCGTTTGGCTTGGTACATGTGGAGTTATAGCACCGCCATTTGAGAGCTGTTTCGTTGCCCCAATCTTCACAGAATTAGCCGTTGAATGGTTGTAATATGGATGTGTTTGTTTCATTTACCGCAGTTTAAGAAAGGGCTTTAAATCATCGGATCGGAAGGAGCGAAGGGCTGCTTTTTACGACGATTGACAAACGGCTCAACAGGCATCTTTCGGAATGCGTGTATATGGCGAATTGTTTGGAAGTAAAAAACATCCTTAGCGAGTGGAAGTAAGACGGGCTCTTTGATGAGGTGGCAGATTGAGCCTGCTGATGGGCTGAACCTGGAGATGGGCTGAACCTGGAGATGGGCTGAACCTGGAGATGGGCTGAGCCTCGTTGTTTTAAGCAGCGTGCTGCCACGTAGTTCATGACAAGGAAATACCACTCGCCTTCAACATCAAGCTCTTTGCTTCTGTTTGATGTGCGTTGTTTTCCCAATTGGAGTGGATCGGTTCGAACGGCTGTTTAAAGCACAGGACAAAACACACACAGATGTGGCCGCAGACGTGGGGAACGTACGAGAAGAGAATACTTGAGAGCACACACCCACACACCTGCTTATGTAATATACAACCGAACATCTGATTATGTAATAGACACCCGAACACCTGAGCATGTTGCGCTTACCGAATATACCTTTTTGGTGAAAAATTTCTTTTTTCTCCTTCTTTCGTTTTGTTTCTTTTTTCTTTTTTCTTTTTCCTTTGGGCAAATCATCAACAGCGTAAACAGAGTAAACAAAGAGGGCGGATAAGCAAAACTCCAGGCGGAAATCTTTGGAAAGTAAGGAATCAATGGAGGCAACAGGACTTTCAAGATCGATATCAAAAGTGCGGTCGAAATTCAGCGGATTGAAGAGAAATGACGAGTCATCATTTTCAACATCAACATTAGCGTCATCAGCATCATCATCCATAACGGCGCGTACAAGCTCAGATCAGACTGATCCAAATACAACGATACTTGCCATGAAGTACATGGGCTCTAGCGACTGTGTTGATCTCCAGAACTCCAATGACGTTGAAACTTCCAACGCGGCCTCAACATCAACAAATCATATTCCACAGCTTGCTATGTCAACGAGCTCACCACCTTCCTTAGAAGAGAACAAGACTCCTTCAATGTCAAGTCTGGAAACCGTGTTGTTACCCTCAATACCTTCTATTCAGAGCTTACACGAGATGGATGACTCAATACGGAAATACTCAACTACCAATGTTGTAACGAATAATGACTTTGCAGATGCAATGGCACAGAGCATATTGGAGAAAGTTGATAATGATACAACGACAAATGAAACAGACCATTGGAAGATTTGAAAACTTGTTCCACTTCCTATTTTTTACGACTAATGTTACAACGTTTCTTTGACTTCCAACAACTCATCTTGGTCAAGTACAAGAGATGACAAAGTTGACCCTTGATTGATACAAAAGAGTCAACTTTATGTTTTGATGCAATCCCCCTTTTAATGACAAAGTATAGACTGGGTTATACACTTTGCTCTATTTTGTAATATCGTGCAAACGCTTCAAAAGGAATTCCCTTTGATAATCTATGATACAAATACAAGCTGAACACGTTACCAATGATTTACACTGTACAAATATCATACACTGTAGTAATACACTCATTTACTCCGTAATTGAATATTATAATCTTTCTGTTTAAAAAAAAGCTTTGTATGTGTGTGTGTGTGTATGGCTCCTCCATAATTGTAATGTCAAACATCATAATTAATACCAAAATGCACAATCATCCTTCCTTTAAGAAGAAAATCATATGGAATCATCAATGGTGTACATCACAATGTAAAAGGCGCCACTAAATTTCGTTCTTTCCTTGGTGTTTGTCTATAGTGTTGTTATAAACTCATCTCTTTTTTTAAGTGAGCTTATCAAATGTGGCATATGATCTTGATTTCCTCAAGCCTTAACTGTTCTAACACCAGCGGTTGGTGATCTGAGAGCAGCATCACCTTCCGCGTAACCACGACCAAGACCGAATCCAACACCGAGCCAGACTGGGAATGATCTTCTCTTGAAGAGGACAACACTTGCAAGGACACCAGCACCGAAACCAAGACCGGTCTTTACCAATGTATTGGAGATTACAACGTCCCAACGGTCGTTAAGTAAGGAGGAGGATGGTGTAGCAGTAACTGGGGCAGACACTGTGATCATTGTTAGGAACAAAACATTACTCTTTGATTTCACGATGGTATGGAACATAAGAACAACTCACTATTGCTTTGTTTTGCTTTACTTTCTTACTGGTTGAAAAGGTTAATTGAAGTATTAAACGTCTTGTCACGTACAATTCAACAGAAACAAGTTTCGAAAAGTCCAATTTTGGACAAATCAAAAGCTGCGATTTTTCGGGCCACTGGACGAGATTCGTTGCATAAACGTCATACATAGGAATTACGCGGTATGTGAGGTTTATGCGGCGATGTGTGGGTGTTTAGGTGTCCGGGTGTATTTATAAACAACTCGTTGCCTCCCCCGCCCCGAGGGCTTTGGCATGTTTCGAGTTACTTTTAACTTCAACAAACCTATCCAATTCACCTCATTCTTTCAGATTTTACAAAGAAGATACATTTATGCTTAGACCTTTGTTCAATTCGATTAGAAGGATGAGTACCAAGTCATTGATTCCACCACAACCGGCTCCTTCATGGAAGACAACCCCTGCAGAGATCTTGAAACAGGCACAGGACCTCATCGAGAGGGCAAAATCTCTTGACGATGAGCTTGCCTCTGTTGAATCTCCTTCAATTGCCAACGTTCTCGAGAAACAGGCTCAATTTAACAACGCCAGTGCACTTTTGGAGAATCAATTGACTTTCCAACAACACGTTTCAGAGGATAAGGAGATTAGAGATGCTAGTAACCAGGCTGAAAAGTTGCTGAGAGATTTTGGAATCGAATCTCAGCAGAGGGAAGACGTTTACAAAAGCTTCCAGAAGTTGTTGGATACCGTTGCTCTGGATGAATTGGAACCGGAGACCAAGAGATACTTGGAGAAAACCGTTAAGGAGTACAAGCGTAATGGATTAGGCTTGCCAGTGGAGGATCGTCTTGAAGTGAAGGAGATTCAAAAGAAGTTGTCTGATTTGAGCTTGAAGTTCTCCAAAAACCTGGGTGAGAACACTGAGTACATCTTGTTCACAGAGGAAGAGCTAGAAGGTGTTCCAAAGGATACCGTGGAGCAATTTGCCAAAGTTGATGGTAAGCTCAAGATGACTTTTAAATACCCTGATTTATTCCCAGTGTTGAAGTTTGCCAAATCTGCAGAGACTAGAAAGAGAGCTTTTGTTGGTGATCAGAACAAGAATGCCGATAACGAGCAATTGCTCGTCGAGGCTATCAAATTGAGAAGACAATTGGCTAAGAAGCTAGGTTATGAAACCTTTTCCGATTACGTCTTGGAAGAGAGAATGGCTAAAGATACGAAAACCGTCAAGGCCTTCTTGGAAGATCTAAAGAGCAAGTTGAAACCTTTAGGATTGAAAGAGCGTGAAGTGTTGTTGCAATTGAAGAAGCAAGATTGTGAAGCAAGAGGATTGGCATTCGACAATGAATACTACGTTTGGGATAACAGATTCTACGACAATCTCTTGTTGGAGAAGGAATTCCAGATTGATGAACAAAAGATCTCAGAGTACTTCCCTATGGATTCCACCATTGAAAAGATGCTCGGATTCTTTGAAAAGCTGTTCAACTTGAAATTTGTCGAACAATTGGAGTCCAAATCCACATGGCATAAGGATTGTAAGCAATTTGCTGTTTGGAATGAAGATGATAAGTCCAACCCACAATTCGTTGGATGGCTCTACTTTGACTTACACCCTCGTGATGGTAAGTATGGACATGCTGCCAACTTTGGTATTGCACCAGGCTATACCAAGGAGGATGGCTCACGTTCTTACCCTGTAACTGCGTTGGTGTGTAACTTTTCCAAGCCAACAGCAGAGAAGCCATCCTTGTTGAAGCATGACGAAGTTACAACTTTCTTCCATGAATTGGGTCATGGTATTCATGACTTGGTTGGTAACACCAGGTATGCTAAGTTCCATGGAACCTCTGTCTCTTGGGACTTTGTCGAGGCACCTTCTCAAATGTTGGAGTACTGGACTTGGTCTCCAAATGAGTTGAAACAATTATCATCGCATTACAAGACTAGCGAACCCATTCCAGACGAGTTGGTTGCTCAATTGGTGAAAACCAAACACGTTAATGGAGGGTTGTTCAACTTGAGACAACTGCACTTTGGATTGTTCGATATCACTGTGCACTCATCTGATGAGGACATCGATTTGACATCCTTCTGGAACAAACTGAGACAAGAAACCGCATTGGTTGCCAACGGTGATACCGTTTCCAAGGGGTTCCAATCATTTGGACATATCATGGGTGGTTACCAAGCTGGTTATTACGGTTACCTGTGGTCCCAAGTGTTTGCTGCTGATATCTACTACACCAAGTTTAAGCAAGATCCAATGAACACTGCAAACGGTGTCCAATACAGGGACACTGTGCTAAGCAGAGGTGGTTCTCGTGATGAGATGGATAACTTGAAAGAGTTATTGGGTAGAGAACCAAATAACGAGGCCTTCTCAAAGGAATTGGGATTGGCTTAAACTACAAGCAATTGAAAATTTGATGGCCAACTAAGATGTGTAGATTGTATTTGAATTACAAAGAAAACACAACCTTCTCACCAGACACCTTGCCATCTCTCAAGAGGTCGAATGCCTCATTGGCACTGTTGAAGCCTGGAGCCAACACCTTCAACTTGGCATGTTTCAACTTTGGAATCAGCAAAGGAATTTTATTCTTCCAGAAGTTGTTGTAACGGGAAAGAGTGGTGGCATCTGGACTCATTGTAAGTCCAAACACGTCAACCTTCTCACCATTGGCCACATATGCGAATGTAGATGGAGTAACAGTGACGCTGGATGGATCACGGTCGTCTTGCTTGATAGATGATAGTGTTAACATCAACAAATTATCCAGCGATACCTCCTTGGAGTCTCTTGTAGCATCATATACTGACTGCCATGTCTCTGGGTGAGCCACTGTGTCCAATGCAAACTTGATGGCTCCGTTAGCAGCTGAACGAATCTGGGCAATGACATCCTCATCGTGATAATCAACAACAACATCGGCACCCAATGATTTCAAGTACTCGGTGTGCTTCTTAGAAGCCACTGCGATAACCTTGATACCCAGTCCCAGTTTAGCCACTTGGATGGCAAGGATCCCTGTAGCAGTGGCACCTCCCCAGATGAGCAAGTACTCATCTGAGTGGTCGATTGATGGATCAATGTTCAAATTACACACAAGGGACAACAACACGGTGGTCAACCCCAATGTAACAGATGCGGCACCTTCAAAGGTGTCGATGACACCAGATCTGTACTCTCCAATAGGCAGTCTCTCAGTAGGGAAATCACCACCTGTTGGGTACTTGATGGTGGTTTCAACATCACCAATGATATACTCAGCAAAGCAGCCTCTGTCATGGAAGTAATTACCATGGGTGAAAGTTGAGACAACATCACCAACTTTGAAGTCTGTGACGCCTTCACCAACCTTGTAGACGATACCAGAGGCATCAGAGCCTGCGATATCACCTGTGTGTGATTGCTGGAGCTCAACGTGTTTCCAGTCTGTTGGGTTCACAGCGTAGGCAACGGTCTTCACGACGATTTTACCAGCTGGTGGTTCAGGAATCGCAATCTCAGTGGTCTCGGTCCAATTGGAAGGACCAGCATTGGCACGGATCGTGGCAGCGCGTTGTGTAGACATTTGTATGATTTGTTTGTTGAAGAACAACAGAACAAGAAATAGGGGGAAGAAGAGGGAGGGAGATGAGGGGAAAGGGGAAGAATATTGGTTTGATGGCTTTATATTAACACCAACATCCACATACGGCTAATTGGGTGATTTCTAATCCACATTTCCCCCTAATTTGTATTGAGGAAAAGCACGGCGATGTGGTCTATACCGGGCGGCATGGCGTGCTTAGGAGCTGTAGTAATTTGTCATAGATCTTGCTTAGAAATGGAGGTATTTGTTAGAGCACTGTAGAACGGTGATGTTTGCTTTTTTTCTAAGGGGAAGGGATTTCTATGTAAATTTAATAGCCATTAATCGTCAGTAAGGGTCATTGGTTTTCAAATCGGTCTTAATTGGTTTGTTTGTAGGTCCATAATGCGATTATTCTATGAGAGACTTTGTAGCAGTAGCAATGCTTCAATTGGGACGGGGAGGAGCTTTAATTGAGATGCATTTTTCCAGATCGTAGTGAGTCGATTGGCTACATGTCTTTGATCAGGAGGTTTCACTGTGGAATATTGGCACTGTATATGTTGTTTACTTCGTTTCACTGTGGAATATCGGCACTGTATATGTTGTTTACTTCTTTTCACTGTATGAGATCTCCCTCACAGGTCTAACTTGCTATAGATCTGTCACCATAAAGAGGTGAATTTCCGATTGGAGTCATCATCAAACAAGCTACTCTGATGGCTAGTCATTGGTTTGGTGCTTCAATGGTTTAATTGAGTGTATTTCCAGCTTGGTGATGTTGTTGAGTACATTTTCTGTCATGTTGGTAAAGGGACTAGCGAGACTGATGAGACTCACGGGACTCGTCGGACTTAAAAAAAAGTCCCGGGACTTTTAAGGGACTCAAATGTTTCTCATTGGAAAAGTCTCCCAGACAGTAAAATTGGAAACAAGGCCTTCAAACTGTTTCATTATAAGACACAACTGGAAGAGCCAATTGGAGGAGATAAACATGGTTCCAAGCTCATTACCAAAGGCAATCACACAGGTTTACAACAGATCGCTTGAGCTTTCCAAAGCAGACCCCTTGGTATCATACTTTTGTAAGTTCTTTGTAACTCTTTCATTTGAACAGTTCAATGTAGGCTAACTCCTCTAAAGGTAAGCTCTATGCCGTGGAACAGATCCTTGATGGAGGATTACACACCAGTGACGATGAGGTTGCTCAATTCGCCATGAAATTGATGGATGAGATTGAGGAGGCCCGGAAAGGTGATGACGTTATTCTTCAAGAGGTTATCCATGATAAGGAGACTAGTATTGCCTACGTGGTTAATTTCGCCAATAAGATATTTGCAAGTGCAAAGTTACAAATCAAGGAGCAAAAGAGTACGAAGAGCACTGCCATGGCATTGCTTGCGAGTGTGAACTTCTATGAGCTCTTAAATCTATGGCCAGACGAACATCAAAGGTTAGAGGATACAGAAGAGCTGAGTAAAAAGATCAAATACGCCAAATATCACGCTGCTCGTATCCTAAAGGCTCTGAAGAATAACGAGGATCCTAACGAGTACGTTGCACCTGAGGAGCCTGTTGTTGAGACTTCAAATGAACAAGGTGAAGTGGACGAATCAACTCCAATCGAAGAAGCCCCACCAAAATTTGTTGATGACCGTGAAGATGACGATGAACATGTTTTGAACTTACCTTCAACCCCATCATCCAACCCAACCGCAGAGTTCTCATTGCCAGAACCACCAAAAGAGGTACCAAGACACAGTTCACCCCCAATTAACACACCTTCTCTGAAAAGTCCACGGAGATCCTTAGAGGAACATCACGAAGAGGTTAACGTTGAAGAGATCTTGGAGAGTAGTGAAATCTACTCCAAGGCCCAAAAGCATTCCAAATTTGCCATCAGTGCAATGAATTATGAGGATACTCCAACTGCAATTAAAGAATTGGAAGAAGCACTTAGGTTGTTGAAAACATTGGAATAGTTAGATTGGTTCTTCATATAAAGAGCAATGCGCACGTGATTCGTGCTACATGAAACACGTGATATCTTCTTATCGGTTTTCACACGTGATTAATTCAGTAGAAAAACGTGATCTTGACGTTTAGAACTCAAATCCCGAGGTGGTGGGCTTCCACCCACCATCTCGGTCCATTGAATAAAACAATCATTTACACATCACACCATACACCCCCAAAGAGCATCAATTACACCGTAAAGACACAGTTGTAGATGCTTTGTATTTGGTTGTTACTATCGTTTGTATCACTGGCATTTGGCGCTGGCGTCACACACAACTTTGAATGGGTTATCGGTAACCAGAACTTGAGCCCCGATGGTGAAGTAACGAGAGAAGTCATCACTATCAACAACGAATGGCCGGCGCCACAGATTAGAATAAACAAAGGGGATCGTGTGGTTATCCACGCTATAAACAATTTGAAAGAAGATACCTCGCTACATTTCCATGGGATTTTCCAGAGAAATTCGAGTCATATGGATGGTGCCACGATGATCTCACAGTGTCCTATACCTCCGGGAGGTGAATTCACCTATAACTTCACAGTACCTGATCAAACAGGAACCTATTGGTATCATAGCCATTCTGTTGCGCAATACGGTGATGGCTTGAGAGGCGTGTTCATTGTTGAAGATGGAGATGAGAATGAACTCTACGATGGAGATATGGCCATCATGCTCGCTGATTGGTATCATACTCCGAGTGCCATACTCGTGGAAGAGATGTTTGCACAAGGTTCAAGGGGATCAGAACCTTCTATCAAATCAGGTCTATTCAACGAGACTGAGAAACAGAGCTTGTTTGTTCAACCGGATAAGACATATCTGATAAGATTGGTTAATGGTGGAATGAGTGCAACTCAGTACTTTTACATTGAAGATCACATCATAACCATTGTGGAGATTGATGGGGTGAAAGTTGAGCCTGTTGATGTTGAAGCAGTACAGCTAGCGACTGGCCAGAGATGCAACGTTGTCCTGAAGACCAAATCAACAAGTGATCGTAACTATGGAGTTGTTCAGATTACAAACATCATGATGAATAGGAAGTACACGACAAATTGGCTTGTATATGGTGAAGAAGAGCCGGAACAAGAAGCTTTTGTTCGAGTCCGGAAGAGGGTTGGAGACCTCAACTTCTATGACGACATCAATTTGAGACCCGTGGGTTCCATTGCAAGATTACCAGAACCTGATCATCGTCTAACGTTTGTCTACTCCTCGGACCATTTCAACCAATATGGAACCAAGTATTATACAATGAATTCCCATCCTCATTTAGCCCCAAAGGTACCAACGCTTCATACTGTATTCAGTGCAAACAACGGGTCAAAAGCACTGGATCCAAAGATCTATGGAGAAGGAACCAATGCCTTCATCTTACAAAAGGATGAAATTGTTGAAGTTGTACTGAATTCACAAGATCATATGCGTCATCCTTTCCATCTACACGGCCATAATTTCCAAGTCTTAACTCGTGCTCCACATTCCCATTATAGAGAAATGCAGGAATCACAGTTTCCAGAGTTTCCTGTAATCAGAGATACTGTGAATGTCCCAGGAAGTGGACACGTTGTGTTGAGATTCAAAGCTCAAAACCCAGGTGTTTGGTTTTTCCACTGTCATACTGAATGGCATGCGGTTCAAGGCTTGGGAGTTGTGTTTATAGAGGCACCTGATGTCATGCTTGAGACTCAGACTCTACCACAGATGAATAAGGATCTATGTGTTGCATATGGTGCCAAACCAATGGGGAACGCTGCTGGTAATGATGACTTGGATGATTTGACTGGTGAGGTGAAATGGCCAGTAAGACAGCAGGATTGGAAGCCAACTACTGAAGAGACAACGACAACGATTAGGCCATACACTGTTAAGACTACGCTCATACCAACAGAGACATTGGAGGAAGGTGTGAAGGCCACTGGAGATGCAAATGATATTATGACGACGAGCACCCATCCAAAGCCAACGAAACAAGCTGCTGCTGCTGCTGCCACCACCACCTCCTCAAGGACCCACAAGGGGATGGGTATGAAGAAGAAACCACACACAACGACAAACACAACGCCTAGTGTTGCCACTATGGATATCCGATTCAAAAGTGAAGCACTATTCATCTATCTCATCGCCATGATCATTGTCGCTGGTGTATTTGCCTATCTTATACAGAGAGGAATGAACAAGTTGAAGAAGAAGATACCACTCGGAGGCCTCGACTCTGAAGTTTGAGAATGAATATATATATATATCTATGCGTGTGTATACCCTCGACAATTATTTATATAAGAGAACAGAATAGGAATAAACTATGGTGAATATATATCTACGAGCGCAACTCTTCTGGGGGCTGCTAGTTTTTCTGGTGCATAAGTTCTCTATGAGTGTTTAAGCCATACATATACACCGCACATGATGCATATAAATATTAAATGGTGATACAATACACAAATCATTAAGTTCATTGAATATATAGAGAGACGCTTGCTCTATCTAATGGTGTAATTCACGTGTTCTGGTCATCATTATTGGTGGAACTAGCTCAAGATATGATTCTTCTGTAATTTTGATAAAACTACACCGTTAAGAAAAAGCAGGGCGAAAATCTAAAACCTGTATTGGGCGCCAAAAAGAGCGTTAAATGGGGGGTCTCTATATGATATAGAATTTTTCTAATCATTACTGTCAAACTTTTATCTCAATAGCCCTTCTGGTGAATGAGGTATACGTTGTTGAACTGTAGATTGGGTGTCGATAGCACCAGAATGAGCTACCGGAGTATTTTGACCATCGAAAAATACTCAGGTAGCTCGCGCTGTTCTTTGAGTATGGGGTCTTTGGAATCTATAAGCCATTGTGTTTAACCTTAGCGTAGCTAAGGAAAATTTGGTGCATTTCAGAGTAGAAATGGGTCAAATAGAGCTCAAAAATGTGCAAAGTAAGACGATTTCAAAACTCTCCTCTTGATCAGAATTGACTTCGAGAGATTATACTCTCACAACCAATTCCATTTCTAAGTGTATCCTTAGGCCAATTATCACTGAATTACAGAATTCTGAGTTTGTAGATTTGATAAACAATGTTTACGAATGGCTTCAAAGTTGTAATCTAAACTGTTATTGTGATCCTGCTGGTTTGAAAACTCACCACATTTTATATCGTCTAAATGACCTATAAAGTCTAGCATAGGGTGTATGGACACTGTGAGAGGCCCTTAGCATAAAAGCGGTCAGCTCGCGCTCAATCAGCTGTTTGTACATTCATTATACGCAAGACTATCATACAATTCAGTACTGTTCTTGAGGTATAAAAGGGATCAGTGTTAATTGTGTTTTGTGTGCCTTTGGCAGACTTGAAATGTTCGGTTCAATTTGACCTAATCTTATATATGTGGCTAGTTGAACAAACCAAGTCCTGATGACTTGTAGATGCCATACACATCTAATGCTTAACAGCTACACCCTGACACCTGGAAGCCAGTAAAGATACTGGCATATCTAAGAGATGCACTAATCAAGTGTGCACTTCAACAGCACAAGAAGAGTGTATTGTGCTACATCTGTTGAGAAAGGGCATCCACTTTCATCATGGAGTACCTTAGATTAAAATCAAAGCAGAGAGTATACACAGCTCAAGCTCGCTTGAAGAGAACTGATAGGTCTTGAGATCACTTGTTCGAGTTGATGATTAGAACTCTAGGCTTTTCAAAAAGTTACTTTTTGCTGAGCAGAGCTGAATTCCTCTCATTTCATGGTGAATAGGTCAAGGAAAAATGAAGCAAGAAACACGACGGAATTTCTGGCGCACAGAAACCAGAGTAAAATGAATGAACTCTTAAAGGTGATAATGATCATTATCTACCAGTGTGGGCATTAGTAGCCTGGATAAGAATGGACTTGTATACTCTATATTAACTATCTGGCGGCAACAAAACATTAGACGCTTTAATATAAACTGAAGTTTCTAGTCTAACTCCGCTCACTTCCATTCTGTTCTGCTGCTTCCCCCCATATAAAAACAAGATGTTTGTACTCCAAATAATCAAAACACCGGGGCATTAACAGTCGGTTATATATATTGTATCACTGTTTTATGTACGGTACTTATCAGAAATATATCTTTAGAAAATCTTCAATTTGCTATACCCCGCTCAATGGTACCTTTTGCCAAAGACTTCTGCCAGTCAGATATTAAGTCACTGATAGTCCATCCAAAAACAAAGACAGTATTCTCCACGCCTCATTTTGACAACAAGAGGCTATATCATGAGAACTTTTCTTGACACCTCTCGTTAGGTTCCGTTTATAGCATCCAAATCTTGTATATTAATGAAAGGTTATGAGTTTGTAAGTGCCGGTCATATTGCGTCTCAATCGTGAGAACCCACAAGAGCAAAAAGTACTAAAAAGCAACTGGAATATATCTATCAATGTCCTATATTCCATATAGTGTGATTTTGTATCATTGTCAAGTTACTGCACTGCTTGTATGGCGAGTATTAGATATCTCTTCTCCACGGTCGAGGCAAAAGGTTTAGCCATTTCAAACGCTACCAGCATTACCAACATCGCACTTGAGATTCCCGAAAAACAGCAAGAAATGTAGTACAAATTTTCAAGGCAAAAGAATTTGTAAGAGTAATTACAATAGAATGTTTGGAAACCTAGGAAGATTGAATTTTGTTAACATGAAATTTTTAGGGTATATACCCAAGTCCTATGATAAATTTTGTTGAAGAAGAAACAGTTTTATCATGAATTAACAAGAATAACGCACGAATAATGCAAGAATAACGCAAGAAAATGAGCAGAGATAAAGTAGCTCTGAAATATTAACTGAAACATAAATATTTCAAAAAAACACAGGAATACACATATGATACATATTCTCTCTTTAAAATTCACTGATGGAGCTATTAAGGGCTTAAAAAGCTATGGGTTCTCTAAATTCTTCACCCTACTAATTTGGTGCAAATAAAGAGAGATATCATTGGAATCTTAGTCTAAAATCTTTTCACCCATAAACCATACCCCATACCTCTTGGTGAAAACAACAACACAAACACGAAAAAAATTCACCAGATTGTAAAAAAACCCATAGACAAAACATCAGATATGTCTGGCTAATACAGATCATTGGCAACCATAATGTCTCTACCAGACTCGGACATCGTTATGTCCCTATCTCCTCGGATGATCGATATGCTCGCTTCTGTGAAGAAGAAAATATCAGCTTCACCAGTGGCGGAGAAAGCGCTCCTAAAGGAACATTTGGACCAATGCAAACATCATTTCCAAGGGTGTATCGAGACCCTCGCCCTTCTTGAGATCAGCTTTTCTTTCAAAATGGGAAATGTATTAAGTGATTTGAGAAGACGCTTTGTGGAGTTCAACATGTGTCATCAGGACATGATGTCAGATACCTCTTGGTATCCAGATGTTGATTCTCGTACTGAAGTACAAACTCAAATCGTGCCGGATGTTGAGAATTGTGAGGCAGACGAGACAAGCGTCGCAGATAAAGCTTCATCTAAGGAGGATACTATTTTCCTGCCACAGTCAGCTTTTGACTCTACTTTGCATGTAGGTAGAACTAGTTTGAAAAGCTTTCTTTTGGATACCGCAAAGTATCTCATTAACGAAGGAATCGAGAGAAGACAGACAAAAGGCATCGTTGTGGAGGAGAGGTTATCGTCTTTGCACATCTTAGAACAAGCTATTCACATATACTGTCTACTGGAGCTTGGTATCTTTGTCTCCCTTGTACAAAGACCCAACAATAGGTATATGGCACGGTGTTCATTTTGTTATAGCAAGGTCTTAGATTATGACATACAATGCTCAGTAGGTGATATCAAACAGGGACATTGTTGTCAGGTTCCAAGGTTGACCAAACTGGCACTTTCTAGAAACACTACTCAAAGACAAGAGCTTAGGGTTCCTCAATTAGAGAGAGTTGTTGAAATGTTGAGGAATGATGGATATTTTGGTGCAGACAAAGATGGAGTAGAGATCGACAGTTTCGGTTGTCTCAAAGACTATCTGCTCTATTCAAAGATAAAATCCCACTCATTTTCCAACGTTGGTAGAGCGATATTTGAATGGCTTCAAGACGCAGATGAAACAACTCTGAAGGTATCTTGGCCGCCTGAAGATGTTTCATATCAGAGAAAATTCACACTCACAGCGACTCATCTCATCTTGAATAACATTTACACAAGGTCAGAGGAGGAAATAGAAGATATATGCCAGGTTCGATTTGAATCGACCACCAAACCACTAGATGTCCAAATGTATGACTCTGTACAAAGAGCCTTATCGGGGACGTCGTTCCCCAAATTGACAGATAGAACGGCGAATGGAGAATACATGATACAGTTGTTATTGACTGCACTCTCAACTTCACATACAGATGATGGTAAGAGCAATAACCAGGCAGCTGATGATGTTGTACAAGACAATCAAGAAAGTGAAGACCTTCTACAGGGTTTGAGGTACTTTGAGATAGCATCGCTTCTACAGGATAATAGGTATATCGACAACATCCTAAGCAAGGAGGATGCGACTGAGCTCCCCAGAATAGTTTCTGACTGGAGAGGAGATGGACATCAGCGAGAAGAAGAGAGTGACTGTGCTTCAACAACTGATGCAGATGGACCGAGTGTTAGTGATACAAATGTTGAATGGGAAAAGGCACAGGACGAGTTTTTACAACAATTGGAAGATGCCAATAGTGATCACCCCGAAGATGGTCCTGCAGCCGATTCTCAGGGTGGAAAGTTAGTGCTGAACAACCTGACAGCTCTCTCTAATAAGAAGAGGCCTGCACAGGCGGGTGACAAGATGCTAAATTTGAATGTTGACAAAGCAAAAAAGTTGTTGGAAACTCATGCAGACTCCTCAGAACCGACTTCCACAGCACTCGATTTAATATCACATTCACAGGATGAAATCAAGTGCATCTATTTCTCCAACTCCATTGATGACCAGTTCTACGAAAGCTTAGTACCAACACTCACATTAGATGCTTGCCATTTGTATTTGTACAATAGTCAGGGATACAAAGAGGACTTTCTTACATTATACACTATTGTTGGCCAGGCTGGATCCAAGGGACTTGTTCCCCTGGGTATGATGCTTTCAAAAATGCAGAGTGTGGATTAGAATGGTTTACCTTCCTATACACATTCTTTAAGAAGAATGGTGGATCACATTGGAAGAAGTTACGGGAATCTCTACATTTACACAATGATAGTATTACTGAGGAGAGCATTCCCCCATTGCATATCATATCAGATCAGGATAAGGGTATTAAGAAGGCCTTGGATATGTTGAGATCCCGGTGTGATGTTCCGATTGAGAGTTTCGTCTGCTCCAAACACGTCGAAAGAAATCTCTCCAAGTACACAATCGCAAAGCATAGAAGTGCTATGCAACATAACTTTTTCCGGTTGATATTTGAATCTGATCCAACAAAGGGTCCACTAATCCAAGAAGCAATGAAGGAGGGTTTCTTTGAGAGGCATAAGACGGAGAAAGTTAACAGTACCTATAATCTCATCACCAACACGCAAGACTGTGCTAGAGGTCTTCAACTTTACAATTCGGTAAGTCCAAGGTTTGATATCATGACATCAAATCATTGCGAGATTTTGAGTACTGAGATATACGCATTTAGACGATTGAACCCAACTAATCTCATTGTCTAAGTGCTGTCCATGCAGTGTGAGAAGGTGAAAATCACAGATTCCATGACCTTTGATTGGAATACAGTGAGACAGATGCCTCAATGCAATGATGAAATGAACGATGCGACCGATCTTGACGATGCGAAGGATTCTGATGGCGCAAGCGACTTTACTAATGAAGAGAAAGAACCAGAATACACCGAGATACTCACAAACTATGGCTATTTCTTGTACTCAATAACCATTATCACGTCTTCTTGTCTAAATAGCAAAGAGACTAGTGTAACGGTTGATTGGAGTTCACCTGGAACACAAATCACTACTCACGAGCATAGTGTATCGTGGGACTGTGGTTTGTCTCTTAAGGACCTTTTAAAGGTGTTGCGAGTTTATGCAAAGAAGATGAGAAGACGTGATTCGTTTGTCAACTTTCGTGCTTATGTTTATCATCAATTGCGAGCCAGAACAGCCGTTGTTACTGAGAAGCGATGCACCATCTCACAAGAGGAGAAAACGGAAGAAAAGTCTACGTACAGTTGTTCCCATTGTCTCAATCAAGCGTATACATTCTTCGAATGTCCACATATCACTTGTGTGAAGATGAGAAGGGTTCTCAACGGCTACGCCCTTATCCCATCAATGCCACGACTTGCCAAAGAGATTATCTATGAAGATAGTAGAAAAGAGAATGGAAAGAGCCGCTCCGATTACATACCACCAATATTCAGATAGCAGAGTTGTTTTTCAAAGGCCAATAGATGTATGATACAGAAAACAGCGTCTCAAACTTCCAGGTCAGCAGTGCATACATTCAACAAAGGATTACTACTGAAGGCAATTGAGGCGTTAAGAAGCCATCACGACACTGTGTTGGCGATCAAAAAGATCTCTAAGAAGAGTAAGAGCATCTCATATGGATCCAATAGAATTCCTCCCGCGGGTGAGAAGAAGAAGAGAGGAAGAGGACGACCAAAAAAGTCAGAACAGAAGAGGAACTACAAGGCTAGAAAGCTTATGGAAGAAGCAATGGTAGAACCAGTGAACCCGCCTCCAACGTGAAATAGCTTTCGTACAGATTTTTCTTAGTTTACCATAATGATTAATGTATTTTTGATAGTTTCTAAGTTGTACTTAGTCAACCATATTTTACCAGAGCAGTGCCTGTTCCCTCATGTATCCATATGTACTGTATCTATAGAAACGGACCACTACTCCATCCTTCATTGCCCATCTCTACTACAATTACCGCATATTAACACATATTACTACATAGTACTGCATAATGGTAGAGACAGCATGTTCCCACTTGCCGTGTGCTCTATATCCATATCTAATAGCCCGAGATATCCTTGTAACGCCGCGTATTTCCGGAGGCCAGGCTACACAATACAAACATCCAAACACCACGAATTAATACATCGCATGTCCGCTTATTTCCGAACCCTTCGGGTTTCTTCTTTTTCCCATCTTGTTTATCTTTTCGATCAATGGACGATTTCTACGCACGTTCCGCACTTTTCATTCTTCCCCAATACTCCCCATTTTCCCTCACTGATTTCACAGCTCTCATCTATCTGCTCAACCCGATAGACACTAAATGAAGCTGGTACTGAATTCTGTGGTGTTTCCCCTGTTCCTATCACAACTACTCGTCACACTCCCCGGTGTTAACGGTGAAGAACAGAAGGGTTCGATACAACAGAGTACGCTTTACTCATGTCAAGCCGCGCTGAACGGGTATAACTTCCAATGCCAGGAAGGGAACTGGCCATGTACTTGTGGCTATGCGCCTCTTGCTGCCAGCGTGATTGAGTGTATGGACCTGTACTTGCCCAGCGCAGTAGACCGTGATAGTGGTCATATTGCGTTCATCAAGGCATGTTGGAAGTTCACCAAGACACACATTTCACTTGAAGAGGTATCTAGGATGTCGAAAAATGCCACGGAATACTTCGTGGACTCCAATACTGTGAATAGCTCCACGGCGGTATTCATTCCTCTGAGATTACATAGAGAGGAGGTTCGAGATAGAATAAGGGACTACAGAGCATTTCTGGGTAATTTTGACGATTCTCAGAGGTACGGTATCGTCATCAACATGTATTGGGTGCTGATAATTTCATGGTTCGCGGTCTGTAACAAGCTCAAGAGGACCAGATGGAACGAGAAAATCGTTTCAAAGAGGATAAACTTTCTCAGAGCAAATGTATCATTACCTTTACTATTTGGATCTCATCAGAATCCATTCAATGTGGCTCCATGGTTAACTACGCTACTGCCTACGTTTGGCGATTCTCTTGTTCTTCTTGGCTATTTCGCCTTGAATGTATTCTTCCTGTTCCATAACTACAAGATTACAGAGAATAATCAACTCTTTGGACCAGATTCCAATGCTTTGCAAATTGCAAGGTACCTTGCTGATAGATCCGGTGTGCTATCGTTTGCACACTTCCCATTGCTTGTTCTATTCGCTGGAAGAAACAATATCCTCATTGGAATCTCTGAATTGCCCTACGCGACGTTTATGATATTCCATAAATGGACTGCAAGGGTTATGGTTATACATGCGACGTTACACACGTTAGCATACATGTGGATGCTCTGGTATAAAGATACATTTGCAGTGTTCATCCATGAATGGTGGTTCACCATGGGTGTGTTGGCAATTGTTGTTGGAGTATTGATTCTACTTTTCGCTGTTCACTTCTTTAGAGTGAGATTTTACGAATGGTTCTTGGTATCTCATATTGTGTTTGCATTGGTGTTCTTCATATCGTGTTGGGAACACTGTGTTACCTTTGGCTGGCTTGATTGGATAGCGTGTGCACTTGCGGTTTGGATCAGCGATAGATTGATGAGAATCTATAGATTGGTTCGATTTGGTGCCCCAAGGGCCACGATAGAGGACATGTCTGATGAAACTTTCAAAGTGAGTGTTAGAAGACCTCACAATTGGAATCCATACCCTGGATGCTTTGTCTTTATCCATTTCTTACACTGGTCAATCTTTTGGCAATCCCATCCTTTTACCATTGTCGATTCAATGTTACAAGATGAGGAAGTGACGATATACATCAAGGCCAAAGATGGCTTAACCGGTCAAATTGCCAAGTTATTATCACAAGCCGGTAAGATAACGATGAGAGTGTCATTGGAGGGACCCTACGGTAACCAATCACCGTGCGAGAACTATGAGAATGTTGTTCTATTCGCCGGTGGTAATGGTATACCGGGGCCTTTTTACCATGCTCTACACCTGGCAGAAGGCTCAAGACTACTCCCCAAGTCCAAGATACGGTTGATATGGGTCATCAGATCGATCGATTCCATCAAATGGTTCGAACCTGAGTTGAAGAGACTGTGCAGGACACGGATACAGTGTGATATATACATCACCAGAGGCTTTGAAACATCTATGGTGAATTCAACCCCATTGCTTTCACAGTTCAAACACTATATAACGTTCCATTGTGGGAGAGCTCCATCTACAAAGATCCTACAGCAGGAATTTGAACTATGCTCAAGTTCCTTAGCCATTGTCACGTGCGGTCCTGGACCAATGTGTGATGAGATACGACACATCGTTGCGAAAAGCGTGGAGGACGTTGACTACCGTGTTGATTTATTTGAAGAGTTACAAGTGTGGTGAATCATCGTCTCAAACTACCTTGGAATTGCATTAACAGTAATCCCATGAGCATCGCTATACAAAATGGATGTGTGTATAGGTAAGAGTTTTCGCATTTCAATCCAAATTCGGTAATTGCCTGCCTTGTTGTCTATTCCGCCATTTTTCGCCGCAAATCAAAGCGTAAAAGAGGCACCATCCAGCAGATTGTGACGCAAATTGGCGAAAGTTTGCTGCATCGGGCAAAAAGAAAAGAAACAAACGTGTAAACTCTAAAATTTTTTGATGTTGTCAGCTTTCAATTGAAATTGCTTCTTTCTAATCTCCTTCTTCTTTCCTTCACGTGGTTCCTTCTTCAATTTCATCACTTCATCATCAGGAACTCAAAGTTCATTCCATTCGCTTATTTCCTTGCAATTTGTTCATCCTCTCCCAGTTATTGATAACCGGTTGTGTTTGATTTCTTCGTTACTGTTTGTTTACTCCTTTTTGTGCCATCACGCCTTGTCGGAAACAACAACAACAACAACAACAACGTCAATAAACAATCAACAAGGTGCTTTGATATCGTTTATTGTGTGATTCTATGACTACGGTTCAGATAACAAAGGGTAACTTCCACGAGAGTGCAAAATCGACACATCATCGTGGAGAAAGCATTGGCAAGATCACCGTCAATGTTGGTGATGCTGGCACGTCAGTAGGCGCAACAACAACAACAACAACAACTGGTACAATTAGTACAGATACTACTACAGCGGATAAATCGTCATTACCGCAGTACGTTCCAAGATCAAGTACTCTAAAGCCTTCAAAGTCTTCGGCTTATCTCACCAACGCTCAATATGAGAAGCATTTCACAATTCAAGGAAGAAACACGCTATTGGCTCGGTTACAGAGCTTTCTTCCTCCGGTGGACTTTAGCATTGTTGCATTTTGTCTTGTATGGTATGCTATGAGTGCGATATCGTCAAATATCACTAAAAAGATACTCGTTGAGTTTCCCTATCCGACAACTTTAACAGAGGTACAGTTCCTAATGTCGTCAATATTCTGTACCTTTACTCTGTGGGTTGTAAATAACCAGCGTTGGATGGTGAAATATTTCCCTGAAGGGTCTGTTCCAACGATGGATCAATTTGAGAAGAATGGTGCTGTATCCACGTGGAACCTTGTTAAGCCGAATGAAAAGGTGTTGAAAACAACCATACCCATGGGTATGTTTCAATTTGTCGGTCATATCACTTCACATCAGGCCACAAGTATGATTCCTGTGTCGCTGGTGCATAGTGTGAAAGCTCTAAGTCCATTAACCACCGTTTTGGCCTATAGAGTTGGTTTCAGAGTTCAATACCGTACCGTTACTTATTTGACGTTGATCCCATTGATGATTGGTGTCATTTTAACGTGTTTTGGTAATTACAAGAGTAAAAATAACAATGCGGGAGGATTTTATAAAGGTCTCTTCTTCGCCTTGGTTTCAATGGCTATATTTGTGAGTCAAAACATATACGCCAAACAGATCTTGACGTGGAAGGATGAAAAGGCATTACCAACCCAACGGAAACCTAAAATGGAGACCAAGATTGATAAGATCACCATCTTGCTGTACTGTTCATTGATTGGATTCGTTCTAACGCTACCAGTGTTTACGATTACAGAACTCATCAATTACGGGAACGTTGGTTGTACCATTTGTAAGATGAATGCAAAGATTATCTCTTTATTCTTATTACACGGTGCTTCTCATTTCCTCCAGGCAATGCTTGCGTTCCATTTGATTGGTTTAGTTTCACCTGTTAACTATTCAGTTGCAAACATCATGAAGAGAATAGTTGTGATACTATTTGCCCTGTTGATGGAACGCACCAGTGTTAATGGTGTACAATGTTGTGGTTTGTTGCTTACAATGACAGGGTTATATTTATACGATCGATTTGGTTCAAAGAGGGTTTAAACACAGAGGCAAACTTATATAGATAGAAAGAGACAATTTGGCCATTACGTGAAGGTGTAGCTTGTGTGAGGACAGTATTAGGAAGCGGAAAGAATAAAACGTGGGAAACCTGTGGTAACTGTAGTAACTATGGTAACTGTGGTTACTGTGGTAACTTCAATAGAAACACCATCCGAACACCCGAACACCTGAACACCCGAACACCTGAACACCACTATCAGGAAACCCCCGTCATCACAAATTCCCCAACATCTGGTCCCGGCAACAAAGACCTTTCCCAACAAATTTCTCCTATCTGACAATCCCATAGACACAGACCTCATTTTAAACGTATGTGGACCCTACAAAAAACTGCAAAAACTAACAAACATCTGCACGGGGTTCCTAACATGTTGTGAATACAACAAAACGTAAAAGGCCGGGAATATGTGCACGCTGTGCAAATGTTCTCTTCCTCTGTGTGTGTTTATCAGATTCTGATTCAACTACGCCATAAACGAACCCTCAAATGAGAAAATTTTCATCCCCTTTCTTCAGGAAATAGAGCCACTTTTTTTTCCCTTTGGGCGCTTTGACACCGGGCCATCTCTTTACTTCTTTTCATACACCGTTAATATTTTTTTTCTAATATTAATCTCCTGATTTGATTCTTTCATTCTCTCCCTTTTCACTCTTCCTCTCTCTGTGTGTGTGTGTCCTTTTCCTTCATTAGATCTATAACATGTCCTCTACTGTCACAGGCTCATCGCTCGGACGTGGTGATCAAAATTCTAGTACAACAACAAAGAGATCCGGCAATGTCTCATCTCTTAAGCAGACTTCGGGACTCATCGCCATTGATACCTTTGGAAATGAGTTTGAGGTTCCAGATTATTCCATCAAGGACATCCTCAGTGTCATTCCTGAACACTGCTATGAAAGAAGATTGACTGAGAGTTTCTACTACGTGTTTAGAGATATCGCATGTATGGTTGTTACAGGATACCTTGCCAACAACTATATTCCTCTTGTTGGCTCTAAGGCTGTCAGAGGGCTCTTGTGGGCCTTGTATACCGTTGTCCAAGGTCTTTTTGGTACCGGTATCTGGGTGCTTGCCCATGAATGTGGTCATCAGGCATTCAGTGATTATGGCTGGGTCAATGACCTCACGGGCTGGGTGTTGCACTCCTACTTGCTCGTCCCTTACTTCTCGTGGAAGTACACTCATGGAAAGCATCACAAGGCTACAGGTCACTTAACTAGAGACACCGTGTTTGTTCCTCCAACAAAGGAACAGTTCAAGAAGAAAAGATTTGTTGAGAGATTGGAGGACCTCTCTGAGGATGCTCCAATTGTGACACTTTATGGCCTATTTCTCCAACAGATTGGTGGTTGGTGGGCTCATTTGACCACTAACGTTACAGGTCAAGAGTACCCAGATGTTCCAACATGGAAAGTGAACCATTTTCATCCAGAAGCTCCAATGTTTGAGAAGAAAGATTATTGGTTTATCGTGCTCAGTGATATCGGTGTCTTTGTCCAACTGATTATCTGTTACAAGTGGCTCATGAACTATGGTGCCTTCAACTTTATGATGAACTACTTCATTCCATACATGTTTGTTAACCACTGGTTGGTGTTCATCACTTACCTTCAACACACATCACCAACGATGCCTCACTACGATGCTAGTGAATGGAACTTTGCCCGTGGTGCAGCCGCAACCACTGACAGATCTCTGCCATTTGTTGGTCCATATCTGTTCCACGATATCATCGAAACCCATGTCTTGCATCATTATGTTTCAAGAATCCCATTCTACAACGCTAGAGAGGCAAGTGCTGCTATTCAAAAGGTTATGGGTAAACACTACCAATACACTGACGAATCAATGTTCAAATCGTTGTGGAAATCAGCTAGACAGTGTCAGTTTGTTGATGGTGATAACGGTGTTAGAATGTTTAGAAACATCAACAACATTGGCGTAAAGGCACGTGATTGAATGGTGCCCGTCATGCTTTGTCTATATATACTACGTATACCTTTTATAACTATAAAATCTATATAACGGGGTATCTAAATGCTGATTATTACTTTTTTTAACTCCAATTGTATGCATTCATATATACGAAGGCCTCGGAAGTCCCCCGGAAATCCCCCGGAAGTCCCGTGGGTGTGGACATCCTCACATACACCCAGACACCTAACCACCCGAACACCATTCTCCTATTTAACCGCGGTACAAACGCTGCTCAAAATTGCATCAACGAACATTACAACATTATTCTCCATTGTTTATCTTCAATTGGACAAGTTTAGTAATCCATTTCTGTATTGTTCTTCTAAGATGTACACTTGGGTCAAATACTTTCTATGGGCATTTGCTCTCTCCACGTATAAGTCTTTACCATTTGCCTATTATATCCGTATCTACTGGGTATTTGGCTCAAACTTGATACTGGCAAAGTACTTCCCATACTGGAAATTCACCGCTAAGGACGTCTTTAGAGTGGATAGATTCCAGACTTATAACTCCCCATTGGAGTGCGACTTCTATCTGCACAAGAATAATGCTTGTTATTTCGAAGAATTGGACATTGCAAGATCTCAATTGATGACTAGAAACTTCCAGCATTTCTTCCATAACTACCCTACAAAGAGTGGTGGTTATGTCTTCGTTCCAGTGGCCAACATCTTTGGAAGCTTCAAGAAGGAGATCAAGCCATTCGCAAGATACCATATAGACTCTCGTATCTTTGCATGGGATGATAAATGGATCTTTATCCTTTCAAAATTTGTTCTGAATGGATCTGAAGCCGTGGCATCCACTTGTGTTACCAAATACGTGTTAAAGGATGGTAGAAAGACCATCCAACCAATAGAAGCTATTAAGTTCCAAGGCTTATATAACGAAGATGCCTTTAAACAGAATGAGGAGAACTTGAAATTGTGTTCATGGTTGGTCAATACTGATCAATTGGATAATTTTGAGACGGGTATCAACAACTTGTAAAGCAAAGTTGCCTGTCACTTGGTGTCTTAAGAATAACAGCAAAACAATATTTATAGATCAATTGACAAATTTTTTTTCATCCCATTTGCTTTGTCTCTTGGGAAATTCGTCATGAGGGCTTTACAATAGTTAATCCAACTTTGAAACAATTGTATGAATATACACACAATTGTCCTTTGTTCTATGGGTGATTTCCTTTTAATTTCTATAGTGGGAACCACTATGTAATAATGATCTGTATCGGTCATTGACCATCTCTTTTACTTAAACTTCCAGAAATTGACACTTATACTGAACAACTCTTTATAGCATCTCATCTCTAAAGCAGAAGGGCTAAGCTACGAGAGAGTCAACGCCAACTAAATGGCTCAAAGGTTTTAATGACTTTCCTCATGGGAGTAGAACCAACAACAGATTCAAAGGACAAAGATACACTCTTGTTCTGAAGCTCTGTGAAACTTTAGCATCTTAGTTACTAAAAAGCAGTCTACAAGATGCCAACAATTTACATGGAATCTGAGTATGAAATTACCTAAATTTGACATATATTTTAGTAAGCCTTGTAGCACAGTAAAAGAAGCACATGGAGACGCAATAACGCACTGATAGCTCGCTGAATCCATGGGGATTCATTTGGTGATCCTTAAGAAAAACCTTTCCACGCTTAAACCTCTGTGATTGGCCGGTTTATTCTACACGATGATTACGAGTGCGTACAACATATTTGTTCTTCTTCATTATGATTACCCGTACTTCCTCTTCCTTATTCATACACTTGGACATGCGATCGAATTCACTGATAAACAACACATCTTGAAGCATAAATCAATCTTTCCATCGAATAACTCTTTCGATCAATTCAACGAATAGCATTTTCTACAGGGCGCATCCCTCATGTTTGTTCTTACATCAACAGCACGAGCTCATCAGCCTAAATCAAAATACAACAGTTTAAACGATTAATCACACCATTTAGTCACCTTAACTTGACTTCACTTCGCTTCACGTGCAAGGGAAAGCAGTGGTTTGTTCGTTGACGGCATTTCCTGGATACTAATGAAACCAGCGCTTAGAGGCCCCGATTAGGGAATGCGACGGTGCCACATCGAGAACGGCATATATGGGCAGATCACATTGCGTTGATGAGTTTATAAAGACATCGGGTGCGTGCATCATTGTCACATCTATTGTGCTCCTACGATTCTGGCTTTGAAACTCATTGTTCTACCCAGTTGGAATGATAAAATGGAGGTTAAACACGCTGAAGATGCACAGGCTCAGAAGAAACAGAAACGTCAATTGTCTCGTAAACAGCTGATCTTTAATATCTTTACACAGAGTTGTTGCAATACACAACCTGCTGGTCTTTGGAGCTATCCTGGTGATGTCTCCAGCCAATATACAACGCTTGAATATTGGTAGAATCTGGCTAAAAAGGCCGAAGAGGCCAAATTCAACGCCATCTTCATCGCTGATGTCCTGGGACCTTACGATATCTACCATGGCCCAAGAAACTATTCATACGTTGCCAAAGCAGGTACTCAATTCCCAGGAATTGACCCAGCAATTCCAATCAGTGCAATGGCTGCAGTGACGAAAAGTGTTGGCTTTGGAATCACTTTCAGTACAATTAGCGAACACCCTTATCTATTGGCAAGGAAGCTTGCAACGCTGGACCAGATGACCGGTGGTCGTGTTGGTTGGAACATCGTTAGCTCTTACTTGGATAGTGCCTCCAGAAACTTGCTCGATGGACAGCAACTTCCCAATAAACTAGCAAGATATGAAAAAACAGATGAATACGTCCAAGTGGTTGCAGAGCTAATGCTGTCAAGTTTCAGGGAGAATGCCTTGAAGGCAAATCCAAAGACAAAGACGTTTATCGACCCCGAGCTTGTCCGTCCAATCAATTTCGAAGGTGAATGGTATAAGGTGCCAGGTCCAGCTTGTACTTCGCCATCACCTCAGGGAATACCCGTGCTTTTCGAAGCTGGAATCTCCAAGGGAGGTGTCGAATTGGCTTCCAAGTGGTCTGAAGTGGCGTTCTCAACAGGATCAACTCCAGCAATGTTACGCTTCAAGACCGATAGGATTAGAGAATGTGCTCAAAGAAGATATGGCAGGGATTGGGACGACGTTAAGATCCTAGCGTTCGTCATGGTTATTGTATCAGATACAGAGGCCAACGCATGGGAAAAGTTCAACAGATATGTCGATGCTGCTGATCCTGAGGCTGCTCTAGCTATGGTTTGTGGATGGACGTCTGCGGACTTCACCGAATACGATGACGATTTTGATCTGTTGCAGTCGTCAAATGAAATGCATCGTGACATTGTAAAGCATTTCTGCAATTCTATTCTCGATAAAGGTCCCATCACCAAGAAAGACTTGGGTAGACACGTTTCAGTCAAGGGCAATGCTGATCTAATCATAGGATCTGTCGATCAAGTTGTTCAGAAACTTGTCGACTAAGTTGAAGTTGGTGGTGCCGATGGCTTCAATTTTGCATCTGCCATAAACCCAGATTCCTACGATGAACTTATTGATCTGGTCATTCCAAAGCTGAAGGCAAAGGGACTCTTCTGGGATGACTATCCAGTTCCAGGTGGTACACTGAGAGAAAACCTGACAGGTGTTAAGGGTGCGACACATTTGGGGAAAGATCACCCTGCTTCTGGTTATAGATGGACTAGCGATTTAACAAAGGATGAGTTTGAACAGCAATTTGAGTCTTACAAGAAGGAACTACGTAAGAAGCTAGGTGATGCCTACGAACAAGGAGGCAAGTGATAAATTAGAATGATGCTAATAAAATAAGAAATCGACCTTAAATTTTGCCCAAAGTATATCAAACTGTAGCTAATACTCGAACTAAGAGATAAACAAAGTCTGGGTATATAATCTACAGTAGTTTCTGAGATATAACCATTTATAGATTTGTACGGTATAATCAAGAGAAAACGTATAGATTTGCTTATAACTCAACAACAGAATACAATTTGGAAAATCTAACATCACAAAGCACTAGGAGTGATCTCCACGATCATGTATATCATCTTTTAACTTGATTTTATTGATGGTTCTTCTTAAATAACCTAGAATGGTGTTGTATTTAGATATAAGTCTGGTTCTCCGTTGTCCTAGCGATGGTAAGAAATGTAAGGATGTTTCCCATTTCTGTAGGTATTGTTTACATTTTGAATTCTTATCAACACAAAATGACACAAAACCAATACAGCTTTATACACAGAATTAGAAAGACCAGTAAAGGATGACCTTAACTTGAAGAAGAAACATTGGTGGCTAATCCAGAACCACGGCGGCAACTTCAAATGAACGAAGGTACGACACAAAGGAACTCAATTATTCTTGAGATAGACGAACAGACCTGATATGAGAATAAGAAACAGAGCTAAGAAACCTTCAGGTCCTGTCATTGGATACTCATTTAGAGATCACAGAGGTACCACTACAGCTGTCACTACCTGAACTTGAACCTGAACTTGATAATGGAGCTATGGTTGGTAGAATCAGAGGTATTTGAAGAAATGCAGCGCAAGTCGAGGAAAGGTTATTGGAGGCAATTAGACGTGATGGTGATTTTAATCATAAGACCAACTTTGAACATAACAATAGAAGATACTTCTGTTTCAGTGAGTATGGTGGAAAGATCTATAGGTCGCTTCACTGTCATGAATACCCTATTCAAGAGTGTTTTTGAGCTTCCAGATCTCCTCTTCAACAGATAAAGGGAGAGACAAATCTTTGCCATACTAACGGGACTTAAATTAGTATCATTCTAACATATCCACACCATACACATGCTTGTGACTACATATACGAAATCTTACGCTACAGTTTAAGGAAATTCATTGAGCGTTTGATTTCGTTAGTTTCAAAATCATTATATCAACAACTGACCAGGCATTCAAGGTCAATAACCGAAGGGCCGCGCAGCGCAAGTTGATTGCAAAAGGTAGCGGTGATTCGAGATTTACTGGAGCGTTTAGGGGAGGTCCAAATCGCGTTCACACTACCGAAGCAATACAGAGCAACTTGTATATACTTTACTAAAAAAAAAAAGGAGTGAGTTAGAAGTCCTTAGATTGGTAGGTCTTTCTGGCTCTTATCCGAGCACCGTACTTATAAAATACAAAGGGGATAGGAATCATACCCAGGGCAATGAATCCCAGTAAGGAACCACCCCAATGGACACCAAGGTTGACAAACAACTGTCTTGAAAACAATGGGAAGAAAGCAGCAAATACTGATCTGACAAAGGTATTTGTAGCTATGGCACTCGCAGCGTACTTGGTATAGGTATCGACCAAATAGTTCAAACATCCTTGGAATATTGTTAAGAAGCCAATGGCAAACATATAGATCCCTATACATTGTACAATCCAATGTATATTTCTATCTGAGGTCCATGCAAAAATGAAGACACCAGCTGGCATAAACCATCCCAGTACCATTAGCAATGGGAACCTCTCCTCTGGTATAACAACACCTCCATTTCTTTCAATGGTTTTAGCAAATCTCTTAGCGTACAGCATGTTGATGATACAACCTGTAAGGGTGCCCAAGAACAGAGAGATGTTCGGTAGTGTAGATACTGTACCTGTCCAGCCACGGCTCAATGTCATAACCTCTGGTAAAGTAATGACAAAGACATAGAATACACCAAAGACGTATGAGGCAAAGAGCACAATACAAAACACAATGGGCATGAAGAGCATCTCAAACGGACGCACCAAGTGGTTCTTAACAACGTCTTTAACCTCCAACTTCCACATGTCATGTTGACAGTGGATGTTATAATTCCCAGTAGCCAATCTCAATAACCTTGCACGGGTCTTTAAGACTGCAGCTGGATACGTCTCTTCGATGAAATACTCACATATGAAGAACAATGTCAAATTTAACAACCCACTGAAGTACTCTGGTATTCTCCACGACTGTTTATCGCTCTCAGGTCTGCTGAATATCAGCAGTGATGACACGACAGGACCCACAGCAGGTGCCATTGAAACAAACACCGCGTAAATGGCGAGGTATTTACCACGTACACTGGGTTTCGGGAACATGTCTGATAGAACCCCACCAGAGGACACCACTGGAGCTCCAGAAAAGAACCCGGATAAGAATCTGTACAGTAAAAGAGATGGGAAGTTATAAGCTGTTGCGCATGCAAATGCGAATATCGAGCTTATGAAGAAGGGTACTAATACCCCAATCTTCCTGCCATAGACCTCGCTTATAGGCGCAAACACCATGGGTCCGAAGGCTATACCCAGAATATAAAGACTTGAGGATAGCACCGTAGCTTCTCTCGTCACACCGTAGTTTTCCATCATTAGCTCGCTAAACTTTGCAGAGGCCAATGTCGTTGAGTTGAACTGCGCACAGAACGTCACCAGTCCATAGAGCAGGGTGTGTAGTAGTTTCTTCTTGAAGGGCCAGTTACCTGCTCTTAGCACAGATTCCTCTTGGAAATGCAGCAGCCCGTCTTCAGAGATGATATAGTCCTTCAGCTTCTCATACTCCATCTCAGTTGACGTTTCCTCCTCCGAGGCCCTTTGAGATTTCTTCATACTCCTTACACCATGGAACGCTATTCCTTGAGTGCAATATATGGCAACTATATGATCCAAACTACCTTCAAAAAGAAGGAGATTACACGGATATAAAGCCACACGACTTATGACTCTTATATATCATTGCAAGTCTCCGATCTTGGGCTGTTGCCTACAAAATTAGGCATGGAAAAAGAAATGAAAGAATTTTCCACTATGCAGATTAACCCGTTTGGGACATACCTCCGACCGTTGCCAAGTTTTCACCTAATGCCGACACACGAACAATGGCCATCGGGGAATGCTTAGTAAACATGATAAGGAAGGCAAGTGTAATGCGTATTGTCGACAACTTTGGATACAAAGAAACCATATTCAATGATATCCTCCGTTATAAACTCTCCGTAACTTCAAATCATGCTGCTCGCATTAGCACCGTGGTTCAAATTACCTAAGGCAGTTGATTCTTCACGTCTCGGACTGATTTTTTATTGTTTAACAATACCGTTCATTGTGTGGTTCATCATCGTCTGTTTTTGAGAAGGAAGCTTGTGCATACGGTGTGTGTGTGTTGTGCTCTTTAGATCTCAGCATATAACCTCCAGATGATATAGATATCGCAAGATATTACACAACTGAATGCTATTTGGTATGTTCCTTTCCACATGGAGTACTGCACAAACGTCTACCATTAATATGAATAACGATAACTCTCAATCAATATGACCTGGAAACCACAAGATAGACAGGGTTGGTCCATAGGAACTAGAAGAGGAGGAAATAACACTTTTAACATACTCCTTCTAAACCATTGGGGAAATATCCGAATCATGATAGTCCATGATTCAAGTTACTCTGAGAACCATAGCGACAGTGTAACAAATCTCAAATGTTACACCAAGTCATAATCTTGATTCATTTTTTGCCCTCCCCCCTTTGTCCACTTATGAAAGTTTCACTGATTACTGTATTCTAAGGCCATCGTTGGCCTTTTTCTCCTCATCTAAGAGCTTCTCACTCTGTTTCCTCTTATTCTCCTCCTCCACGAGCCTTTTCTTCTTGGCTATTTTGCTCTTGTTCGGTGCCTTGCCGTGGAATTGGTGCGAGAGTTGTTTGTACGCTTCCTTCTGACTCAATTCTCTACCATATTCATCGTGATATTTGACAGAGACTTGAGGATTGTAGTTCTTAAGCTTCGCCTCAATGGTTTGTTCATCATCTCCTGGATTCAGTACGATTTGCTTCCTCAATTGTTCGTTCTGACGTTCCCTTTCAATCTCTTCCTTCGTCTTTATCTTAACAACATTCTTGGATTGTAAGAAGGAAAGCGTCGAGGCAAGTCCTCCAGAGAAGTTTGGACCTTGGTGCTCTGCTTCCTGTTTAGATTCTTGTTCAGCTTCTTTAATTGCCTCTTCTTTTGGGATTTCCTCTTTGATCTCATTATCCTTGGTAACGTCAGGTGTGGTTTCATCCAACAGGTCAACTTTTAAAAAGCTTAAAAACTCCGTATTCTCACCAATGACGACACCGCTCGATTCATCATCAACCTCCATTTTGTTAGCTCGTTCCTCTTCAATCTCGTTTGCCAATTCTTCTGGTGTCATGAGCTTCTGTCTCTTCCTTTGCCTGTGTTGCCTCTTTAAAGAGAGTGTTGATTGTAGATCCAAATCGTCTTGGAAGTTCAAATCTTCATTCACCAGCTCAACGTTTCGAAGTATATGATCACCATCTTCATCAGTACGGTCTCTTTGTCTACTTCTGCTCTTTGACTTGCGCTTTGATAGTTTTTTCATCTTGATAGGTTTAGCCACTGCATAGTCCTCTTCCACCTCATCTTGTTCGTCTTCACTCAAATCGAATGCAACTTTTATTGAATGTTGCAAATCTTCCCGTGACTTGTTCACTTTGCCCATTTGAATAACTCCATTATCAACAGTGAGATCATTGGTGCTTTCGTCCTCCTCCTCTTCTTCCTTTGCCAGTTGTAATCTCGATTTTTCACTTCCATCTTCGTTGAATCTCTTAATGTTGAGTTTCTTTTCGAGCTCATCATTCAGCCTGGACTGTTGAACGAGTGACTCAGACTCCAACTTATCAGTCTCATCCAGAATGTTTGATTCCTTCAGTGTCAATATGGAGTACTCATCCAACTGTTGGAGTTCACCAACGTTATGGCCAATCTTAAGCTCGCTGGTTGATGGTTTCTCATCTGCCTTCACCATTTGACTCTTTTTCTTACTCTTCTTTTTCTTCCCATTCTTACCCAGATTCGACAGCCAATCATCAACTCCTTCCTCTCTTTCCTTATCATCATCATCAAGCAAGGTCCTCCCCAGGGTGGATTTCCTCTTCCTGTTCAACCTACTTCTCATGGACTCTATCGAGCTCTCAAGCTGTTCATTCCTACGCACTCCACGTCCACTCGGCTCAACCATCTCAGCTGATGACTCATCACCAGGTATAGGCTTCATCCCTAAAGATACCCTCAACTTATTCGTCTCATCAAGCGTTAGCGATTCTGAGCCATTATGGGCCCTTTCAGGCTCATCTCCAGCTATGGGAATCGGTTTCAAGCCCAAAGAAACACGAATCTTATTGGTTTCCTCTATAGAAATCGACTCTTCCGACATTTCATACGGATTCTTCAGCACTGGTGATGGAAACTCCCCCCTGAACAACAGTTCAATTGCCTGTTTTCCTTCAATTTGTTTTGAAATTGAAAGGCTCCTCAAGAGCTCGGCGGCAAAGAAAAAACAAAAAAACTAATAAACATCGTTTTTGTGACACATTTCCCACAGTATATAAAGAAATCAATTTCCACCATCAACATCAACTGGAAAGAATAAACAGAAGAACAACGGCGGTAGGGCACTATGAGACGCCCACTGCCTGGTTTGTTCCCTGAGATTGCTAAGCAAAATAATGGTGGTGTGCATGAGAACGATGGCGGTGAAGAAGTTGAAGATGAAGAGGATTTACTCTCTCCAGTGGTTACGGAGACGATTCAACGGCGGCTAGAGGAAGTTGCTGAAGGAGATCAGCACGCGAGGGATAGTGGCGATAGGTTCTACTATACAACGCTGTTGGGGCTGAATCACGACGTTAAGGCGTCCACTGACTTTGAACAATACGACCGGATGGTGAAAAGAGAGGAACAAATCCGTAGGAAAGTTGAGCGTCTACGACGTGATGTACGTATAAACGAGCCGTTGGAACTGGAGTTTGACGCTGGTGCTGAAAATGTGAGGTATCATAGGTATCAGAAGCAGCAGCATACGCCGCTGAAGAAGCCACAGAGGGCTAAGGAGCGAGAGATTAAAGAGAAGGACTTGGAGCTCATGAGAGAAACGTCAAGAGGAAGTAATCGAACCGAGATTATCGACTATTCGAATGATGTAAAGTCTCTTGACAGACCTCCATCATCCTTGGACAAGCCTCAGAATCACGTACAGAGAAAACTAGTACGGTCTCAGATCCAAATGATTGCACTAGGTGGTACCCTTGGTGTTGGTCTTTACCTCAACTCTGGTAAGGCCTTCAGTATAGCTGGACCACTTGGGTGCTTCCTAGGGTTCACAATCTCTGGAAGCATAGTGCTGGCCACTATGCTTAGCTTTGCAGAGATGTCCACGTTGATCCCCACGACGTCAAGCATCTCAGGATTGGCTTCAAGGTTTGTTGAAGATGCCTTTGGTTTTGCCCTGGGATGGTGCTATTGGCTGAGTTTCACCATTGCCATGCCTTCAGAAGTGTGTGCTGCCACCATCATGTTGAGCTACTATACTGACCTGGATGTTCCTTCCCCATCAACTTCTGGATTCGTTGTGCTGTTCCTGGTGTTTATCATTGGAATCAACCTGTTTGACGTTAGAGTGTACGGTAATATAGAGTATGTTACCTCTCTCATCAAGGTGTTATTCTCAGTGGCTCTGATCATCACAATGATTGTACTTAACGTCCAAGAGAGTTACGGTTTTATGTTCTGGACACCGTCAAGATCGCCAACATGGGCAAAATATGGTCCCTTTAGACCAACTTTTGATTTGGATGACGTTGGACAAGGCTCTGAAGGTGGTATCGGTGGATCCCTGGGTCGACTATTGGGTGTGCTTTCATCAGTATTGATCTCATCATATGCCTATACAGGCAGTGAGATTGGATTCATCGCCGCCATGGAGTGTAAGAATCCAAGAAAGGCACTGCCAAGTGTTACCAAAAGAGTATTCGGACGTGTGGTGTTTCTATATCTTCTCTCTATCTTCCTCGTGAGTTTGAACTTTTACTCTGGTGATCCTCGTCTATTGCACTATTACTCACCTGAAGACGCTGCTAAGGATATATCACCTTCAATATTGGGGCATTACCAGACACAGTGCAGTTCAAACATTCTATCCCAATATTCCAACGGTAACCAATCTCCTTGGATCATTGCGTTACAAACCGTGGGACTCTGTTCATACGCTGCTGTCTGTAATGCTTTCTTCATCATGTTTGCTGTCACCGCAGGCTCGTCCCATTTATACGTATCTTCACGTACCATTTACTCGATGGCTACCCAAGGGAAGGCTTTCAAAATCTTTGCAACTTGTTCAGATGCCGGTGTGCCATACGTTGCAGTCCTCTCTTCAGGAGCGTTCGGGATGTTGGCATTCTTATCCATAAATAAGAAGGCCCTGAGGGTATTCCAGGATTTTGCTAACATCTCTTCAACCACGGCAATGCTGATGTGGGCAGGAATGTGTCTTTCGTTCATACGGTTCTACTATGGACTCAAGCTGAGACCCGATATCATCTCAAGAAGTGATCCATCGTATCCCTACAGGTCACCACTGCAACCGTTCCTAGCCATCTATGGTCTTGTAGGGTCTTTGTTGATTGTTATATTTATGGGGTTTGTCGTTTTTCTGAAGGGATACTGGAACACACAGACTTTCTTTGTAAGTTATGGTGCATTAATGCTGTTTGCGGTTTGTTACTTTGGTTATAAGTTGTTCAGAAGCTCCAAGATCCATAGACTGGACCAATTGGACTTGGATTCTGGAAGAAGAGAGATGGATCGTATTATCTGGGACGAGGAAAATAACTACATAAGCTCTGTTGGTGAACTGATCAAGAAGGTCATATCGTGGCTGGCATAAGTTTCAAGGAGTATCAAGGTATAATAATAATGTCTAATCTAAGAGAAGTTATCTTTAATGAGCTTTAAGAGTTTTGGGAAGATGATATCACTGGTCTCACCATCAACGGTGTGTAATACCCCTTGCTTCCCATAAAACTCTTTCAAAGGGTTGATGAGCTCGTTGTACTTATCCAGCCTACGCTGGAATACCTCAACGTTATCATCTGGTCTTTTGCTGAGAGGCTCACCTGTAACGTCATCCTTACCCGCAACCTTTGGAGGGTTGTACTGGAGATTATAGATACGTCCACTTGGAATGTGGACCCATCTGTTTTCAATTCTCTCCAAGATCACTGACTGTGGAACGTTCAGCTCAACCACACAGTTCAACTTGGAATTGTGATTGGACAATTCTTTGTCCAATAGTACTGCCTGGTTCAAAGTTCTTGGGAATCCATCCAAGAGCCATGATTTATCAGCACCAGTAAGAAGCTCTCTGTGTAGAAGATCACCAATCACCATCTCCGTCATAACGTCATCCGAGATGAGCTCACCACGAGCAATGGCTTGTTTAATCTTAGGGTCTTCGCCATGTTGACGTAATAAATCCCCAGAGCTGAGCGTTGGAAGTGAGATCTCCTTCAACAACTTGGAGGTCTGAGTACCTTTACCAGACCCAGGAGCACCAAGCAACAACAGACGTAATGGACGAGTCAATGACATTGGAGCTTGCTCTACAAAGGGAAGTCCTTTGATCAAATTCAATTGATCAAACTCAATTGGTCAAATTCAATTGGTCAATTGACAAAGGTGGTGATTGGTTGTGTGACGTTTTCACTGTTTCGACGGCCCTTGCCGGGTGTGAATTTTCATGTGGGGGAAAGGAACCACGGAGTTAACCGATGATACCGGTGATAAAGAGTAGATAAGAAGAACATTGTATCATTTCTAGTGTATGGAGGTGTTATATATGGCGATATATGTCTTTATATACCGAGAAATGGACTCTCAAGAGTGAATGACACATTGTGATGCTGTCGGAGAGCTCTTTTAGTATGAGATGTGTGAATTTGGACACGTTGTAGGTGGTTCCAATGGTGAACAGCAGTACTTCTTCAAGGCCATGTTGAAAGTGTAGTAGTTGATATAATGGCTTCAGTTGAGGTTCAATAACTTCAAAACTTCGTGGAAGCTCTGAATCATAATGGAGACATCTCAACAAGTGCTCCACGACCTTTGTTGTCCAAGGACCATCTCTATTATCACTTAGAGTAAGTGATAGATACTGGATGAAGAGCTCCTTCGATAGTGATGACTTCTTCAGTGAATACTCAAACATTTGCATCTTAAAATTGGTGTAGTTGATCGTCAGAAGAGACTCGTTAACAAACTTTGAAGTGCACTGAATCATCAAGTATTGCCATTTGATCAAATAGTCGTCCAAATTCGTAACAATGTCAAGTTCCACCCCGCTCAATTGGTTGAACATATGTTGAATTTGAACCAGGTTATGCCCCTCATTAGAAATCAATTCTTGCCGTTGACACGTTAGCTTAACACCAATACAATCAAGCAACTTTTCATTGGGCTGATTCAAAGAGAGTTGTTTGGCCGTTTGCCTACTGCTCAACATTCCAATGTATTCCATCAAAGATTCGAGATCTCTAACGGGTTTTAACGTCGTTTCACTCTCATACGCATCCAAAAGCTTTTGTAATCTGAATTGTGTCGGTTCAATCACGTTGAACCCTGGAGGTATCACTTTTTCTTAACTCTATCCTGTGGTACTGTACTGTTGTTTGAAGTTTCAAGCACACAGTAGGGCTTTTCAACACACTCCTCAAAGGTCATCTCATACCAAAACCAATCATTATCATGTGTCAATCTTTTCTGACTACTTGATACGATTTGTCTCTCCATAGTAACTTCCCCCTTTATGTTCATCCTCCATTGTAATTGACAATAGTCATCACCGTGGACATTGAGACGCTTTTGCAATACCAGCTTACTCTCAAGTACACCAATAACCTGTGAAAGTATGAGGTATGACCTTATCAAGTGGTAATGGTATAATGTCAATGACATCGATAGGTACAATCTCCAACAGTTGAGAAACCTCAAATGCATCCAAGAATATTGAACATTTAAGCCGAGAATTAGACACTTGAACGCAGAAAACAAGTCACTGGACCTTATCAGGAGCTTTCTGTATATGAATGAATAGGACTCATTATCATCGTAGTGGAATTTCTTCAAATCTGGGAAGCTGTATCCTGAGACTGACACCTGATCAACATTGGTGCTATATATCTAAATTTTGGCTTGAGCACTGAATAGACTCGAAGTAACGCTTTAACGTTACTCAGCATCGAGATCTCTTGTATTAGACAATGTACAGAGTCAACCGACATAGATTTCAACTCTTTCAACGACTTTTCAAGACCGAAGACGCTAACCTGGTCTTCAAGCACATAATATACAAGAGCCTTGTAACTGTCCTTGTTTTCCTTAGGCCATTGAAGCCCTCCTCTCCACCATCAACATCAACATTGTCCTCAACATCAACGTCGCATACATCACCTGCATCGCCATTCAACTCAGCGGCAACCTTACAGTTCGTGTATATGGCCCTGTTCTCCGAGAACCATCTGGCCCTTTGTCCCTTATCTTCAAGCAGCCTCAACCTCCTTTCTCTAGCCTGCGTAACCTGTTACTGCAATCGCCTGTCCCTGTGTAATTTCCATTCATCTACGCTTTCAATCACCTGTGACGCGCTGCGCAATTTTGAAGGACTTGCCGGGTTAGAGTGCTTCCCTTTCGACAACTCATACCGTTGAAGATCTCGTTTGAAGCCATCGCGTATCGCTGATATCAGCACAACCTTCATCGAAGAGCATTGATGTCACTGGAGCATTGCTATTGCTCCAAGAAACAGTCTGTTTTTTTATATATATCGGCAACTGGGAGTAGACAGCTTATCACAGTTTTACGAGCAGGGCCCTGCTGCTCTCTTTGGGAGACACAAAAACCAAAACAGAATTTATGGCTGGTCGTGTGGAGCGTTGTAGACTTCTGCAAGAAGTAATTCTAAAAAAAGCTGTAGAATAATTGTCCATTATAGATTTCTTTGGTCCTTGTCTCTATTACGTAAAGCACCGTTTGTCTATTTAAGAGTCCGTTTGTTTGTTCATAATCTTTTCCTTCTAAGGGATAGTAACCTACTCTTCCATCTGCTCTTTTGAGTCGGGCTTCTTTCAGATTTGGTACCTTTGTTATCCAACTCTGTCAATGAGCAGGTGTGTAGTGCTGCCTTGGTATTTTCATATGACTGATTATGACTTGATTCTTCTGATATTTCAGACACTGAGACTGTCATAGGAACTGATCCGACCGTAACAGGATTGGTCATGACCCTGGTAGTTGTGGTGCTGGTGTTCGTGGTGGTAGTTTTCTTCGTTAGCTGTGTGGGCACCTTATCAAATGACGTCTGTAGTGCAGAGCTCGTTATCGAAGAGGGGGAGCTGCCGATGAGTTGTAAGTCTTCATTATCCGATTTCAAAGATTCATCCTTAGATAGCAGATCCTCCTGTTCTGATAGGAATTTGTAATAGACATTCTCTCTTAGAAGTTGTAGCACAACGTTCTTTGCGGGAAGTAGAACCATTGGCGAATGGTACAATACTTTGTCGTTGCATGCCTCGTGTATCAAGTCATTGTAAATGTCATCTGGTAAATTAATCTCGTATGGAGAATCCCTTGAGACATAGGTATGGATGATTTCTCTAAATTTCCTCTCCAATTCACTTTTAAGCATCTCCCTCTCCTCTTTCTGCTTTATAGACTCGTTGTACTCTAATACACTTTCCTGATCACCATTTGTGGTGGAGATGCTCAACCGTGGTATATTGGTTAATCCAAGATTCATTGAGCTGTTATTGTTCTCAACTTTACACAGGCATTCTTGCTCTGTATCGCAATACGAAGGTTTGAACAGCTTTGACCAATTCGAGGGAGACTTATAGATCGGTTCATGTTCTTGTTCGTATTTCAATGTGTCTTTCATCGAAGGTGAAGTATGAATTATAGATTTGGTATCTATATCATCGGCAGACAACACCAATTCCGGCAAGGTCAACTCGTTAACTAATTTGGAAATATCCTCGTTGTTGAAAGAGTGTGAAATATCAAAGCTGATATCCTCATCAGATTGGTTTTCTTGCTGTTGTTCTTCTTCTCGTTCGTGTTCTGGTTCCTCTGCAATGGACATGTGTCTTTTAAACTTTGACGAATTATTTGTATGTGTAGTAGCAACACTGTGTTTCCGTTGTTGTGATACTTCGTCTTTACACTTCAATATCGAATACTGCCTCTTGAATATTTTATTCCAAATCTTTTCATAGTGGAAGATCTGGATGAGGAATTTGAGATTCTCTATACAATGTGACGATTTGATGTAATCTTCAAACTTATCGTATGTGAAATAGCCATCTCTCTGGAACCCTTGAGCACACTCGGGTGAAACACCTAGAGAACTTGAAGGGTATCCACTTTGGCTTAACCTACGCTCAAGCGTCTTGTTCAATTTTGCATAGTAATCTTCACAGCATTGGTTCACAAGGCACTCCAGTGAGGGTACTTTGTCCCTGTTTGGCATTTTGTTGAAATGTCTTGCTGTTCACGACAATGTCTCTGTTGATCTTGGCCTTCAACAAGTTGATCAGACTGTGACTAATTTCACTTTTCTAAGAAGACTTGGATTTACAACCATTCAAATGTGGAAGAAGAAGAAGACCAAACACTGAAAAAGAAGAAGAAAAAAAGTAGTCACATATATCATTTATTGATCAAAAGTTTCCACGATTAGTTCATGCAGGAGAAGGATAGGACAGAAAAAATAGAAGAAAAAAAAAGAAAAGATATGCATATAGGCAGCTCATAAAAAACGAAGAATTTTCGCAAATTGGCGAAAACAATGGCACAGTTCTGAACAAAAGAGCATACGAAAAAAAGAACGCAAAGACGCAAGAGGAAAGTAATTTCAAAACCGTGGGTAAATCTGGTCATCGACACTTTTACACTTTGCAGCTTTACGATATGGGGGAAAGTTAAGGTGTTTATAACATGAATTCTATCATTAAGTACTAGTGTGTCTTAAGATACAACAATAGCTGTTTGCAACTTGATTGGTCCCAAAATGAAAACTTCAGGGTTAAACAGCAATGCAGTAAATTAACGACAGGAGCAACAATAAAAATCAGAGCGGTTAAAACATATTCGCATTGCACAGTAATCCCGTCGTCTCACGTCAACGTCTGTTGGTTACAACAAGATCAGGGTGTTTCTTGTTTCACAAGAAATTGTCTCACACAGGGCAATGCAAACTTTAAAATATCGAACGATAAAACCGCACAGAGAAGGGCTAAACAGAGTTCTCGGTTCGCTGTTTTCGTAACAAATTACGGGTAAGAACGGGCTTCTAGAAAAGTGGAAATGCAAATTTTCCATGCATGCATAGCTTTCTTATTATTGAATTTGCGTTTTAGAATTCGAAAGCCTCTTCTCCTGCTTTTTGCGTATTTTTTAGCATGTGTTGCTATGTGTATGTGTTTATGTGTATTAGTGTATACTCTCAACATCAAGCAAAACTTTAACCCCCCTCTCCCCTGTACAGATCCTGCTACAGCCGGTAGGACACCTGATTTTTGTCCGCTGATCTCGGTATAGGCACGACATTTAACTTGAGTTCGAGTGCAAACTTCCACTTGTTGGGGAACTGTTTCACAAATGGCACTGTTTCATTGATCGAGGTTCAAACTAATTGATCCCCGCATGTTTAATGAATACACACAACTCTACTAATAATAGTGCTTGCTTCATTAGTATGTGCCCAACAAATACATGGGCTACATGGTCAACAACTAAGAATGCTGAATAAGTTAACACACGCTCAAAGATTTAAGTTAGTCTTAAGGACGCGTTATGTAACTGTCACAACATGTGCTGCTATGCATAGTTTTCCAATTGCACAACTTAAAAGTTTCTCCACAGATCTACATTCAAGTGTCGTATGTTCACATGGAAACTAATCTTGCTCACAGTAAAAACTCGGTTCTCACGGCGACTGTTTCCTCCTCCTCGTACGAATCTTCGTGATCATCGATATCAAACAACTCTATTTGGTGATCAACCAACTCCACTTGTTCATCACCAATTTCATCCCTTTCAATATGGGAACGTTTCCGATGGGTAGGTTTGTGCGTAACATAAATACGTTTCTGTGGGGCCCACGAAGGTCTCGGTTCGTCTCTTGTATCGTACCAATACGGTAGACAACTATCTGAACTACCCCAGTTGTAATCTTTTGAAAGCTGACAAGTACATCGAAGCTCAATTCTCTTTTCGGCGTCACGAGGACACTGATAATTCGGAGTATGGTAATAGCCGGTGTTGTCGAAATAAAACACCTCCTTCTTATCCAACATATACGAAACAGCTAGTGTATGTACTGGAGCATCTCCCCATCTTTCATAAAAGAACCCTCCAGATTTTTCCAAATGGTTGAAATAGTCGTTGTATTCCTTTGATCGTAACCAATCGAGGTCTCCGAGTTCAAAATTTGACCAGTAGTGACACATATTGAAGGACTTTTCATTGTCCTGAGTGATAAATTCAATCTGGTTATTCTCGTTGATATATTCAGGGTGCAAAGTTCGGAAGAATTGCCTCGTTTCATTGAATAACCCCTTCACAGTGGATGGTATTTCGTGTGGAGCCATTGTAAACCCGTACTTTAGCTTATTCTCTCTCATATGTTTAAAATAATCGAAATCCAAATCACAAGTGAACTTGATATCCGGTTCAACTCTCCAATAGTACTTGTACTTGGCTAATGCATCTAGCTTGTAAAAAAATCCAGAATTGAACCGACACATAAACCTATAACTCTCCGAACCACCGTATATAATACCCTGCTTCTGCATCTTTTTACGAGCCTCCAGTGCCTTGTGTTGGTCAATGTGTGGAGGATAAGACCACATCTCCTTTGGAATCTTCAGAAATGTCGCTTCACCACTAACTAAGTTTGACACTTCCAGCTTGAACTTCTCATCGAATTCCTCGTCGTTGGCAAAGACCCATGGATAATGATATCTCCAGTTGAACCGAGTCTCAACGTATTCTATGGACTGTAACATGGAATATAGCTCTTCGTTTCTCACCAAGGAGAAGAACGTAGCATTCTCAAGGGAGTAATCATTTCCCATGCTCGTTAGTTGGCCATACTGTCTAAAATCTGAGAGGTTCTTCTCTGGAATAATGCGGAACTCTGTGTAGTTGTCCTTCGTATAGTGATGCTCAGGGTACAGGATCTGTAACACCTTCAGCTTTAGTATCTCCTGTATATAATTAGCCGCAGCTTTATGCCGGTTTTTCTGTATCATGGACGTGCTCCAGAATATCATCAGGAGCACTAACGAGCTCAGAATGAGACCTCTAGTACGTCTCCGTACCATAGCTATGTCTTGCGAGGGGATGTTTCTATGAGACCGGAAGTATTGAACAAGAGCGCGAGTATCGAGTAAGAGACCAAGTGCTAAATAAACCAATACAGGCGAGTGTATTTACCCGGTCTTATTCAACTGCAAATATGCAATAAACCCAGTGAATTAATACCCGTCAGAACCAAACATTGTTTATAGATAAAACCAAGTTTTTAAAATCGCGTAACGCTTAAATTGGCGATTGGGTGTGTCCTTATCGGTTGAATTGTCCGCTCTGTCGGCTTTTATGCTTCCCACTGCGCCTATTCAAGAAAACTTCAATATAAACACTTATGAAGTTGTTGCTATAGTTATTATTTCACTTCTTTAGTGTGATATATATTGTTTTGTATGGTGTAGAGAATCTGGCTCCAGGGTTGTTGTGTTGCCGTGGTTCCTAAGAAAAGTTCGCAAAAGGGAAAGCTAAAAAAAAAACAAGACAGGGTAACCGTGGAAACCAGTATCAATGGTTTTGGACACACATATCACGTCATAGCTGTATTTGTTTACATCGCTTATATAGCTCACTCTGTTGTTATAAGCTAACACACTCAACTGCACCAATACAGGCTTTGTTTCCCTTCAGAGATGTTCGTGGTATATCACAACCATTTTTCCCTTTTGATTCAACACTTTGAGTATGGTTTGAGGTGCCTTTGTCCTGCTATCCGTTCCAGCTTTGCTTAATCTCGATGAGCTGCTTGGACCGGTTGCATGTATTAAGCCAATTGATGAGAGGAATAGCAGCATCCACTCGACTCCAAGTGTATAAAAGCAGTAGCCAAGCTGTACTTGGTGTAATTATTAGACATCTTTGACTATTGTACCTATATACCTTGGACGTATATACTGGAACACTCCATCGACAGCTGTTCGAACCCAACAATGATGGTACTACGTTCTTTAATAATGGTGATAGCTACGGTGCCTTCATGCCTGGCCTCCCTCGCTGTTTATTGGGGACAAGCTGAATCTGAAAAGGAGCAGACAGATTTGTTCTTCTACTGCTCATCTCAAGCAGTTGGCACCATAAACCTGGCTTTTGTTTCCAGATTCGGCCAGAAGTATATCGACGATGAGAATAGCGATGGTTTTGTCCTGAACTTGTCAAACATGTGTACACAGTACGATGACTATCGGTATTCCTGTCCCAAGATGAATAGGGATATCAAGGAGTGTCAAAAACTAGGCAAGAAGATTGTCATTTCAATTGGAGGAGAGGATAATTCTAATGAAAAGTATGGCTTTATCGATGATGATGAAGCAAAGCGCTTTGCACGTATTCTTTGGGACCATTTTGCAGAGGGCTATTCATCAAACAGGCCCTTTGGAGATGCCATTGTCGATGGCTTTGATTTCGATATTGAGACCAGGGATCAAACTGGCTATTTGGAATTGGCTAGTGAATTGAAGAGCATAGTGGAACTCGAGGGAACAAAAGACTACCTCTTCACCGCTGCACCTCAATGTGGCTTGAATGAACGTGACATGGAACAGCTACTGGATAATTTTGAAATGGATAGACTGTATATTCAGTTCTATAACAACAAGGATTGTGAGTTACATTCTGATGGCTTCAACTACCACGATTGGGCAAATGAGGTGGCTTCAAGAGGTCATTTCAGTACAAAGCTATACATTGGATTGCCCTCTGCTTCTAAGGCTGCTTCGTCTGGATTCATAAAAGATATAGGCCAATTACAGGACACATGTAAGGACATTCTTGCTGATGCTAGAATTAACGAGACCTTTGGTGGTTTAATGTTTTGGGATGCAAGTCGTGGATTTGACCTCTATGAGAGAGACTCGCAAGAATCGAGTTATATCTTCCGTGCTTGGTTTGCTCTAAATGCATTGTTTGAAGAAGGTTTAGGCTCTGGAGTAACGATGACTAACGATACAGATGGTCAAACAGTGTATATTGGCTTATCGTCAAGTTCTACACGGAACGAAGCAGCGTTCATTTTGGGAGAAAATTCATCTGCGTCTTTTAGTTACTTGGTTATTCTAGTCACATTTATCCTTCAATTGGTTTAGATGGGTTAATTCTAATAGTACCAACCATCATACAATTATTAGTGTACTCTTTTTCGATCCCTTGTTATCTCTCTCTGTTTTATTGTATAAATGCCACTCCCATCTCTTTACTTTGTTGGTTCCAAACAACTTTGGGTATTACAATTGAGAGCATTATCTATGATACAGTTCCCATTATTTGATCCATAAGTTGCAATATTACTTTCTCCGTTCACAGATGAGGTTCTTGTAGATCCCAATGCATCCGATGAGGCTTGTCTTGTGAATTTACCTGATGCAATCTTGGTAAACTGTTGATAAACCTCTGCAGAGATGTGATCCTTACCTGTGAATTCTGGTTGCACCGTGGCTGAATGGATACCATAGTTGTGTAGAATTGCACGAATCTCAGAGGCAATAACCAAGAATGCTTCTGGATTCGAATCCACTTCAATGTGTAGCGAAGCGATGAAGATATCCTCTGTCAAGTTCCAAATGTGGAAGTCATGTACAGATTTGACACCTTCCAAGTTCAGAATATCTCTTTGCACTTCGTCAGCAGATATATCTGTTGGTGTGGCTTGAAGCAAGATTCTGGATGCTCTACGGCAGAGAGGCAGTGCAGAGGAGAAGATGATTGCCGTGATGAAAAGAGAAACAAGAGGATCAGCATAGTACTTCCAGGAATAATCCGTTTTCCAGATGAAAAGAGCAGTAACGATAACACCCATGTTACCAAGGGCATCACCGAGCACGTGAAGGAAGACACCGTGCATGTTCAAGGACTTTCTCTTCTTTTGAGGTTTCAAGTCTTGATCATCATTGTGTGAATCCTCGTGTGAATGCGAATGTGGCTCGTTCACAGCAGCTGAAGAAGAGGAATGGGACTCTTCACCGGCATTACCACTGGTGCCCAGAAGAGAGGATCTCTCATCGTATCTCTTCACAATATTTTCTGGTAACAATGCACCCACCGTGGATTCCTCATCAATGTCGTCATGTCCATGAGAATGGGAATGTCCACCATGGCCTCCACCACCGTGGGAATGGCCATGTTCATGGAACAGCACGAGTCCAATGAAGTTAGACGCCAACCCTGCGGATCCTACGTAGAGGATCAACTTCGGGTTGGTGATGATTTCTGGAGATATCAATCTCTGAATGGCCTCAATCAGGATGGAGAAACAAAGCGCCAACAAGAACACAGCATTGATCAATGCACCCAAGATCTCTGCACGTTTCCATCCGTAAGTGTAACGAGCATCAGCATTCTTGGTGGTGGCAACTCTGACGGCCCAGAGAGCAATCACCAGCGAAAAGATATCGTTCAGCATATGGAAGGAATCAGCAATTAGTGCCAAAGAATGAACCGCATAACCCACAATGACCTCAATGAGGAAGAAGATGGTATCAATTACCAAAAGGGTACCGATACGGAGCTCTTTACCCGTTGGCATGATTCAGTAGGAGTTTTAAGACGGTAGATTATAGAGCAACAACCAACAGTGCTTCTTTCTCCACTGCTAGTACTGATCAGATTGTACTGGTTAGACACAATAGCAAAAGGGGAAAGGCAGAAGAAAGTGAAAATGTATAAAAATTATGCTGCAAAAGCGAGCAGTAAGAAGGGAAGAGACGGATTTTTGTGGTTTGCGTCAGCAGGGGGGGGGGTCCAGGCTGGACCGGGCGGAGCTTAGGCCGGGCTGCCAAAACTGGGCTGTTTAAGCTGGGCTGTCTAGGCTGTGGGGAATGCCCAGGCAGAACAACCAGTCTGGGATTTTGCGCTCAAGTACAATTCCACACATGACCTCAGGCAGGAAACTAGCACTCCCAGCCTACGCTGAAGAGAAAACCAGCCAATTTTACTAGACGAAGTGAAAAAAAACTGTGTTAATTGTCGGCTGGAATTGTGTTTACGCTCATTCGTTGAACGATTTCAGCCAATCAAATGTCCTTAAAATTCCTGCCTTTACTCGCAGGGTTTTTTTTCACCACTTTTAGCTTCAAATAACTACACAATTTGTGAATATATGGACGGCACTATCCTGGTAATTTAGTACTAATTAATGCTCTTAAGCCCACAAGAGATGAGCTACAGGCCTATGCATGTGGATTGATGCCGGTAAATCAAATTCTGACACCTTGTTGGTTGTCGGTGAATCAACTCTAATACCTTGTTGGTTGTCGGGGAATCAATTCTAAAATCTTGTACCTTGATGGTTATGTACGTTTTTTTTTTTTTTAGCTGGCTGGCTTGCCTGCGAGGCGTAAAGGTACAATGGTCGCACTTATACCGATGAGTTCTGCTTTATCGTTATGAGTAAGGAAGAATCTTCATCTCATCCTTATAGACAAGACGTTGATGTTTATATGCAAATGCACATTGGTTAAGTCATGAAAAACTTGGCCTTGGTCTGGAGGGAATAACAATGGAATCTCTCAATTTGCTGTGACTGGAAGGGCTTACTACAATGGTGTGGTTACACCACGACGTATCAGTTTGTATAAGGTGTTATCGATAAAAATGTCTTAGCCTACCATTCCAATTCATTTGCCCATCTAACCTCTTTCTTCCCAAGTTTTGAGGGTACTGCACTGGAAACATCATCACGGTTGGATGTCTTTATCACATTGGAAGGTGAATCGCAATATCTTTTGTACTCCTCTTGAGAATAAAACCCAATTGTCGAACCTTTCTTATCCCTGGATCCTCCTTTAACCGTGTATCCTCGTACAAGGGCCACTTTGGCATTTTTTGTCGATTTCCTAGCTCCAAGCATGGCGATTTGTACAAGTTCGTCACTCTTCTTCGGTAGTTCTACTCCAAGATCACCATTAACAGAGTTCAACGCAGTGGCATATCGAGTTGCCTCAGTTAAAAGCCCGCTTTTACAATCAACAACAAGGTTAACATTTGCAGACCCGGGTTCACAGTCATCTGTACATCCATATTCGGACTTTAACGCTGGCCGAAGTGGAATATCAACTTGTTTCGGTTGACACTTGAGCCTGTGTGCATCCACATCTATATCTTGAAGACGCTTAGAACGACGTCTCAGAACTTCATTTGTCGCCATATTCATCAACACTGGGATCTTGGAAGGAATTTGAGAATGCTCCACGATCCTTTGGGACATCGGTGATAATATTTCATCTCGTGTGCTTTGAGATCTTGTTCTCTTACAGATAGTGTCCTCTAGCTCTTCAGGTGATTCCTCAGCTTTTCTCTTCTCTGGGGTAGATAGTATACGCTCCTCTTCAATGATATTAGAACCGTTAATTCTTTCTGGAAACAATGGAAACTCTTCAATTTCTTCACTTTGGTCTCCACTGTCATCTGTTGAAGAATCAGATATGTCAATGATGTCTACTTCTTCTTCTTCTTCTTCTTCTTCTTCTTCTTCTTCTTCCTCCTCCTCCTCCTCAGCATCATCCGATTTCAATACTTGCACAAGCTGTTTCACATTCAAAGGTCTTTCAGGAGAAGAGTCTAATTTCAAAGCATTCATTATGTCCACTGCGTCTGCACTCGTATTCACTTTGTCTTCCTTATCAGTTCCATCTTCCCCGGTATCTACCGGAGTTGACGCATCTAATTGTGGCTTTCTCTCCTCGCTCTGTAGTGTAGTCTCCTCACTCCGTACACTGTTCAATATCAGCTGTTCATCAGCGTAGTTGTAGGTATCGGTCATCGGTAATGGAAGGTTCAAGTTGGATTCAATCATGGGGGTAGCAATACGAGAACTAAAGATCGTTGGTGAACACCTGTCAAAGGATCAAAATACACAAGCCCAAGGGAAAATTCAACAGCGTGGTGATCTAGAGGACTATGTAATAACACTTACAAGTTACCTCTCTAACAGTCTCCACAAACGTATACGGGCTTGTAACGAAATAGAGATCAAAAGTGGAAACCTGTTTATGATTCGAGACGAAAAGTAAACAAAGAAAATGAAAAGAAAAGGGAAAGAAAAACAAATGGGAAAAACATTTTTGTACTGTTGTTGCCCTGGTGAAGCTTTTTGACAAGGTCTCCTCTTTGACAAGATTAAATTTCCAACCTTTTCATCCTCTCGGAATTTGTTCAATTTTTCTTTGAAGGGAATGGCTGTAACCATGACAACACATTATGGTAACCACAACAACAAAGACGTGGGATTTTTACATAACTCTGCGTTAATTTCAAAACAAGTTTTTTGTGTCATTGTTTATATGTGTGTAATTGTTTATTAAAATTCTTCTTTATCGTTTAGTTGAGTTAATTGTTATTGTGAGATATGACACAAAGACGAAGGAGAAAGAGGTTAGAAGCCTTCGATTACAACAATCCTGTTATTCTCCTATTCACATCACTGCAGTGTAATAGGACTATAACAATCTACTACGAAAGGCTATATAAACACCCATATCAACTCTTAAAATTACGAAATGACTGAACCAGTAAACGCTGACGTTATACTTGACTGCTCGAAAGAATCTCAATCGAGTGAGATGGTGGAAGCTACCACCGTTGTTGAACCTATTCCAGTGACAGAGACGAGAGAGGTTCATGAGCCTGAGGCTCAAGAAACTTTGACAAAGCTGTCTTCTCTTTGGAAGACAAGTATTCACATCCTGAGTTATCCAATGGTTAAGGAGACCATAGATATAGTTCTGGGAATACCTGGTGTTCAAACCCTTGAGGACTCCAAAAATTCTGTGCTCTTCCCAGTAGACTCCTACATGCACACTCAACCAATGCTCAAGCCAATAGTTGAAACCATAGATAATATGGGAGAACTGACTTTGAACTTTGTCGATTCCGCTGCACCATGTTTGAAGACTGCAACTTTCAATACCGTTGGTGAGCTGGTTATGACGCCATTTGTCGAGTTGGAACTGGCAAAGCTGCAAGCCCTTAATTGGACGAACGAAACCGTTGATAGACACATGTTGGCTCCTGCGAGAAGACTGATTCATGATACTCGTTCCTATTACAACAAGCATTTGTACGATACCCATGGTAAGCCACTTGTGAGAGGATCGTTGGATCCTGCTATGAGACTTGTAAATCACACGTTGGAGGAATTTGCAAAGAATAACCTTCCAGAACCTGAGATTCCATTCAGTACCGATGCCAAAACAGAGGTGGAAAAGACGGTTGTTTTGGCCATAGACATTACCAAGCGTTCTGTCCCAGTTGTCATTTCCAAAAAGGCTGAAATTGTAATGCTTCCATACACTTACAGCAATCATGTGGTTAAAGTGTTCAAGAGTAATCTTTCCAAGCAAGAATCTGGTTGGTTGAAGCCAATCATGGTTACATATGCATCCAGTATGGAGTTAGCAGATGAAGCCATGAAGACAACTGTAAAGATTCTTACATTTGGAAAATTCGGAGGAGATCAAGGTGCTGAAACTGAACCCTTGGCTCACATAGAAATCGAAGGCCCTCCAATTGTCACGCAACCCATTGAATCAACACAGTCTACAACTGAAGTTTAAATGGTACAGGTTGTTTTGTCTACAGCAGTTATTTCACATTGAAGTTTTTGCAGTCATAACTCTATTATGTGAATAACAATGTACTAATCTCATGAATAATCCATGTAGTTATCGTTGTTGTTGGGTGTGGTTTAAAACTGTCTACATCATCATCATCACTTTTGTACCGTTGAAATGGAACAGGGCTTATCAAGGATTGTTCATCACGTGCTTTTCTTTTAGGGCTAAAAAGAACTGGTTTGTGACTTTCAGGAATTCCATAATGTGTCCTGTACCAGACTCAAATCGCGAAGTTGCCGTTGAAATCTCGAAAAACCACGCAGCGTTGCCAGCGTAAACAGTGTCCCAACACCCAGACACCTATACATTTGTCGTTGTGCGTTGGTGGGAACAAACAAATTTGAAGTGAAAAACTGGCTTTTCAATACCAACAACATTAACAGAAGAAGAGGTATCCACCTAGATCAATCAGCCAAAAAGTATGTTATAGGATAAAAAGAAGGAGAAGATGATAGATCAAAGTCAACGAGAGAGGATGGGAGAATATTCAAGGGGCTCCACGGTGTGGATAATGACCACATTGTCTTTTACCGTGTTTTATATGGGCTCTCACTATGATGGGGAGTGCTTTTTCGAAGAGGTTACCAAGAAGGTGATGTGAAGAAAACAGGTTTACGACTCATAGTACGTCTACGTGACTTGAAGGTATTGATGATATTCCAAACCATGTGTTTATGAGTAAGGAATTGTATTTTAAAGACATGGAAGTTTAAGAACATACCTATTTTCTATATCACACAGGACCCCATCACCATGTTGAAAAAAAGCACCTTCTGTGCCATGTTTCTCTCTTGTCGAAGCATCTATCTCTCATTGTTTGAATCTTGTCTTAAAGAACAATTTACTAACAAATAAACCACAGTGTCTCGTCTTACTGAGTACCAAGTTATTGGTCGTCGTCTCCCAACTGAGTCCGTTCCAGAGCCAAAGTTGTTCCGTATGAGAATCTTTGCTCCAAACGTTGTCGTTGCCAAGTCCCGTTACTGGTACTTCCTCCAAAAATTGCACAAGGTTAAGAGAGCTTCTGGTGAGATTGTCTCTGTCAACGTTATCTCTGAGGCCCACCCAACCAAGGTTAAGAACTTTGGTATCTGGATCCGTTACGATTCCAGATCCGGTACTCACAACTTGTACAAGGAGTTCAGAGACGTTACCAGAGTTGGTGCCGTTGAGACCATGTACCAAGATTTGGCTGCTCGTCACAGAGCCAGATTTAGATCTATCCACATCTTGAAGGTTGTTGAGCTTGAAAAGACCGATGATGTCAAGCGTCAATACGTTAAGCAATTCTTGACCAAGGACTTGAAATTCCCATTGCCACACCGTGTCACCAAGACCAAGGCTATCTTTGCTCCAAAGAGACCAACCACTTTCTACTAAACTGTCTGAAAAGTGTTGAAGAGGTGTTGTATAGGGGATTGTTGTGTTTTTAATTTTACATCGGTTCTGGATTTACAAGAGAATGTATAATGAAAATGATCCATAAAATCATACTAGCCCAATGTAGTTCTATCTATATATTATGCCATTAGTATTATATTTATTTTTAAAGAGGTTAACCACGTCTTTTGTTTGGTCATGGAAAAGGAGACAAGGATTCGATGGGTTCATTTGCGGAAGATGGAGATCACAATGTAAAAGAAGATACTCGACAGCACTGGGATTGTAAAGTTATCATCCCAGTTGAACAGATCGATACCTTCTGATAGAGCAGCAATGAACCCTGCAAGGATACTCATCGTGTGTAAGTTCAAATAACTTGTCTCTGGTGTCCATAATATTGATCCTGGAGCGTTAAACTGCGGATAAGTTGGAACGAAATAGCCGTACAAGGTATAACTTGCAATCACACCCGTTGCAAAGGCAGCCATTGAACCAGCCAACGACTTGTTTCTTGCAATCTTTGGAGTTAAATGACCCCAAGCACGACCACATGTTGAAGCAGCAGTATCTGACCAACTCAATAACAACACTGATAACACTGCAATGTCCTTAGTGGTGAATGAGAATGCAAAATCCAAGCCTAGGATGTACCATATCACACCGTTGAACCCGTGCACTTCCTTTTCTCTCATGAGAAACCCAACAACTTGGCAATACATGTAGTTAAAAGTCTTTGAATAGAATCTAATCAAATCCAACAGAGTAATCACAACAAAGGCAATGTGGAAGTACTTTGGGAACAAGTTGATCTGAACTCCTTGGGACCATAAATAAAGGGTGATAAACCCTATAGAACTGTGAAACACTTTACGAGGAATCTCATGTTTACGAATATAGTCACCAAAGATGTGATGGGCAGTCAAGAAGTCGTTTCCCAACGATGGTGAATTCGGCCTCTTCACCAAGGGACCGACGTAGTCGTTGTCAACTGGCACTGGAAGAGAATCTGCACTGGTTGGCGCTGATTTGTCACCTTCTGCAACGTCAAAGAGCGCATCATCAGACCTTGACGACGATGATGTTGAAGGAACAGCCAATTCGCCCTCCACAGCGGTCTTCTCCTTCGATTCGCGCTCTACAGCACGGCGTCTGGTGTTCTGATTGGGCAACGCGCTTGTAGACATAACCCTCAATATTTCGGGAGAACAACAAGTAAACAACGGGTAAACAACACGAGTCTGTAAACAATTAAAAACTGATGATAACAACAACAAGTGGTAGGGAATGGTGGTCGAGAATTCACAAGTTGATGGGTTCTGACGATTCTCAGATTTGGATGCTATTTCAGCTGTTTGTTAACTGAGACGTGAGACCGACTTTGAAATGCTTTTAATATCAAATATGTCTTCCGTTATTGTTTATGTCCCAGTGGAAAACTGGCGTGGGAAATCAGAAATTTATCCTCGATGAGGGAGGAAAAACAGGGGGAAAAAAGCAGCGAGAAGTGGAACGAATTTGTGTGTCCAGGGGGGTGTACGGGTGTCGCGAATAATTCCTGTTGAGGAGTGATTTTGTGAAAAGTTTTGTAATCTTGTTTAATTTTGTGTCATTTTTAACTGTTTTCGGTAACTCATCTCGGAATGGCGTAATTTTCAAGACATGTGATAGTTCCTTCTGCCAATTGGCACTTAATTTTGCGCGCTGCTTCCTAAAACGGTAACCTGGAAAATTTTTTCTTCAACTGTTTTACGCAGAATTCCTCTGCGCAGAGAAAATAGACAGAATGAAGAGGGAAAAAAAAATCTTTATACCTCTCTCTACGAGTTTTTAAAACCTAGTGTGAAGGAGTTTCGTCTCAAAGGAGAATAGATTCCAGTAGAGAAAGATCAACTTGAAAGCATGGCTTACGTTCTTACAGAAACAGCTGCTGGTTATGCCCTGTTGAAAGCAGCTGACAAGAAAATCTACAAGTCTCAGAGCCTCATCACAGACTTGGACACCACCGAGAAGGTTCTTTCTCAGTTCAAGGTGTCAGCTTTCTCCAAATTCAACTCTGCTGCTAATGCACTTGAGGAAGTGAACAGCGTGATCGATGGTAAAGTTTCTGATCAATTGAAGTCGTTGTTGGAGGGAGTCAAAGGTGATAAGAAGACAACGCTTGTTGTCTCTGAGACCAAGTTGGCTAATGCCATCAACAAGTTGGGCTTGAACTTGAATGTTGTTTCAGATGCCGTCACTTTGGACTTGTACAGAGCTGTTAGAGAGCACTTGCCAGATCTCTTGCCTGGTTTGTCGGATTCTGACTTGTCCAAGATGTCCCTAGGTTTGGCTCACTCCATTGGTCGTTTTAAACTCAAGTTCTCTGCTGATAAAGTTGACACCATGATCATCCAGGCCATTGCCCTTCTTGATGACTTGGACAAGGAACTCAACACCTACGCTATGAGATGTAAAGAGTGGTACGGATGGCACTTCCCTGAGTTGGCAAAGATCATTACCGATTCCGTTGCCTATGCCAGAATCATCCTTACCATGGGTGTCAGATCTAACGCTGCTGAGACTGACTTGAGTGAAATCTTGCCAGAAGATGCTGAAGAAAGAGTCAAGACCGCTGCTGAAGTCTCCATGGGTACTGAAATCACAGAGATTGATCTTATCAACATTAAGGCCCTCGCTGAACAGATTGTCGAATTTGCAGCTTATAGAGAAAAGCTGTCCCAATACCTCTCTTCAAGAATGAGAGCCATTGCTCCAAACCTTACCCAATTAGTTGGTGAACTTGTCGGTGCCAGATTGATCGCTCACTCTGGTTCCTTGATCTCATTGGCAAAGGCCCCAGCATCTACAATTCAAATCCTCGGTGCTGAAAAGGCCCTCTTTAGAGCTTTGAAGACCAAACATGATACACCAAAGTATGGTCTTCTGTACCATGCCTCTCTTGTTGGTCAAGCCTCTGGTAGAAACAAAGGAAAGATTGCCAGAGTTCTCGCTGCAAAGGCTGCTGTAGCGCTTCGTTACGACGCCCTCTCAGAAGACAGAGACGATTCTGGCGATATTGGTCTTGAAGTTAGAGCCAAGGTTGAGTCTCGTCTCTCTGCCCTTGAAGGTAGAGATTTGAGAACAACATCCAAGGTTGTCCGTGAGCAGAAGAAGGTTGACATCTCTGAGGCCCGTGCTTATAATGCCGATGCTGACGCCGTTGGTGAGACCACAAAGGCTGATTCTGATGATGAAAGTGATGAAGAGGAAGAGAAGAAGGAGAAGAAGGAGAAGAAGGAGAAGAAGGAGAAGAAGGAGAAGAAAGAGAAGAAAGAGAAGAAGGATAAGAAGAGAAAGAGAGAAGATGATGAGGACGAGGAAGAATCCGAGAAAAAGTCCAAGAAGGATAAAAAGGAAAAGAAGGAGAAGAAGGAGAAGAAAGATAAGAAGTCCAAGAAGTCTAAGGATTAATGAAACTATCAACCAACCCCCCAACCAACCCCCGATGTGTCATTGGAACGTTGTCGATACATTTATCTTGCCTACTTCTTCAACACATCCTCTTTTGTATATTACCACGTTATATTGATGCCTCCTGTCGATTCATCACAAAATGACACCCTCACCTTCCATCGTATCCGGTGCTCTTTGTAACTTCATTTGCATTTTCAATATATAATTCGACGCTTTGTTTAAATCGCCGTAGTAAAAGCCTAAACGAGGTCATGTTCCCATATGCTTTTTTGTTAGCGGCTTCATAGGCTTCGATCAACAAAAACAAAGCGACAGAGGAGGAAAAAAACACAAAGCACAAAAGCACCATCAACAGACATAAATATAAAACAAATCACGGGCGCTTCAACGGAATTGGTGCGGAACCATGTCTACAAAGACGTATTTGAAAGCGGCTAAACAGGCGTTACAGGATAACAATCCTGAGTACTGTTGTTCCCTAGCTGAGAATGCTTTGGAATTGGATCCAGAGTGTTATTTTGCTCTGATCTTTGTTGGTAAGTCCAACCACATTATGGGTAATCTACGTGAGGCTAAAGAGGCGTATGAAAAGGCGATTAGGCTGAAACGTGATGATTTGACAGGTTGGAAGGGTCTCCTGCTGCTGGTGAAGACCGATGATGATTATAAGACGTTCTTCCGTGTTATATCTGACTACCTCGATGTTTTAAGTGAGCAACAGCACTCGCTTGCTGAGACTATTGGTGAGATTTCCAAGTATTTGGATAAGTTTCCCTCTGATGATGTGATGGATGAGTACAAGAGACAGTTGTTGCCCGATGGAAGACTTCAACAGGCCACTAAGGGGCTGTTGGTAAAGCCTGAAAAGGCTCTGAGAGATTACCTTGGCCATCTTAGAACAAGGGAGAATAGGTTGTTGTCATCTGCAAAGATGAAAGCATCTGGTGGGGCCTACGATGCAAATACGTGGAATATCTATAAGAACTCACAGGTGCCTGACCTCTACGTACAACTGATCAACATTGTTGACGATGACGAAGATAGACGCGATTTGGAAGATAAGTACTTGAGTTACAAACTACAGATGCTTAAAGCTGCACCTCCAGGTTCCAAATTAGCCCTAAGCAATGATATAAAGACAATAGTGGAAGGTATGGTTGTTGTTAACCATTCTTCTTTCCAAGCATGGTCTATATATTTTGATTGGTTGGACCCAGAAGATTTCGATTCGTTGGACCCTGCAGTGGTGACGAATTTCTTGAAGAAATTCAGTGGTAAACCATTGGGACAAGTGATACATGGTCTTGTGTTGTCAGACATGTGTTCTTTAAAAGTTGAGCTTAAAGAGGAAAAAACAAATAAAACATCAACAGAGGATGATTTGGAAAACGAATTGGTTGAAGAGGAGACTTTTTCTCAAGAAGAACTATTGGCATTGATGATTCAGGGTCTTGAGTCGTGTAAGAATAGCTTGTTCGCTTACAGAATTGTCATCTCATACCAGGACCATTGTAACTTGTACATGGATGCCCTATACAAATGTCAACAAGCCCTCTCACTTCTTGTACAGACAACGACTTCCACTGGAATGTTATTCAAAAACACAAAGAGGGATTTATTGGTGAAATATGGTAATGTTCTCACTCACAATGACCCTCCAAAGCACCATAAGAGAGCAAATGAGATCTTTGATAAGGTACTGCAAGATTTCCCTGGGAACACTCAAGCTAGAGTTGGAAAATCGGTCATCTTGATTGAGAGGGGTGAATTACAAGAGGCTAAGCGCATCTTACAAGATGTTGTCGATGAACAGGATGACACTGAAGCACTCTCTGAACTCAGCTGGGTTGAAATTCTATTGGGCAATCACGAAAAGGGCCGTGACGGTTTGAAAAAGGCACTAAAGGATATCAAAGGTAACAGTCTTTATATCCTAGATCAAAAGGCACTAATCAACTGGAGATTGGCAAAGAGTTATGAAATGACTGGAGACATTGAAAAGTCGTATGCCCAACTTGTTGATTCTTTGAGATCAGCAAGCAATTATGCACCTTCATTCTCTGCTCTTGGTGAGATATATCTAAATCACTTCGAGGATTACCAAAGAGCTACAAAATGTTTCCTCAAGGCCTTTGAAATTGATACATCCGAAGTTAAGGCAGCTTGGTATCTGGTGAACGATCTTACAAGTAAAGGCAACTGGAACAGAGCAGAAATCTACTGTCATCAGATCATCTCTTCTGAAAGAGCAAGACGCCGTCTTGGTTTTGACTCATGGCCATATAGAGTACTGGGTTGCTCTGCATTGGAAAAGCAAGATGAAGCAAAAGCAGTTGAATGGTTTCAAAACGCCATTAGATTGCAAAATAGTGACACTGAATCATGGGTTGGTCTAGGTGAAGCTTATATCAGCAGTGGCAGATTGGAAGCGGCTATTAAAGTCTTTCAAAGAGCTTTGGAACTCGATCCAAAACATTGGGTTGCTCAATACCTCATGGGTATGGTTCAAGGTCAGATTTCTGACTTTGACAATTCTGTTGACACTTTAGAAAATGCATTGTTACAAAGACCAGATGAAGAGTGTATTATAGGAGCGTTACACGACTCCCTGATAAACTACTCTCAAAAATGTGTCTCTACTGGCTTTTTTGGTAAAGCAGTAGGTGTTGCTCTAAAATGTCTTGACTATCTGGAAAGAGGAAACGTCAGTTCCGTAAACTTTTGGGGAACTTTCAATGATTTCATTCAATTATTCTTACAGATCCAATCGAAGCTCTCTGAATTTCCTCATGAAAGAGTCTTCGCAGTGTTGAAGAAGGCGAATATTGATATCGACAATGAGTTGGTTTCCTCTTACATTGAAAACGATAAGAAAATTGAATTAGCTGCACTGTCCCTGATCTACTGTAACAGGGCGTGTTTGGCTCTTGAACCCCGTTCGAGAACAGTTCGTTCTGCTGTTTACTACAACATGGGTTTGTCTTTACTTGTGTCATATTTGATTACGAAAAACGTCCAATATCGAGATGAGTCGATTACAACTTTGAAAGAATCTATCAAGCTCCAGAACAATTACCAGGAGCCATGGATAGCGTTAGGTGTTTCTTCGATCTCTGTGAATCCTCGTGTTGCTCAGCACTGCCTGATCAAGGCATCTTCCATCGATTCGAAGAACGTTGTCATCTGGTCTAACCTTGCCCTGCTATACCTCCGTTATGAAGATTCCTCCCTAGCATCAGAAACGTACAAGCGTGGTCAAAGTCTGAATCCTACAGCACCAATCTCTTGGTTGGGTCAAGCATTCACTCTAAAACAACAAGGTGATTATGATATGGCATCCCATCTATTCACACATTCCTTCATCCTAGCCAATGGTCGTAATCCTACGGCACAGATTGCATATGGTTACAACATTTGTATGAAAAGAATTGGTAAAGGTGATGAAGTTAAGGATTTGGATGCGGTGCTGGAATTGAGTTCAGCATGTCATGGTATGGTTCAATATCTGAAGCATTACCCATTAGATACGTTTGGATTGGAACTGACCTGTCTAATCCTTGAAAAGTTGAGTGATTATGAACTAGGAAAAGAAATATGTGGAAATCTTTTGACACAACTGGAGACTAACTTTGAAGAGACTGAGGACGACGCTGTTCTGAAGAGTTTTACTCGTGTTAAAGCCCAATATGCAAGATTTGAACTTGGATTGGGTAATTATCAAGAATCTATTGATAGTTGTCTTGAATGTCTCGATCTTGGTGAGGATGATAAGACTGTTGTCAGTTGTAGAACCGTGATGGGTCTCTGCCACTTCTTCCTTGATAATTTTGATGATGCGTTGGATCAGTTCAAACAAGTGTTGACGCTTTCTGAAGATGCTAAAAGGCTCGTGGTGTTAATTGCCCAAGTTCTATTCGTCTATGACACAGAGGAAACTAAGCAGGCGGCGCTAGATCAATTGTTTAACAACATCGAAGAGTATGGTTCTTCTCTCTTGGTTACACTGGTCATTGGTGCCATTTCAATTGTCGAAGATCTCAAAGATTATTTGACTATTGTGAAGTCTGAGTTGGCCTCTTTACCGTTGAACGAATTGATGAACGATAGATTCAGAAACGTTCCATACCTGATCTCACAAATCAACAAACGTCAAGGTGAAGACGATTCAGGCGTATGGCAAAGATTTGCCATTTTGTTCCCTGCTGATTTAAGAGTCTGGGACCATTTGGATAAGAGCACTGCATTGAAGATTGCAATCAGAGGTAAGGTTACATCACAAGAGTTGAGCAACTGTTATGCGGAAACTGGTAACCTGAAGGATATCCAAAGGTCTTTGTTCATTGCACCGTGGAACTGTGAATCAGTAAAGGCTTTAAAGGGGTGCTTCTAGGATACAAAGTCGTTTAATATTTGGATATGAATTACAGAGATATATTCAAAAAAAAATCTCTGGGGCACCTGATAGGAATATCTACAGTACTACAACCAGCACAGGTGATTTTACAAAGTTATACTACCATCTTCTGGAAGTAACAACATCCCAACAACTCACCTCTTTTTCCTTTTGCGTGGTTATAGGACAAACCATTTTAGCTTACGTAATTGCTCACCCTGTGATGTGTTTGAAAAGTCCGACGTTTTGCCAGAACAATCTGCCAAGAATGCTTTCCCATAAAAAAAGCCCGCTTACGCCGCCGCTATTTTCCAAGGCTTGATTGTAATTTTTAAAACAACGCCAGTAAGTCACGTTGAGACAAAATTCCAAGTCAGCTATGAGGTTATTGCTGTTGACATTTCTGCTTACCGTTGCCTTTGGTGATATCTATGAGAAATGTATTCCATTTGAAGCTGGTGATGAACCAAGAGGAATCTACATTGAAAACACCCACGAAAACGACACCTCAATTCTTGTGTACAATAGAGCGGACATTGGGAAGACCAATATTCCAAAGTATGTCTACTCTATGCAGTCATTGATTGAATCAGAAGAGAGCTTTGGAATCTGCAGTGAGCTCAATGTCACTGAAGGGGTGTGTGATGGTCCTGTTGGTACTTTCAACGTGAAGGTAACAGGGGGTGACGGGAGTTCGCATGGCTGGCTGAACGTTGTTCTACACCAAGGTGAAAATGTCAAGTATGATATCCACGAAGAAGGAAACTACTGTGTTGCTGCTTACAGAAGGTCAAATTATCGCTTGGATAAACTAACTGTTCAAGAAGTGCATAATCATGGGTTCCTTTCTAGAAGAGGTTACAATGAGTTCCGAGTTTACCAGTTACAGTTAGTGTTGCTAATTGCAACTGCAATTGCAATGTACTTCACTTTCCAGAAGAACAAGAAGAGCTACCTTGGTGATATATTCAAGGATTTTGTCTTACTGATCGTATTGCAACTTATTGAGGTTAGTGCGTTCAATATCAAGTTTATGATAATGAATACGAATGTCAAGTTCTCCAGTCAGGACAAGGTGTTTGAACTGTATCGTTGGTTAAAAGATATTTTCGAAAATCTCGACCTGTTAGTCTTCTACAAGCTCTCATTAGGTGCTTTTGGATATGGCAAAGTATGCAAACAACAACTCACTGTTCAGCCTATTTTCGTCTTGTATATTGTTGGCTTTGGTGTTTGTGAAACGGTACTTGCCTTCCGTGAATCCATGCACACTACAATTTTGGCAAGAATTATCATGAGCTTCTTGAGCATTATGAGATATTCTCTGTGGGTTCCAACTCTATTCCTCATATTTGAAAATTCAGATATCACTTTCAAAGGAATACTCAACCCTATCTATGCCAATAAGTACTTCTTGACAAGAAGGGTATTGTTTCTCGTTCCTTTGGCTCTAGAGTTCATATCGAGCATTGGTTCTAACCTCGTGTCTGAGATCATGATGAATAACCGACTTCTCATTGGCAATGATATCAGATCCCACCAGCTTCTGATGGACTCTGTGTTCTCAAATTTCTTAGTCCAAGTGTTAAACCATTTGGAGGATTTCTCCCAAGTGGTTGCCCAGTGGCTGCTTCTGTACATTTGGGTTTGGAAACCAACAAATATCAGCCTCGCTGAACAAGAAGCGTCTACATCTATAGAGCTGAATGACCTTACAATCAGTGACCGAAACACCAAACTCGCATGAGGGAATAAAATACAATCTGTATGTCATGTCAATCACTCAACTGGATTCCAAATCGTTGGGTAATTTCAAAGGTTATAAATACATTTCAATTTTTAAACTCTCGCCTCTAAGCGCATTGCATCAATGCACCATGCACTCTCATGTATGTACGTCAAAACTTTAAAACCTTATGAGATTATATAAGCAAAGTGTGTGGTCCGAACCACCGGGCTGTACATCATTGTGTATTACAAGGGGCAAGTTTGTATATAAACCATTAATCCTCGTTCTTTCCCTTCCCAGATTGGTTTGAAAGAGAACAAGTGTTGCCATTTAACATGAGAGTTATTCAATTGGCCACGTTAGCACTCGGTGCTCTTGGTGCTGTTGTACAAAACTGTGTTGGCTATGAGCCTTCCGATAAAACCAGAGGTTTATACGTTGAGTCCAATGAAGAAGATACCTCATTACTGGTGTACCATATCAGGGATTCTGCTAGAACCAACATCCCAATGGTGATCGATGATGATATACTGCACATGGAAGTTGACGGGTTTGGTATCTGTTCGCAGAAGAAGTTGTCACAGGGGTTGTGTGACGGTCCAGTTGGAACCTTTACCGTCAATGTGATTGGTGGTGAGCAGCCTCAGAGCGCAATTTTGAATCAACGACTGATGAAAGGTGAGAATGTCACCTATCTGATCCATGAACAAGGTATATTCTGTGCCATTGCTTATCAAGAGGCCGAACGGGTGAAGGGTCTATACGTCCAGGAGCTCCACAGCTATGGGTATCTATCACTTGCTCGTTACGGAGAGGTTAAAGTGTTCCAAGTCTTGATATCACTGTTATTTATCACCCAGATGGTTCTTCTATGGACCTTTAGAGGTGATAAGAAGAAGTGCATTGGAACCATCTTTCAAGACATTTGTCTTCTCTTGACTTTGAAAGTGTTGGAGATTACCTGGAATAACCTCGTTCTTTCCCTTTGGAACACTGATCCAAGACTCTCACTGTTTAAAGTGTTTGATGGATACATTGCTGTTCAATTCATCTTTACAATAGGATCCTACATTGTCTATTACAAGCTCTCCTCTGGTGTGTATGGGTATGGTAATCCTGACAGAGAGAGACTCTCTATTCAACCAGCTTTCAAGAAATGTCTTGTTGCACAAGGTGTATCGTACCTTATCATTTCATTCCATCCGTTATTGGACAAATTGGCACATTTGTATATCATTCAAGGTATCCAAGTCGCTGCCTCTCTTGTGGCTGGATTCGTATGGATTCCTATGTTCTACATCATGTATAAGAACTCCAAAATGACGTATAATGAGATTGTCGATCCAATATTTGCCAGAAAGTATCTCCTCTCAAGAAGAGCACTGATCTACATTCCAATATCATTTGGGTTGATCTCCATAGTTGGTACGATGGTTGTGATGGCTGCTGCTACCAACTCTTCTCAAAAGACTGGTGATCTAGGCAAGGACTTTGCAGAGAACTTCACAACCATGCTCGAGGTGTTCACGAAGCAAAACTTGTGGTATATCCTTCTTAACCACTTGAGCGACTTCTCCATGTTGGTTGTTCAGTGGGCTTTACTCTTGATTTGGAATCCTAAAACCATTGATCCTTCAAATTTCGAAGACGTTCACGCAAATCAACTCAGCGAGGGTAATGGAAAGCTTCAATTATGACCCCCCCTCCAACGTTCATGACTTGAATCTCGTTAAATACCATCAATCATACTAAGAATACTCGTCAGTGCTCCCAACTTTGTAGCCTCGTTGTAGACTAATACGCCTTCACCACATCCACCGTCCACGTTGACAAGACCCTTATCCATCAACTTGGAGAAATCGGATTGTAACCCCAGTGGAATCGCACTGGAACTTGCCAATCCCTGCTTCTTGAGCTTCGACGTATGCTCAAAGTCCTCTGCAGCCTCTTCAGAACGTTGGATGATGGCAGAGTCAATACCACACATGTTGGCAACGTGCATTCCAAAGCTCCCCTCAGCAGCACCTGGTTCTAACCTGTACAAGAAGGTGATGTTCTTTGAAGCTTCATCGACAATTATCGCCATCCTATACGGTTGAACCTGTGGATGGCTCTTGAAGCTCTCTCCAAGTGAGGCATAGTGCGTGGCAAAGAACCCGAGTGATTGGATATGCGTCACTATATGGTGCAACACTGCCTCTGCAATGGCAAACCCGTCGGATGAACTCCCACCTCTTCCCAATTCGTCCAACACCAGCAAGCTCTTTGGAGTGGCATTCTCCAAGATTCGTTTGGTCTCTGACAGTTCGACAAAGAAGGTGGACTTGCCTTGCATTATGTTATCATTGGCACCAAGACGGGTCATGATACGATCAACAGGTGTCAAACGGGCAGCTTCGCACGGTACGTAGCAACCGATTTGGGCAAGAATCACAGCAATGCAAGTCATTCTCAACACCGTTGATTTACCAGCTGCGTTGGCACCGGTCAATAGCCCCATGTTGGGCTTTTCTCCGCCCAAAGCGATGGAATTTGGAATGAAATCCTTTGCATTTGTAAGGCCATGGTTGAAGAATGGATGTCTCAGCTCGTCGAATTGTAGCACACCATGGTGGGATTCGATAAACTGCGGGCGTACAGCTGGGAAGCCCATGGCCTCTGAAGTTTTCGACAATGAAACTAGGCAGTCGATCTTTGCAATGGTTGAAATTGCACTGCTCCAAACAGAATAATCCTTGTCGAACTTTTCAAACATTCTAATCTTCAAGGAATCTTCCAGCATCTTGTGCGATTCCCTAGCACGGGCAATCTCCTTGGACAAGGCCTCCACCTCAGGAGACCACCATCTCTTTGTCTTCTTGGACGCTCCCATCTGCTTCCAGGAGGATGGCACCTTTATGGAGATTGGCATCTCGATCGTGTATAGCTCCTTTCCAAAGTCCTTGTACTCGATCGACTGTGTTTTGAACTGTCTTCTGTACTCCCGAAGCTTGGTGTTCAACTCATCCTCCAGTCTCTTGATATTGTTCTTCGATTCGTCGTAGTCCTCTTCAACACCAGAGCTGAGGACGAGGAGATCTTGTTCCCTCGCCTTGATTCGATCAAAGGCATCGGTCCATTTCCCCAGGCACTGAGCAATTTCAGAGGGGAACCCTGAAACCAAACGACCAAGAACTCCTTTCAAGTCGTCATGAGACACAAGCGTCTTGTAAAGAGAAGCAATCTCTTCAAATCCTTCAATCACCCTGGTGAAATCCTTCAGTTTCAGCTGACCAGCATGGACTCTTGAAAGCAGTCTCTCCAAGTCTGGCAACTTCGACAACGTGAGCTCCACTGTGGATCTCAAGTCGATGTCCTGCAGTAATTGGTCTACCGAGTCCAACCTCTCGTCGATATCATCCTTGTGCAACAGAGGATGGACAATCCACGTCTGTAGCAATCTCTTGCCGAACGGTGTAGAGGCACGGTTCACGAGCTTGAACAACGTTCCCCTGTCAGAGCCGTCAAACGAGTTGGCAAAGATCTCCAAGTTCTGTAGAGTCTGGCCATCCAATACCAAATTCGTCGTTGCCCTGATGGTGGTGTAAGTGGAAATGTTTCCCAAGGAGACCAGCGACTCGTCAAGTTTCAAAGACTTCAGATACCACAGCAGCCCACCAAATGCTGAGAACGCAGCCATTCGACGATGGTTGTAGAAATCTCTCAGCGTCTCTGGCCATTGAGAGATATCGTCCAGGTCCTCTGCTGGGAAATACTTGGCTCTCGTCAGAGTCTCGAAAGTCACGTCAAAGTCGTAGAACTCCTCGTCAGGTTTGATGACATTGAAGATCGCCTGGGTCTGACAGTTGAACTTGAGGATCCTCAAGGCCAAAGAGCACAGGTTATCCTTAGCATAGATCACCTCCTTAGGCCTCAATTGGGAGACCAAGGTCTCAAACTTGGTACACTCGCTATCATCGCAGAACTCGGTCATCTGAATTGACCCCGTGGCAGTGTCGATGAAGGCAACTCCAAACACCACACCAGCAGGGTCGTGAGGATCTGGTTCCTGCTTGATGGCACAGCAGTACATTGCCATGTCATTGACGAGCATGCTCTCCTCCGTCAAAGTACCTGCTGTCAAGACACACTTCAGCTCTCGTTGAATCACCTCCTTCTTAGCCTTCGAGCCACTTTCCCTGATCTCCTTTGCCAGCCCGGTCTCCTTCTGATCCACTTTGGCGACTTTGAACCCTTTAGATATGAAACTCGTTGCCCAGTAGTCAAACGACATCTCTGGAATTCCAGCCAATTGCATGTTAGCACGTCCTCCTCCGGCAATCTTCAAGTCAAATTCGTTATGAGCAATCATGGCATCCTTCTCATAGAGCTCGTAGAACTTGCCCTTCTTGAAGAACACTATACAGTCCCACATCTTTGACTTAATCTCCCAGTATTGCTTCTCAAATGCAGTGAATTTTGCCCAAGCAGAAGGTGGGATGTATAGGGTTCTTGGATCGTAGTCAGGGTCGGTAATTGGACGCTTTTCAGCATCACGGATATCCACCAGCCATTGGTATCTCTCCTCGTTCTCCTTCGTGAACTTTTGATGCTTTGGAGTATGTTTTTCCCTTGTTGAAGGGGTCTGTTTAGACGGCGTTGAGCCGTCTGGTCTATAACTTGACGATGACGAGAACTGGCTCAGCTTCGAGGCACTCGATGATGGAGCAGAGGCCTGGCGTTTCACTGGTGTTGATTTCTTCTTCTGTCTGGGCTTTGTCAATTCGATGAGATCCTCCTCGTCGTCGTCAATGGCTGCGGAATCGTCTTCAAAATCGTCTGGGACGACGAATTCGTCACCATCATCCACATCAGATTCGTCCTGTGCATCTGGAACGAAGTCATCACCGTCGTCGTCGTCGTCGTCGTTGATGACTCGACGACGTTTACGTGATGAAGAATTAACCACTGGGACACCCTCCACGTCGTCATCATCGCTCAGCTCAGCATAGCTCACGTTCTTCCTGGAACGTCTAGCACTAGAACCATTGGCCACAGCACCAGGTGTTGGAGAACTCTGTAACGTGTCATTCTCACCTCTCAATTGTAAAGGCTTCTTCTCTCTCTGCGCACCATTAGAGCTTGGAGTAAGAGGTGTCGCAGGAGTCGAGCTCTTCACCTTGTCGGACAAAACAGACGTTTCAACACTTACAAGGCCGTCAAAGTTCTCCTTATCCTCAACAACGAGTCCACAGGACCCATTATTGCCCTTAGGAGATGACACAGCTTTTACACCGGGCTCTTTCTTTGTTGATCTCTTCGTAAAGAAGGACAGCAACGATGACTGCTTCATCTTTGACGAAGACGACGTGTCTGCTTTCTTAGAAGCAGTGGATCTCTTTGGTGTTGTTGAGATTGCTGGATTTGCCATTTGTTTCACCGTTTCTTAGATCGTTATGGGTTCCAATTGGAGTATAAAATTAGGTAAAAACAAGGCAAAACAAGTTGAATTGATACTGACGCGTCATTGTAAGATTTCCTCCCCCCCCCGCGTGCGTGTACGCGTACGCGTACACGCAACTGCTAAAGGACGCGTCGTCAGTTTGGAGATGTCCGGGTTTCTTGAGATGTCCAGGTGTGTAAATCTTACCTAATCAATGTGTCTCTTACCATTATTGCATCATCTTCCAATTTCTCTCTCACTCCCCCTGAGTGTGGTTAACACCCAGACACCAACATATAAACCGGCTAAATTTTTTGCCCATTTTGCACTTTTGCACGCATCTTTCAACTTCATCACGGTGAAGATCTTATCGATAAATTTCACTTGGAAATCACCAATTTGAGAATAAAAATCGTATAACAACCGTGATTAGAAAGAATGAGTGTCATTGAAGTTAACAGTGATGATCATTTCACCGAATTGACGAGTGATGTTTCACCGGAAAAGCTCATTGCCCTGTACTTCTATACACCATGGGCAGCTCCTTGTATTCAGATTAATACCGTCTATCAACAACTTTCACAACAGAATCCGGAGGTTGCCTTCTTATCCATCAATGCTGATGAACATCCTGATATCTCTGAGCTGTTCGAGGTGAGTGCAGTTCCATATTTCGTTCTTATCAAGAACGATACGATCTTGAAAGAGATCTCTGGTGCTGATCCAAAGGAATTTGTCCAAGCATTGGAAGAGCTTCAAGGGGGGACGTCAGCTGGCCAATCACTACAACAGACAAGTCAGCAGTCTCCATTAGCACAGACTCAGGCGCAAGTTCCTTCAACAACGTCGTCACAACCTGCTGTGGAAGCCCAGGAGGAGGAATCTCCAGAAGCCTTAAATGCCCGTCTTAAACAACTAACAGAGGCATCACCTGTTATGCTCTTCATGAAGGGAACTCCAGCTTCACCTCAATGTGGATTCTCCAGACAACTCGTTGCCATCTTGAGAGAGAACCAGGTGAGATTTGGCTTTTTTGATATTCTCAAGGATGATTCTGTTAGACAAGGCTTGAAGACGTTTTCAGATTGGCCAACGTTCCCACAGTTATACATCAACGGTGAATTCCAAGGTGGGTTGGATATCATCAAGGAAAATTTGGAGGAGGATCCAAACTTCTTTCAGAATGCTATAAATGCCTAAGTCGGATGGTTTAAATTGGGTTAAAATCACTCTTCATATTAGAATGATACTAATAAAAATAACAAACTGGCTTTAAATTATTCCCCAAAGTATATCAAACCGTAGCTAACACTTGAACTAAGAGATGTACAAAGTGTGAGTATGCAATCTTAAATATTTTCTGTTTCGTAACCATTTATAGATTTGTATGATATATTCATAATAAAACGTATAAAATTGCTTATATCTCAACAACAAAACAATATTTGGAGAATCTGGTATATCAAAATGTAGAGCAGACCTATATCATCATATATATATACTTTCAGCTTGATTGTGTCAGTGGTTCTGCTAAAAGAATCTCCATCGTGCTGCTTCATATAAGTAATTCTGCTTCTTTCTTTGCCCTAGCAATCTTGCAAATGTAAGGATGTTTCCGATTTCTGTAGGTATTGTTTATATTTTGAATTAATATCAACACAAAATGACACAAAATGACACAAAACCAGTACGTATTTATACACGGAATTGGAACCATCACAGAAGAATGACCATAATCAAAACATTAAAAGATAAAAACAGGAATTATAGATGGCATCCAATGATAATTCGAAGAACTCTTACTTAGAGCGTTCCAAGACGTCCTCAACTTGAAGAAGAAACATCAGCGGCTAATCCTGAACCACAGCGGCAACTTCAAACGAATGGAGGTAAGACACAACCGTCAGACCCAGTAATTATTGAAACAGATTAACTGATCTGATGTGAGAACAAGATACAGAGCTAAGAAACCTTCAAGTCCTGTCACGGAATACTCATGTAGAGATCACAGATATACCACTACAACGGCCATTACCTGATCCATTACCTGAGCCTGAACTTATTAATAGAACTATGGCTGATAGACTAAGAAATAAACGCAAAAAATGCAGTTCAGGTAGCAGAAAGAGCGATCTACAAGTATCTTGGCTATTATCAATACTCCGTTCAAGAGTGTTTTTGAGCTTCCAGATGTCCTCTTTAACAGATAAAGAGCGAAGCATATCTTTTTCCATACTAACAGAATTCAGATAAGTATCATTCTAACATATCCACACCATACACACGCTTGCGACTACATATACGAAATCTTACGCTACAGTTTAAGGAAATTCATTGAGCGTTTGATTTCGTTAGTTTCAAAATCATTATATCAACAACTGACCAGGCATTCAAGGTCAATAACCGAAGGGCCGCGCAGCGCAAGTTGATTGCAAAAGGTAGCGGTGATTCGAGATTTACTGGAGCGTTTAGGGGAGGTCCAAATCGCGTTCACACTACCGAATCAATACAGATCAACTTGTAAATTGCAATATCTTATGGTTCATTAATAATTGCCATGTGTGTTAATCTTGTTCAGAAATCAGAATCATCAAAATCATGGGAATCGTCATCCAAATCTTCTAAAAGCTCTAGATTGGTTAAAGTCCTTTGTAACATTGGCCTCTGTGAAATTTGAACTAGTTCTCTTTCAAATGTATCATCAACATCGGGTATAACTTGATCTGTATCTTCAACATCACTATCAGTGACTATTGGATCTTCCTCTTCTTCTCCGCTGTCATCATCTTCAAAGTCTGTAAAACTGTTATTCAATTCCACATCTCCATACTTAAAGTACTCCAAATTGTTACTCAGATTGGAATAATCAATATCATCATCTGCTGTCGGGGTATCATCTCCAACCATTTGTTGATTGATAAAAGAGCCTCCCAATCTTTCAGTGATGTAGGGTATCTTGGGTAGGTATAACTCATCAGGAATCGGTTCGATTCCCTTTGACTTCATATACATAATTCTACTCTTATTCTTAAAGGCTAATTGCCTATTGATCAAAGGTTCCAAATCTCCAAACAATTGGTTGGAATCTTGGAAACTTCGCACCACGCTATGATTCTTTCTCAACTCCAATGCCATATACTGTGAAATATCATTCTTAACTCTTTGAATTCTCCTTTGAACTTTCCATTCTCTCGGGAAAATAAGTCCCATATTATTAGAAGATCCCATGGTTGTAACATTTGCTAAATTGGTTCTCACGACTCTGGTGGAGATTTCAAGACTTTCACCTTCAGGAAGTATCGTATCTGCTAGGCTTAGGCCATTTGCAACCTCCAATGCAATGCCCAGTGGGAATTGTGATTTGTTCAAGCTGGTGTAATTCTCCAATAGTGCCAATTTCATCATTGAAGGTCTCGTGATGAAATCTCTAACAACTTGGTTACTTGTGGAATTATCGTCACCATCGGTCTTACTTCCATAGATACATTTACCCACAGCGTGGAATATCGAGACTGGTTGTTCTTTACCGAGGTTTAACGTCTTGTTGTTATCCTCATGGTATAATTTACACCAAAATTCCAATGCTGATATTGCTGATCTTATATCACCAAACGTTGACAATTTTAGAATCTCGTCCTTTATAGTGCTTGGAGGAATGGCTTGTAATTGAGCAGACTCACTTTTTACAATGTTATTCAACGTTTTCTTTATCAACGTTGCGTTAACAGGGTTAAATTTAATCCTTTGAACTGTTGGAGCATTCAGAAGTTTCCTACCCAAAATGGTTTCAGCATTGTAGTTATTATCAACAGAGTATCCTCTTCTCATGGTCTCCTCATTGGCCAAGTCACATTCTGTGATACATAGAACCAAAGGCGGGGTCCTTTGATCAGAGTATGCCCATTGAATCAAGCTTTTCCTGAACCTCTCGCGTGTTTCTTCATGGAATACGTTTGGTATATCTTCAACAAGCACAATTGACTTCTTCACGCCTCTTCTAAACTGCACGGATTGAAGGAAATCGTCAAATTGATCTCTGTGAGTCTCCAGAGGGGTTATCCACTCTATGTATGGTATTTGTCCTCCTCTATCTTCTATCAATTCTTGAGAAAGTAGCTTTATCACGGTACTCTTTGAACAACCTGAAGGGCCTGTTAAGATGAGAATCTTACATTGAGATTCTCCAGAAACCATTGGTTCTAAGATACTTCGTACATCTTTGAGCTTTCTGTTGTGTATTGCAACATTTGCTAGTGATCTTGGTGAGTATTTATCAATCCATTGTGTTGATGATGTTGATTCTGATAATGATGATGATGGTGATGTTGATTCAGATGGTGATGTTGATGAACGACTCCTCGTCTTATCCTTCTCCCTGAAAGAGTCAGTCAAGTGTGATATCTTTCTCCTCTTCCTTTGTTGCTCCTTCATCGAATATCTCCCACCTGTTTATGGGTGATTAGAAGAGAAGAACCGTCATTGAAAACAACAAAAGATAAAAATGCGGTTTGAAGCTTATGAAGGTAACCTCTCTCTCTATGTATATCTATATCTACACACCTGGACACCAAAACACCTGGACATTTCTCGAAATTGATAAAATGTCCAGGTGTTTTGGTCTTTGGTGTCAGGGTGTTTAGTGTCCGGGTGTTTAGTGTCAGGGTGTTTTTCGACAGACCCCTCCTCCGCTCCCTCCATCGTACGGTTCAAAATGACACACAATTTCACCTCTTTAATCCCTCCGTTTCAACGTTTAAAAAATCGTTCTAACGCTTATACCAACACTTTTAATGGATAATTGAGTATAAAATGAGCACTCCAAGCTGTATATGTGACGGTGTGCCGGTTTTCACCCCAACCATCGACGAATTCAAGGATTTTTACGGCTATATGAAAGCCATCAACAGCTATGGAATGGCTGCCGGTATCGTCAAGGTTATACCACCTTCTGAATGGATTCAATCCCTCCCAGAGGTTAGTGAAGAGAAGCTGAGATCGATAAAGATCAAAAACCCGATCATTCAGCATTTCAACGGGTCTAACGGGGTGTTTGCATCTCAAAACATTGAAAGGCCACGGACGTATAACATTGTCCAATGGAAGGCCTTGAGCGAGGTTTCAAGTAACCAACCACCTGCTCCACGTGGGAAATTGAGGAAATCCATCGATGGTGAGGCCCAGAGATGGAACAGCAAGGTGATCAACGGTAAAGTGGATGAGGATTCCATGTTTGAATCGTTTCAGTACAACATTGACGTTTCTGAATTCACACCGGAGAGGTGCAAACAGTTGGAGAAAATCTACTGGAAGAGCCTGATCTTTGCAGACCCGATGTATGGAGCTGATATGCTTGGTTCGATCTTTGACGATAGTGTGAAGCACTGGAACGTTGCCCATTTACCCAACGTTCTGGACCATTTGGAGGAGAAGTTACCTGGGGTTAACGATGCCTATCTATATGCTGGCCTATGGAAGGCATCGTTCTCATGGCATCTGGAAGATCAAGACCTCTATTCGATCAACTACTTGCACTTTGGTGCTCCCAAGCAGTGGTATTCGATTCCACAGGAGTATAAGGATAAGTTTGACGTTTTAATGAGAGAGCTATTCCCAGAGGAATCGTCTAGATGTTCTGATTTCCTAAGGCATAAGACCTTTTTAGCATCGCCGAACTTTTTAGAATCCAAAGGTGTAAAAGTGAACAAGATTGTTCATCATCAAGGTGAATTCATGATAACTTACCCGTATGGGTATCATGCTGGCATGAACTACGGTTATAACTTGGCTGAATCTGTCAACTTTGCTACAGATGATTGGTTTGAATATGGGTTAAAGACTACCAAATGTTTGTGTATCAATGATTCCGTGGAGATCGATGTCCCAAAGCTGATGAGAAGGTTTAACGGTGAAGTTGAGCCGGAGTGTGAATCAGAACGTGAGCACGTTGATGGAACCGATGGTGATGATGATACACCGATTACATCGGAAGATGAACACATTCCAACTCCAGGTATCAAGATAATGACTCCTTCCACCGATGACTCCAAGCCTTTGGCTTCAAACAGTGTTTTAACTGTAAAGACGAAGAGAAAGAGGAAGTCATCTACATCTTCATCGCATTCATCCCCTGTTACTCTCAAGAAAAGAAACACACAGGTGCTCCAATGCCAACTATGTCCACATACCCTACCTCAGAACATGATTGCAAACAACGATCTCTTCACCCTTATACCTATAGTTGAATCGTTGGATAATGACAATCCCGAGACCAGACGATTTTGCCATGCCATCTGTGCTCATCTACTGCCAGAGACTTCAATACAAAGAGATGGTGTCCATCGAGTCATTCATGGGATGCCCGAGATCTCCAGCACGAGAAGATCGTTGAAATGTCTCCATTGCCATTCTAAAAAGGGTGTATGTTTCCAATGTACTTCACCAAAGTGCACTAGGTCATACCATGGAACCTGTGCCGTTGCTTGCGGAGTTGAACTCCATTCACACGATTCGAGTCACTTGTGTCGATTCCATAGGGATCGTTCTTCAATGGAGATTAACAGCAGATTTGTTGAAGAGTTGCACATTGGTGATATTGTTCAGTTTAAGCTACAGGGCTATTCTGCCGGTGAAGTTGTTTCGAAGAATCTCGGAGAAGGAAGCATATCTGTAAAGGCATATCCGATGAAGGAAGATGACAATACAATCATTGAAATCCCAGTTTCGTGTATTGCATACCAAGGCTTAAGGAATTCGTTGTTCAAGTGATTATTAGTCACTTTAATATATATATATAAATACGATCAGATTTTCCTAGCGAGCTTAAGCACTGTAAGCCATTCGAGCTTGACGATGGTCTTTGGAGTCCATTTCATCTTTGATTGTAACTCTTGCAAGTACAAGTCAGCGATATCGTCCTGGTCGTTATGAGAACGTTTCCAATTATGGTAGGAGCTCCAGGTCTTTACATAGTTCCCATAAAATTCCAAGGGCATTTCTCGTCTAATGCTCAAAGGTGAACGAGTGCCGTTATGCTGAGCATCATCACAAGGTGTTGTTTTGAAAACCTCAACATCTTTAAACTTCTCAGCTGGCAGTTGGACCTCGTCTAGTAGTCCTCTGAGGATATTTCTACCTGGTTGTTCCCAATATGGACCCAGCTTTGTAGGGTCTTTATATGTGAAATTCATGCTCAGTTCATCAGCCATGGCATCGTGGAAAACCGGATCGGCGTAGCCCCAGATTGCAATCGTCCCATTAGGCTTCAGCACTCTGTAAACCTCGTCGAAGAACTTATCCAATTCCAGCCAATGGACACACTGAGCCACAGTTATCATGTCCACTGAGTTCTTCTCCAGGAAGGTGAGATCCTCACCAGCACTCTGCCTGAACGAGAGTTTCTCCCTAAGCGAAGGCACTTCTTCGATCTTGAACATTGCCGTATCCACCATCGTCTGTGACAGATCAGTACCGATGACTCGTTTGAAATAACGAGTCAATGGGTAGGATGCTTGTCCTGACCCACATCCAATATCCACAGCAAGTTCATTATCTCCCACGTGATACTTGACGAGAAACTCGTACAGCGAGTCGTCATAACTCGGTCTAAACTGGGAGTAGCCTTTGGAATTGAAATCTTCGTCTGAGAATGCTGACATCTGGCCAATTTCTGATTTAACAACGTTATGGTGTTGTTGTATGTCACCGGAATCACCGTTGAACTCCATAGAGCAAACGGAGAAAGACCGGTCTTTATATATGCATTAAGCCCGCTAATACCGCGCAATCTCCGACACTGAACTCCGATCACCGGATATGGTCATTGGATGTGATCATAGCATGTATGGATATGCTCACAGGATGTAGTCAATGGATGTGGCCATAGGATATGCTCACAATAGATGCTCACCGGACGTAGTCACCGGATTGTGGTCACCGGATTTGGCCAGCGGGGAGCAACAACAGCAACAACAGCAACAACACTCTGGCAGCGGATCCGAAAAGTTCCCAGACCAGTACTGCTGTGTTAATTCGGTATTAACAGACACCTCACTATGTGCTTTGTTTGTAGCAAAGTGAAATCTCTCCATTGGCCAATTTTATACACAATTGCTCTCCTTGTAGATAACTACGGAATTGGTCAGAGGCTGTGTCTGGGTGTCTGGGTGTCTGGGTGTTGATTATGTAAGCTCTCTGTGATCACGTGCTCTGGCCGGTCCCTCACCTAGGAGTACTTTGTCAACAAAGCCGGCTTCATTCTCCACGTAAGATGAGCGCCGATTCAGAGTCTTCAGGCTACTTGTTGTGTTGATCTGAGTGGTTTTGTATAGAGCGTGTTTATGTGCTATGGGCGACGTACGGAAGCGCAACTTTAGCGATTATCTTAAGCTGAAGAGACAAAGGGAGGAGCAGCAGACTGAGAAGCTGACTGAGAAGCTGAATGAGAATCAAGCAGAGAATCAAGCAGAGAATCAAGCAGAGAATCAAGCAGAGAATCAAGCAGAGAATCAGTCAGAGAGTGATGTCACTACTGTGAAAGAGCCTCAGAGCACTGTCACTACTGTGAAAGAGCCTCAGAGCACTGTCACTACTGTGAAAGAGCCTCAGAAGTCTGCCGTTACTTCCCACAAGAACTGCTCGCCTGTGACATGGGACGATGAATTCACAGTGCTGGAGAAGAAGTACACGGAGGGAAATTCCCTCCCTCCTCTACTCTCACCACAACTACCTTCGATATACACTGACAGACCAATGATACCCACCAAATTGTCTCCTACACTGCCACCAAAGTACTCGAGACAGATTCCAGAGAGGAGACCAACACCGTTGTCATTATCCTCATCGTCATCGTCATCTTCGTCCAATAAACGTGTGAAGATATTGAGGAAGAAACACAGCCTGGAAGTGACTATCAACCTCCCACCAGGATTCAAAGCTAAGTCACATGGCAATTCTGTTGCCAGAAAGCAAACCAATGGCACTACCAAGCTTATAGGGCTGGGTATCTCCACTGCTAGCTCTATAGACAAGGAGCAGTGTCATGCCAATTTCGAGAAATACGTCAGAATGGCAACGGAGAAGAAACACCTCGGTGATTCATACCGTGATAGCTCCAGTGGGAACGATAGGGAAAACGTTCAACTGGCCATAGTGACGTATATTGACTCGATAACGATGTACCTCGTAGGGTTTCACTACCAGGATTTATACAGGAAGTTGTGTAAGAAGTTGTCGGACGAGAAGACATGGCTAACGTTAGAGTCTCTCCTGGATCTGGTGATCACTCTGTCACAGCAGGAGCAAAACGACTCCTCTGATATCACCGGGCTGTGCTACCAAATACGATGTGTTGTCTACGAGCACGTGAGCCGAATAGTGGATGGATACATCCGTGTTGCCATTGCCAATAGGAAGAGAAGCTCCTCTGATGGTGATAAGCTGAAGTACGGGGACGTACTTGTTGAGAGGGTCAAGCAACAAATGAAGTACAGGGACATCTCACGCAAATCCTTACAGCGTGGTGATGAACTTCTGGATATGACTCAGCTGGCTAAACGGTACAGGCCGTTGCTGGGCGGGTCCACCAGGGAGAAACCAGTGGAGAAACTCACGGAGAAACCCATGGAGAAGCTCATGGAGGAGGAGGAGCATAAAGCTGAGTCGTTGTTCGATTGTGCGATCCATCTACCCATAAACCACACAACAACGGTTGAAGAGGTTAGTGAGTACTCTGTGAGAGTCGCACAGCTATGGAGTAAACACCAAGGCATTCGGTACACCAATTGGGGCGTACGATGACCTTTTCATACACCTCTATTACTTCTATCTTCACAACTATTACTACTAATACTAAAGAACGTAATGGTATGCTTACGTAAGCCATCTCCACTTGACACAGCGCCCATAACCACTTCCCAAAGCAGCATCACCCGCGAAATTTTCCCCATCTAGAAGTTTGTTTGCGTTTCACGCTTTTAGGGGGACTAAGTTGAAATCTCTCGTGAACACATTTTCCTCTCTTTAACGTGGAAATCGTTTAATTTCTTGATCTCTTTTCAAGGCCATTTGATCTTATCAGCCTGATTACTTTTAAAGAAAGAACACCAATCAAGTGATCTGCCTAATCATTCACTCTGGATTCGAAACACAGGCTCAGCCCACCAATCAGCGCAGAGAAAGAGCTCTGTATACCTTGCACGACACGAGAAGAAAAAGCTGAGAAGCTGAAGACCCCTGCCATAGGATGAACTTCATGAGGAAGAAGCCACCAACGGTGATCGAGGAGTTGACAGAGGTGTACAACGAGGCAGCCAACAAGACCATCACGAACTTGGCCTTGGAACAGAAGGGTGACTACAAGAGAGCCGTTGACGGATGGAAGTCATTGCACACGCAGGTACTTTTCAAGATTGATATCATCAACAAGGCCTTTACGAACCATAACTACACAGCAGATGAGCTATATGTGAGGGAGGGAATCGAGGATCTTCTGTTGAAAGGAGTGGATCACCAGGAACGGGTTGAAACTGTGCTACGATCTCATCAGAACTCGCTATCATCGTTATCATCCACCAGTAGTCATCAACTCCCTCAACAAAGTACTTATACTGTGCCGACAATGAGATCTGGAAGTCCTCAGGGCTTCACGGTAAGACGACAACAACAAGAAGGTCCGAAACCTCAGAGACTACTCAAGACATTGCGATCTGATCATAGGCCTTCTCTGAAGCAAAGTGCTAAAACGTACGCAGCGTACGGTTCTAATGCCAAACAGGCACACGACATGTCAATAAATGCTGCAACGACACTGTTACCACCGGCTCATAAACAGCAAATGTGGTCAACGTCCAAGAGTTTGAACCATAGTTCCTCCTCTTCGTTGTCGTCAGTTGCTCAAAGACAGGGGAAACCCGTTGAAGATGTGAATATCTTTGATAAGTCATTTGAAGATGATTTTGATAGCTTTGGTATGAATCTTTCCAGAGAGGATACGTTGAGACAGTTAGAAGCTGCTGGGAAACAATCCAAATCCTCTAGACACCAAGTGATTGATCTAACTCTTGATGATTTGGATATCGATGATGCTTCACAACCACTGCCACCTCCATCAAATGTCAACAATTCAAAGGTGAGATCTCCAAAGATTCCACCTCCACCAATTCCATCTCAAAAGACTCATGTGAAGCCTCAGACAAGTACACCTGCAGTTGCAGCTCTCAAAGCTGGTGGTCGAAGAGTTGCAGTGGCTCCATCGAAACAGAAGCCCAATGCTACTCCTTCTGGTTCTAGATTACCAACATTGACCAAGACAAACACTGCACCGTCTTCTTCCACTGTGAGAAAGACAACCCCGAGGACTACCACTAGAACGACAAGGCCAGCTGCAACAACTTCAAAGACTCCAGCTGTTGTATCTAAACCACCTGTTAAGAAAATTGTTAGACCAGGCACTGCCAATTCGCAACATCAGCAGCAGCATCAGCAGCAGCAGCAACAGACACGTCCTGGTGTTCGTGCAGTGAAAACCACGGCTTCAATACCGTCAAGAAGTCAAACCCAATCTCAGCCTCAATCACAACAAGGATTGAAACCTCCTGTGAAGAAGGAAAGATCACGGTCGGAATCACCTTCCAGGGAGGAAAAGGACACTGAGACGTTAGATTCTGATAATGCAGATGATGAACTTGCGAACATGTCAGAAAAGGAGATACGTGAGAAGATGGAGGATCAAATAATTGAGGAGATTAGAGGTATAGATTATAACGCTGCGAAGCAAATCTTTAACGAGATTGTTGTACGTGGAGATGAGGTCCATTGGGATGATATCGCAGGTTTAGAAACGGCTAAAAACTCGCTGAAGGAAACTGTTGTTTATCCCTTCCTAAGACCTGATTTGTTCTCTGGCTTAAGAGAACCAGCAAGAGGTATGTTACTCTTTGGTCCACCAGGAACTGGTAAGACCATGCTGGCACGTGCGGTAGCTACTGAATCGAAATCAACTTTCTTTTCAATCAGTGCCTCATCTCTGACTTCAAAGTATTTAGGTGAATCTGAAAAATTGGTGAGGGCCTTGTTCCAACTTGCAAAGAAATTATCACCAGCGATTATCTTTGTCGATGAGATTGACTCCTTGTTATCCTCAAGAAGTGAAGGTGAAAATGAATCATCAAGACGTATCAAGAACGAATTCTTGATCCAATGGAGTGATTTGACCCACGCTGCTGCTGGAAAGGATACAGGTGAAGACCTTCAAAGAGTGTTGGTGTTGGCTGCCACCAACTTACCATGGGCAATTGACGAAGCTGCGAGAAGAAGATTCGTTAGAAGACAGTACATACCACTACCAGAACCGGAAACACGTTTGGCTCAGATAAGGAAACTATTGGCTCACCAAAAGCACACGTTGGATGAAAAGGACCAGGCAAGGTTGGTTGACTTGACAGACGGATTCAGTGGTAGTGATATAACAGCGTTGGCTAAAGATGCTGCTATGGGCCCACTAAGATCACTTGGTGATAAATTACTGGAAACTGATAAATCTGAAATTAGACCTATTGGGCTGGAGGACTTTGAATCAAGCTTGAAGTACATCAGACCGAGTGTCAGTAAAGAGCACTTGGTTGAATTTGACGAATGGGCAAAGAAGTTTGGTTCAAGTGGTGTATGAAATTTGTATCAACACTCCGCCGTTGGTTGTCTGTATTTATTGTTTGCTTTCTACTGGCATAATTACTAGTTTGGCATTTATGAATAACTCTCGCATCTACTGATGAATCGGTTAATGATACGTAGTTATACGCTAAATATACTAATTACACAAAATTTGGGTCTTTAAATGTTTTATGGGTGGGGGGTTTGATTGTCTCCCTCGCCTTCTTCAACTGTAGTCTTCACGGGTTGTTGTCTTCATCAAATCCCTTGCATTGGTCAAACCAGGTAAGTCGAGAGACGTTCTCGCATTTTCAATGGAGATACGACCATCACCTAATTGACGTTCTCTTTGCATAGAACGTCTTGTAACTTCTAATGACGTTCTTGGCTCAAAATCATCATTCTCATGGTTATCAATATCACTGAATTGACCCCTTTCTCTAAATCTTGGAGTACCATTATCATCGACGAGCTGCATGGCAATCTCCTCTGTGGATAGGTGTTGGTCACTATTTGGATAACTGGATCTCTTGGAACTTCTGCTAAACATTCTAGAAGATCTTGGTGTCTTTGGAGAAGCTGTGACGTGTGTGAGCATGTGATTGGTGGAGTACTGCGAAATCTTTGGTCTCTCTGGATCTGTTGGGTCATAGTTCTTTGGATATTGACTAAAGTCACCTCTAGCAACACACTCTCTGATGATATCCACATCCTTTGGGAAGAAATACTTTTGACAACAGTCATAAACAAATCTTGGCATTAAACACACAAGAATACCAACAAACAAGCAGGCCCAGAATGCAACACTACCGTAAACTTGTGCAGCAGCCTTGTAATATTCTGCAGACGCAGTACTTGAACTCCAAATACCGGTCCAGGCAATCAAAATGATAATAGAGAGGAAAATGATCAAGGACGAGAGCCAATCCCACATGTAAAGGTGAATCAACATGTACAAGTTACATGATATCACGGCAATGGATGCAACGAGTGTACCAATCCAATAACGGTGATCAAGGTTAAGACCATTAAGTGTCACAATACCACCCGTTTTATAGAGACAGTATGGCAAAAAGTAAGACATCAGAGATTGATAAACACCGTCAATCATATACCACCAGAACTTCTTCATTGTCCACTCAGTTCTGTAGATACCAACAACGTAAAGTTGAGGGACAAGTAAGGAGACAACATCGTTCACATCCTGGTCAAAGATACCCATAAAGATAACTGGAAGGGATGTAAATGCCAAGTTGTAGAACATCAGGTAAGTGTATTCAAAAAGATAGGTACCATCAAATTGGTTAAAGATACCATACCAGAACAAAGCAACCGTGAAAATGACATTCTTGTAGAAGAAACTTGGGATCATTTCCGCAATTCTTTTGTAAGACCATCTTCCATGAACAAGAACAAGTCTAGTTAAATATCTGAACTGACCAACAGCATAATCAGACGACATGACAGCTTGTCTACCTTCTTCACCCGCAATACCAACACCAATATCTGCAGATTGAATCATAGCAACATCATTGGAACCGTCACCGATTGCCAAAGTCATCACTTCAAGGTTCTCCTTAACCATCTTGACAACGGCAGCCTTTTGAGCTGGGGAGACTCTGCAACACAGAACAGCCTTACATTGCTTACATAACAGCAAGAACTTTCTCATGTTGTCACCTTGCAAAGCCAACTTCAAAGCATCACCATCGATGACAACACCGTAGTTACCATGTGGAGGTTCATGCTCGCTTTTGGCCTTTTCAACTTCTTCCCAGCTACCCTCCATGTCAAACTTCTCGCGAAGATACTTGTCCAATAAATGTGCAACGATCAATCTTGGATCCCTGGATATGTTTTCAACATCCTCACCGGTGGTTTTGACAACCAACAGCTCCATGTCGTTACCCAGCAAATTACAAGAGAAACCAATGTTGATGGCCGTTTCGACTTTATCACCAGTTAAAACCCATAGTTTAATACCAGCTTGGGCCAGGATAGCAATAGCGTCCGGAACACCATCTTGCAATCTGTCTTCAATAGCTGTACCTCCCAAAAGTGTCAATTCTCTTTCGATGGAATCAGCAACTTCTTCCATCTTTTCTTCTCTCTTGACAAGGGCAGCAGCAGCAGACTCGTGTTTCTTATTCCAAGTAAGGTATTGATCCCAGGAAAGTTCTCTCTGTGCAATACACAAGGTTCTTAAACCTTCGGTTGCATACTCCTCCAAGTGTAAAGCAGTTCTCTCCAAGAGTTGTTCGTCGGAGTTCTTCTTTAGTCTAGAGTAGATGATAGAATCAGCACCTTTACAAATGAGCAAAGCCTTTGGTTCACCATTTGGATCATCAGATGGAATTTTGATGATGGCACTCATTCTCTTTCTCGTGGAGTTGAATTCCAGCACATTCAAGACTTGATACTCCTTTGCAACACCTTGAACTTCCACAATCAACCCCTTCTTTGTGCTGTTTACATAGCAGAATCCAACATCTCTAGCGGTACCAACAAGAGCAGCTTCATCCGGAGACTGTGCCTTGAAAATAATTTTATCTGGGTCGGATTTGTCCTCTTCAGCCAAGACAGAATGACAAAGGGCCAAAGCAAGCATGAAATGTTCATCGGCAGCCTGTTGTTCAGCACCACGAGCACCCTTCAAATCTTGCACAAATTCCTTCGAAATGAATGTAACATCTTCAGGTTTAAGTCTTTTGTTTGGAGAAATGGAGTACAAATCTTGAATCATAATCTCCTTATCCTCAGCGATTGCAGCCTTTTCACGAGAAGATTCTTCTTCAACATCAACACCTTGTCTCTTTCTTAAACCTGCAAGAGCCTCAGTATAAGCACGACCATAAGATATACCATTGATTGTACACTTTTTAAATTCCATAACGTTTTGGGTCAATGTACCAGTCTTGTCACTAAAGATGTACTCGATTTGGCCCAGATCATCGGAAATATTCCAAGACTTCGGTGTACATGGATAATCCAACTTGTCGTAATACATATTGACATCAGAGTAGATAAAGAACGCCTGTGCTGTTTTCACGATTTCGATGGAGATGTAAAGCGAGATAGGAACCAACGATTGGTACAAGATAACTGCGACGAAGAAACTGACAATACCATTAGCGGCGGAAGAACCTGCGATGGTACCGAATTCGAAATAACGACGAGAATTGAGATTTTGGTTATATGATATACCATTAACCAAACCAGAGATGAAACACAGAATGAAAAGCAAGGCAAAGTTCAAAAGCACCGTGTAGTTCAAATCTTTCGAGATTCTTGATTTTTTTGTTGGAGTTTCACCAGCATTAAGCATGATTTTTGTATCAGCACCTGTAAAAATGACTATACCCAATGCCCATTTGGTATTTCTTAGAAAACAACCTCTTAACAGCACATTGTTGATGTTGATTGGTTCGTTTTTGATCTGGGCATCGTCACCATACCATTTCAAATTACCTTGGTAGTTATACAGGTTTGCATGGGGTCCTTCACTCTCAATCCAACATTTAGATCTCTGCACATCACGAGAATGCTTAATTTGTTGACCACATTTCAACGCTTGACGAACTTTCAAGTTGGTTTCACCATCAAGGTTCTTTGTTTCAACATAACAAGCACCATCAGTGTCTGAAGTTGATAACAGGATGATATCTGCAGGGATTTCATCATTGTTGTGAACACGGACAATGTCACCAACTCTAACGTTTTTCCACAAATCCTTTTTAAATTGGGCCTCTGTGTTTGCCGAAGTGATCGTCATACCTGGATCGATAATGGATTCGTTTGGATCAATTGCCTTATGAGAGTCATCAAAAGGGTTGTCCAATGAGTGTCTAAAGTCATCCAGCTGCATAGATTTACGACCTCCTTCAAAGGAATCAAAGGATTTTCTCATATTCATAGTTTCCTGTGCCAATTTCTCCAATCTAGCCTTTTCCTTTCCAGTCTTGGTGAACGTTCTATTTGTCCATCTAAAGAATTTTATAACCATTCTGGTGTTCCATTTCTTAAACCTTCTCCACATTGAGACGTTATCCTCTGAAACGTTAAAGTTCTCAATTCCATGAAGGATATGTGTTGGAGTGTTATTCACCTCCATATCCAACATTGTTCTTCTTGAATCCTCCATGGCATCCTTTATAGCTGTGATGATGACAATGACAATAAGGGGCACAGTGGATAAACCTGGATTTGGAACACCAAAGATATCAAAGAAACCCAAGATGATCATAATCAAAAAGTAAATATTGGCAACGTTTCTGAATTGGAACAAGATGTTCTTTGGTAAAAATGTCAACGGTGTATACTTTGTCGTTCTAATTTTATTTCTCGGATACGACGCAATTGGATCACCATTATCATTAACCATCTCTTGAGGAAGTGGCATGTTCAAGTAGACAGATCTAAATTCGCTCTGTCTATTCTTTGCAGCGTCTTCTTCATCATCCTCTGAATCGTCATCGTTATGCACATCATGGTTTGGCTTGAACCCAATGTCAAATCTATTCTTCCATCTCAGCGTCCGAGTTCTACCAACAGTTGGAACACCCTTCTTGTTACGCTGTGTACCCCAACGGTATCTCTTCATCATGGAACCCTTTCTGGATAGTACGGCATCATCATGCGATGACGATGGCAGGTCCGTGGTTTCGTTAAAGTCGTCAAAATGTGCCTTCTCAATGATCTTTGGCGTGGGCTCGAATGAATCCTGTGACAAAGTTCTTACGAGCTCACTACCATCGCTCTTCAACTCACCAATAGTTGGACTAAAGGCAATTCTTGCACTTGGATCCCTTCTACCAGGGGTGCCTTTCCTCAATATCGAGCCTCCACGTGTGGCACCTAGTGTTGATCCACCGTTGAACGACTCCAACCGCGGACTTGCCAATTCATTATCCAAATTCACCTCATCAAATGTGGCCCTCTGTGAATCGTTGAACGGAGAAGAAGGTGACGTATCGGCATCGCCTCCATCTGTGTGTATTTGCAAGCCGCCGTATGTCTTCTTCTTCTTCGCCTTATTGTTGTCACTCGTTGAAGTGCTATTACTTCGAGACATTTTGTGTTGAGCAAATATGGGCGGCTAATGTGAAAAGTAAACAAACCACAAAAAGGATTCTTCGGTTGGCTAGGAGATAACGGTAAAGTGTATATGTGTTGATTGGTTTCTCTTTATCAACAACAAAAACCCACGGAAAATATCCACGCCCTTTGGATCAAAAAAAAAAGAGAGGAGACTATGGCAACAAACAAGAAACCAAAAAAATGCAAATAACAAGTTGACTTTTCGGTCTTTAAAAAGTCTTTCCCTTAGCTTTCTTCTCTTTACTCGTAAAGAAGGAGAGAATGTATTTCCGATAGAAGGAGAGGGGATATGAAAGATGATAAACTTCTGTAGATGACAAGAAGAGTGTAGAAAACGTACTTTCCCCGTTCTTTTTCTTCTAGCGCTTCAGCTTCTCTGTAACTCGGTGTCCTTTCTCCTTGTACGTTTAGCTTTCTCTGTACTTCTCACTGTTGTGTATGCTCTTCAGTGTGTCAATGAAACGGAACTGTAGATAAGAATCAACCACACCAAAAAGTAGAATGCAAAACCTAAGAGTCCAGAGCGTAAACCAAATCCAAAATCAAAATCAAAATCAAAATCAAAATCAAAACCAAAGGGAAAATCAACCACGGGAGAAATCAAAGCACGCACTCACAGCAAAACCGTTTGAAATCCAAACCTCAAGGGGAAATTCTCTTTCAGTTGTACGATAAATCAACAAGAGAGTTGTAAAAATAGGAGAAGAAACTATCAATCTCTTTGTAGAAGAAGAAAAACTATATGTTTCAGCCTACGTGGAGGGAAATTTAGAAGGGGAAAAGGGAAGCGGACGAGCGAAATTTGAGTAACCGCTCTCCCTCTCTCCCTCTGCCTTTTGAATTTTTAACGTGCAAAATCTAAACCGTAACGTGTGCAACAACGCCCTCACCGGGGGAGATTTACAACGCGATGGGGGACGGCAGGTGCGCATGCGCTTTTTTTTTTCCATCGGCTATTTTGTCTCTTTGTCCTCTTTGAAACTTCCTCTGTGACATTTTTTTCTGTCATTCTGGAACAATAGAAACTCTAAATTGGCTACCGACAGGGTGGTGTTACGTATGAACCGAACCGGCTTCAATTCCCCCTTTTATATATAGCTTTTTAAATGTATTTAAATCTTTATTGGGGAGGAACTCAATTTTACAGCTTGATTTAATGTACTTAATGTAAAAGCGGGAAGATTTGGAATCATGTCTTCTGGTCTCAAATGGCAAAAATCCCTTTCGCCTTTGAAACTTCCGTCCCGATATTGAAATGATAAAAGTTTAAATTTGAGCCAAAAAAAAATGCCGATCTATCCCGATGCTTATGTAATAACACCCGGACATCGCATAGACACCCAGGCAACGCCATCGGATGTGGTAATTAGTCACTACTGCTGCCGCTGCTGCTGGTGTTGGGATGAGCTACATATGCTTCTAAAACAGTTACCGTACTCTTTCTCATTAGCATCGTTAAACTTTGGCAACAACAGCTTCTACTCCATTGGCTCAGCATATTCTATCACAGCCTATTCTAGCACAGCATACTTCTTTGTCCATTCCCTTGCGGTCTCAATGGCCTGTGTCTCATGCTGTAACCATGCCTCTGCAACATCATTGGCAAGTGGATCGTTAGGGTTTGGAGCAGCTAATAGGGCTTGGATGGATAATAAGATGGTTCTGATTTGAAGTGCAGGGGACCAGTTGTTCTTTAAAACGTCGAGACAAATTCTACCTAGTTTGTCAATGTTTGGATGGTAAATCTTGGTCAAGAATCTCACTTTAGGTGCAACCACTGGAAAAAACAGTCAGTACATTGTATTCCCATCTCTGAAAATGAGATATTACTCACTAGGATAGTCATCGGGTAAATATAGCTCCAACTTGAAGATACCGCCTTCATATGGAGATTGATCTGGGCCTTCAATCGTAACGTTGAAATATCTCAAGTTCTCCTCTGATGGGACAGCAGTGATTCCAGGAACTGGATCACTAACAAGTCTTTCAGTTTCCTTTGATAAAAAAACTAATGTTAATCATCTATACTCAACACATGTAGATGTTCTTTGCTTATCTCTTTCCTCACAAGGACTCACAAATCCATATGGGAAGCACATCAAACAAAACGTTTCATTCGTATACTCACTTTGATGATTCTCTTTGGTAACAAACTCATTTGAGCTTTAATGGTTCTAGAACAAAAGATTCAAAATGCGGTTTCCCACTTCTCAGGCCAATGGAGAGATTGTACATGGGCAAAGTTGTTGAAGTCCTCAGGAAACGGAGTACAAGGGGAAAAAACACAGGATGAAACATCCGAACATCTTCTAACCCGAACACTAAGTAACCCAGACACCTATTAACCCGAACACCAATATTCTCACCCTCCGCCCCTCTCATTGGAACACATTTCTTCAACGGTTTTATATTTAAACTCTTTTCGGAGAGCTTTGGTAAAGCGTGTTTTGCCCCAAGAGCAATGTCATTTCTTCGCAAGTTCACAGCATTTGCTGTAGTGCTTTCATTGGTGTTGAACATATACATCTATACCTATCCATCGTTGGACTCAAAGCACTGTTCATGGAGCTACCAAAAGAGAATCCCACGAGATGACCCACAATGGTTGAAACCTCTTAGATCAGTCCCATATTTTAGCGATTTGATTGATCAATACCTATATACACCTGTTTTTGAGATCCCAAAGGTGCCAGATATCAAGATGTTGGCGTTTGGAGACCCTCAGATCAAGGGAAATTGGCCATCTACACCATACATCAAGAGACTGGACACTTATGGTAATGACTACTACTTGGGTCATATCTATCAAGTGATGAAGCGCAGATTGGAACCAACCATTGTGGCACCACTGGGTGATCTTTTCTCAAGTCAATGGATCAGTGATTCGGAATTCTTCAACAGAACTAGACGTTATGTCACAAGACTGTTTGATCAACCAGATGAGCAGAGAGAGTATGCAATTAATATTATTGATCAACACGTTGATATCGACTGGAGGAAATTCCTGGAGGAAACAAAGGCTACAGAGTTGAAAGATTTCGAATTTGGCTACAGCGATGTCTACGATTGGTGTACGCCAAATTATGTCAAGAGATTTGCCAATGAACCGTTATTCCTCAACGTTAGTGGTAACCATGATATTGGATATTCTGGTGATGCAACATGGCAGCATATGGCACGTTATCGCTCGCTTTTCGGCAAGGACAATTACTGGATAGAGTACAACCGTGGTACTCCTCAAGCCTATAGAATTGTCGTCTTGAACTCATTGCTCTTGGAAGGCCCAGCTTTACAACCAGAGTTCTTGAAGTACACATGGGAATTCCTTTACCAACTATTCGAGAGAAAATTCGAAGGTGCCACTATTCTACTGACCCATGTGCCATTCTACAAGGAGGAAGGCTTCTGTGTAGATGGTCCTCATTTCGATTACTACGAGAACTATGAAAGAGAACCTTACAAGAATGGCAAGCTGAGGTCGCAAAACCACCTGAGTAAAGACGTATCACAACGTGTGCTATCCTTGGTATTTGATGAGAACCCTGGAATCGTCCTCACGGGCCATGACCACGAAGGTTGCGAGACGTATTATAACTTGAACACAACCAGTGGTGAATGGTCTGCGACTAAAGAAAAGAGCAACAAGCCTGGTGTCGTTAGAGAGGTCACCGTGAGAGCCATGATGGGAGAATACGGTGGAAACAGTGGGTTAATGACGGGACATTTCAACACGATGCAAGGAAGATGGGAATTTGATTTCAACTTGTGTCCATTTATCGTCCAACACGTCTGGTGGGTCACTAAAATCGCTACAATAGTGGCAGTGATCCTCTCATCAACCGTCTTCATCTTTGCATTGTGATGTCATATATATATATACCCTTGTATATATCTTTAAGATCAAATGAAATGAGCAGTATCTATAGCCTTTTTGCCCTATGGCTGGAACTGTTGCCCGTACCTCATCTCTCCACATACAAAAGAAAATTTCGAGGTGAAAAACTTTTCAATACTTTTTTCTATTTATTCCCTTCTTTACAGAAATTTACAACCAACAATTTGGCCCAAGATCTTATTCTAACTCCTATGGAACGTCACGTAATGGTCACTTTATTCACTTTTTTTAGTGATTAAAGTGTTCTACTTTGCCTTGCCTATTCAGTTAGGAAGGTGATATTTTCAGAATTTGTACCATATGGTGAATTGCCGAGGGGGTTTTAGAAGATGGTTCTTTGGGTTGAAACAGTTTGGTGAGAATAAAAATTCTCTTTGGCCTCAAGAATTTGCTATCCTTGACTCTTTAGGACGATAGTGGATCCCGTTAGGTCAATACATTCTACCTGCTGTTCCTTTTGCTTTGTACTGTAAGCCTTGGAATTCCCTTTAGTACGATTTGGTGTAGATCTGGTTGTCGGTTTTGGAAGGCCTGGATGAGTAGAGGCTCATTTGAGCATAGGATAGGGCTTTATTTCGATGTTGAAGCGTATTGAACTGTATTGAACTGTATAGTGCCGTATAGTGAACAGTATAGTACAAATCTAAGATATCGATATCTATGGAACGCAGTCTTGCCCCTATAACAATCGTTTTGCATCAACCTTTCCCATGTTAGTTAAAATGTACTAAGCAGAGTGATGTGAAACCCAACGACATTCAGGTTTGAAGTGTAAAATGAGCATTCATATCGACTGCAGTACACTTCCATGGTCAATTGGCCTGTACAACAATGGTTATAAACCACCTGTTCAACACAAGGACATTAAACAGACGTTGTTCTCATAACCAATGTAATATTTCACGTATACGACGAGGAACAAGGTGACAGAGTGAATGTCACGTGACCTCCACACCGAGGTGTCTGGGTGTTGTGAGGTGTTTAGGTGTTATGGGGCCACCATGTATTATAGCACATGGTTGTATACAGTCATATGAAGTTAAACAGCCATTAACCAGCTTTAGTTCCACCGTTATCACCCTAATTATATATCAGATCGTTTAAATTAACCAAATGTCATATATAACATTATAATTTTCCAATACATTTTCTCTAAAATATGGAATGATAATTAAAGTCAGAAATTGTACTACGACAGTCATCAAAATGGCAAAACAATAATACCAAAAACTCACAAACCATCATAACAAACACGAATTCCTCTTCAGCCCACCATTATCATAGTTAAAACCAAACACCACGTAACGTCTCCATATAAAATCCCACCACCAGTACATAAAAACACGCATTTTAGGCTCTTCACTTTCCCAATGAGGTAGACTTCCTAATCGGGCAACTGCACTTGTCAGGTGTATTCGGATTTCACCTCCCATTAATCGGACAGCCTCCTTCGCCCACAAACTTGTGATGCTTTTCCCTTCTTCCACCATTCTCTCCGCCCCTGTTGTGATAGCCAATTGAACCAAATCCAAATGTCCTTCTTCCAAAACTTATCAAAGAACCTTCAAACCGGTATTAACGAAGGTTATAGCCATGCTCAAAAGCTCTCTTCTGAAATCACCCCTCTAGCACAGAGAACTGCTAGACAGATACAGGAGAAGCTTGGTCAAACTGACGATATCTCCCAGTTGCCTCAAGAGTATACAGAATTGGAACAGAAAGTTGATCTGTTGAAATCTGTCTACAAGACATTGCTCTCCGTCACCTCAACATTTGACTCTGAATCGTATGATTATCCAAACAACGTTAAGGAATCTGTCACTGAGATGTCGAAGAACTTTACAAACAAAGTTGAAAAACTGGCCTCTGCCAGATCAACTTCTGAAGCCCATGCTGTGATCGTTAGTGAGAATCCACGTTCTTTGCCAAAGACTTTGAACCAGGCTTTGTCCACTGCTGCTAATGTATCCGCCCTCAAGATTCAACAGCTATCCACTGATGATTCTCTTGACATTGTTGCCCAAGGATTAACCCAAGTTGGTCAAGTTGAGGCGAAGATCAGTGAAGCTAAGCTCCAACAGGATAAGCTCATCCAGACAAACGTTAACAAGCCATTTGTCTTGCAATTGAAACAGTCATTGTCCGTTGCAGATAAGGCTAGAAAGAACGTTGAGAATAAGAGATTGTCCTATGATGCTGCTAGAAGTTCTCTTAAGAATTGTAAGCCTGAGAAGGAGGCCAGCTTAAGAGTGACGTTAGAGTCCTTGGAGGATGAATTTGCAGCTGCCACTGAAGATGCTGTTGTTGTTATGAAGGATGTCTTGAAGAAGGCTGAGATCTTGGAACAATTGACAGAGTTAGTCACTGCCCAGTTGGCTTATCATAAGGCTGCTAGTGAATTGTTAGGACAACTCTTGCCAAACTTGGAGAATTTGAAAGAAGATGCTGGTGGTAAAGTGTTGTCTGATATTGAGGATGCTGATATATAAGAGCAGATGTCAGAACTCTTGTTTTTTTTCTATATTCTCTTGGTGTGGATATGTATACTGATCTGATTTGCTTCTAATACATATATATATATATATATTTCAGTCGCTGCTATTAGACTTATATATTCATTCCTTCATGTCGATGTCCCACTGTGCCGAGATATCCCATCTACTGCCTGGAGCGTTATAACTAACATATTTGACAAATTTCAAGACGCTTGGATCTCTAACCATCAACGTGAACTTGTTCCAACATGCCTGAGTGTTCACCAAGACCGAGTCATCACCATCGGCAGAGCTCTTATAGATAGCTGGATCATCACCTTCTTCATCTTCATCATTTGTAGCCATACATAGTTCATAACCTCCAAATTCGCCAGAATCCCAATGCTTTGAAGGTGTTAGGTTCAACGTTCCTTCGAGCAAGGCATCTTGCTTGGAGTCTGAAGTATCAATTGACGTTGCAAGGATGAAATCGTGACCCGGTCTAAACCTTCTGATGATGATTTGATCAGAGATTGGAATCAAATCAGTTATAATTCTAAGCCATTTTTTAAAACTCTTTGACTTCATAAAAGAGCTCAACTGTGTCAGTTCCCTTGTGGTGTCACCCTTTGCCATTTGATTGGTCAATTGGAAGTTTGGAGATTCTTGCACTCCGTTATTGGCCAATTTCACACCTTCAACGGTCCACTCTTCAGGTTGTTTACCGTCAATGTACATAAACCTCCATTTATGAGGAGGAACAGCCATTTTCCAAGGAAATGACACTTCTTCACGACGTTTGGGCATCACAGAATCCAACTCATGAGAACGAATCAGTTTATGCAAATGCTTTGCATAGTCATGGTTCAACAGATCATCGATTTGCAAGAGGTTCTCCTCTACAAACTTCTTTTGTAAAGAAATCAGCCTGTCAGAGGTTAGCAGATCTGGATTCATATACTTGGATAGGAATTCCAGATCAAAAGAGTCCAATGGATTACCATCCATGTATGATTTGATCTCATACGACGAAAATGGTAATCTAACCTCCTTGGGGAAGTCGTACTCTTGTAATTCTTTAGATTCCAACTGTTGTAGAGTGGATTTTGCCTCCGTTTCCTCCTGCTCTCCTTCGATGAACCCATCCTCACCTCTCTGTGGGATATGGTACCATCCTTGAATTGATAATCTCTGCTTATCCACTCTCACTTCTTCAACATCGTGGAAACTTAAGCCCGGTTGAACTTTGAAGAATGCCATCTCGTTGAATTGAGGAATGAACTTATGAGAGTAATCACACTCAGGAACATTAGGAACCAACGCAGGGAAAAGTCTCAAAGCTCCACCATAGTGTTCCTTCCAGTGCTTGTCTGGATCTGGTAGGTATAGGATGAAGCTCACTCTTCTCGAGCCTATAACGTCGTCGTGGGTCAGTAGATGACATCCTTTAGTATACGTGTTGATACTCATATCAGTCTTGACACCACTGAGCTTACCACACTGTGTCACTTCGGAAACAAGGTCTCTGAACTCTTGCGAATAGAGGGCCTCTCTTAACTTGAACACCGATGGAAGCCTGGACAGGTCATCCCAGTGCAAACCAGACAAGTTGGCCAGATCACCGGACTGGAACACCTTGTAGATATCAGTCTCCTTCAACGTGAAATGGATCTCCTTCTCAACTTCTTTACGAACGTTTCTTAGCAACGTGTCGTCGAACAGGTGGTGGAAATGTCCCCATCTATAGGGCTGTGACTCTTTGATCGACTTTCTCAACGACTTCACGTGCTCCTCGTCAAAGATATGAGCACCAAAACACTGCCTGGTGTCTTCTTTGTTGAACTGAGTGTTCTGTTTCTTAGCAGCAGGTGTCATTCTCAACCGTTGTAGTCGTACTTGCCTTCTCTCACTCTGTTGTGGAAAGAGATGGGAATGGTGAAGAGAGAGATGAGCCCATAATTTTCCCTCTGGCGCACACCCGTAGGCTCGAGCCTTACCGGTGCGCACATGATGGCCCTGCGATGGCCTTGCCTAGCCTGTCTGGCCTGATTAGCCTGCAATGGCCTGACTAACCTGCGATAGTCTGCCTAGACTACCTGACCTGATTAACCTGCAATGGTCTGCCTAACCTGCGATAGTCTGTCTAGCCGGCTTGACCTGACTAGGCTACCTGGCTTGCGATGGCATGTTGCACATAACAAACCACTCAACACCCGCCGGTTCAGTACTTACAATGCGATTAAACAAACGGCGAAACATACATTTTCTATGTAGTAGTAGTACACAAAGGATAGAACTGAGAGCGGGAACTCATTCATCCATGCTTCGCACGGTGGTGATGGTCTAGAGGTTCCACAACCAGCTTCTCAAAGGTGTACATTTGGCTGATCTTGGATTGTCTCTTTAGCACCTCTAATTCCTCTCTGGCCTTTTGGAATTGCACATCTACCTGCTCAGCGTTATCAAGCAACTTTCCCTGCTTGAAGGCATCACGGGATCTTCTAAGAAAATAATTTCTGAAGTTGTAATTGGAGAACTTGGAGGAGTTACGTACAAATTCCCGGTAGAGGGAAAGCACCTGCTGCTTTGTAGGGGACATTGTGTATGTAAAACAGGCTCAAGTCGTTGTAGGAGGAAGAAACAGCTCGCAAGATGAGGATTGAAATGCCGTTGAAGATCGATTTCCTCACTGTTTCCACGGGATACAACGAGCTCAGAATTGGCCACTTGAAGAAGAAAGCCGATTGCCGTCGATTTTCCAAATTTCGCCTCGCTTCTGGAGAAAATCCATTTGGGGTAAATGAAACAGGCCTCGGAAGAGTCCTCGGAATATTATGTAATCGTTCTGGTCTGGGAAGCACGTTACCTGTTTCTTGACCATTCTAAAAATGCATGTTTTCAGGAAAAACAAGTTAGAGTGTGAATCAACATCAAAACAGCGTTATCTATATAGGTTTAGGAGGACAACATCGAGACCGTTGAAGATAAAAGTTATAAAGATGATAACGGGAAACACACAAGTGGACTACACGCTCGTTATCCTATTCAGCTTGATCAAGACATCGACTCTTAAACTACTGACGCTTCTGCAGAGTCTCTTTATAAACTACCCAGACGTTGCCCTAGTGTCTCTCATAGTGATTGGCTCATTCCTCCTGTACTACCTGATTCTCAACGCAGTGAGAATTGTGTACAGTCTGGTGGTCAACGTCATCAAACTTACGTTCATACTGTCCATCTTGATACTCATCTCATGGATCTATTTGAGAGGATTCATAACCTTTCAAAAGGACATGAGACTCGTGGTGGATTACACCTCGAAACTCGATCCAAACTCGACAATCTCACAGATAAAGGAATTCATGGTGAGTATAACCGGATTCCTTGATATATAAACACCTAATAAAAAATACTACGCTTTAAACCCTTCTATATACGTATAATCTGCACCATTCTAATATAGTTGTTGAAGAAGTGTAAGCTCTTACATAAGCTATTATCTCTTACTAAGCTCTTACGTAATCTGTCGTTTTCGTGTCCTTCCCGAACCAGGCGAAGTGCTCTGGGTTTACGGATTATCATCAAACTTCCCATGGATACACAAGGCAGCCATATTCCTTCATCAGAAGCGTGAAATACCACGAGAAAGAGCATAAACAACATGGTAAAGGATACGGAATACTACGATGTGCTTGGGATTTCCCCCGATGCCTCCGCTACCGATATCAAAAAGGCATATCGTAAGAAGGCAATGTTGACACACCCTGACAAGAACCCTAATGATCCTGAAGCTGCGAAGAAATTTCAAGAGGTTGGTGAAGCATATCAGGTTTTGAGCGATCCAGACCTTAGAAGCCGTTATGATGAATTTGGTAAGGACCAGGCGTTGCCGGAGGAAGGATTTGCTGATCCTTCAGAGATGTTTACGGAGATGTTTGGTGGTGAGAACTTTAAAGATTGGATCGGTGAGCTTAGCATGTTAAAGGATTTGACTGAGACTGCTGAGGTTTTACAGGTTGATGGTAAAGATAACGGTGAAGCTGCTACTGAAACAGCTACTGATTCCACTGATTTGCAGCATAAGACTGACTCTGAAGTTGGTGCCTCTGCCACTGGCTCTTCTACTGGCACTGGCACTGTTAATGCCAACGCTAAGAAGAGCAACAAGCTCACAAAGGAACAACGTGAACAGTTGGCTCAACTTAGAGAGAAGAAAAGAGCAGAGAAGATGCAAAGAGTTGAGGAATTGTCTAAGAAATTGGATGCAAGATTGTCGAAATTGATCTTGGCTATGAAGGACGAAGCAGCTTTCCAAAAGTTCATCACTGAGTTGGATAAGGAGATTGACGATTTGAAGATGGAATCCTTTGGTTTGGAATTGTTACACGTCATTGGTAAGATCTACCACGCAAAGGCCAATGCTTATCTAAGATCCAAGAAAACCTTTGGCCTAACAAGAATCGTCTCCTCACTACGTGAAAAGGGTTCCACTGCAAAGAGCGCGTGGAATATCCTTTCAACTGCTCTTGATGCTCAAAACACCATGGAAGAGATGGCAAAAGCCCAAGAAAAGGGTGAAGAATGGGATGATTATCAAAGAGCCGAATTTGAGCGTAAGATGACTGGTAAGTTCGTTGCAACGGCTTGGGTCAGCTCTAAATTTGAAGTCCAAGGTGTTCTTCGAGAAGTTTGTGATCACATCCTTCAGGATAAGTCGATTCCTTCAAAGGAGAGATCTTTAAAGGCTCAGGCCTTGTTGATCATGAGTAATGAATTCTTAAAGGCTGAAAGATCTGAAGAAGATGCAGAAGAGGCCAGAGTCTTTGAAGAGTTGATGTACGAAGCCACTACTAAACCAAGGAAGAGATGAAATTTGTCACTTTATATATATAATTCTTGTATTAGTACATTCCTGTTGTCCCATTCCATTTACCCCTGATTCTTCCTTTTCCTTGAGAGAGGTGAAGTCAATAGTATACTGCTTCTCAATCAATACCCAGCTTCTTTGGGTAATTTAACACCGTTCACCTCATAATACCTTGAAACACAACTCTCCTCTGACCAAGTCATATCATCTTTTGGATCACATGTACACCATGATTGAAGTCTGATATCGATATTCTTTGGACATTGGTTCAATGTCAAATGCTTTAAAGATGTGTCCGAGACACCAAGGTTGTTCATGAATTGAATCTTTTCACGGCTTTGTAAAAGAGTGACACCCATAGTTCTTATTGTTGATTCATCCCAACCTTCGTAGTATAATCCATTACGTTCATCGAGGAATTTTGCCAACCTTTGATACTTTTCACCACGGAAGAAATTCAAATCACCAACTTCTAAGCTCGACATAAAGTGACAACCGTTAAAGCCTTCTGAATTGTCATCTGAGACAAAGTCCAAAAGGTTATCTGGATCAACGTCACCAGGATTCTGTTCTATATAATCCATCACAGATGACCAAAGCGTAGGAAATGCCACAGGGGAATGGCTTATTGCAAAGGTGAACATAAAAGTCTTCCCCATCTTCTTCATATATTCAAATGGATCCACGGTGAAATCACAGTGTAAAAAGGTATCAAGGTTAACCTTCATGTAATAGTCATAGTCCTGTAAGAAATCCACGTTAAATATTTCCCTAGCCCAAAATCTATTCAGATGTCTTTGGTTATCAGTTTTGACCTGAGAATCAGATAATTGCAACCTCAGTATCCTTCTATTCCTGGCAACCTCTCCTCTGCTAACACCATTCGGGTACGAGAGGTACTGAGATCGATTAATCCTGTGGAACGAAACATTACCACTAGCTAATCTGGAGACACTTCTTTGAAACGACGCTGAATGTGACATAGTCGTGATGAAAACCCAATCATAATTATGGGCCTTGTTGAATCGTTCTTCGATGGTAAACATCGTATCCATGACACGATTCAGCTCAGAGTTTCTAGTATGGATAACGAATGCAGCCTTTATTGGCGCATTATCTTTGACAGTGTTATCAATGTCATGGAGATCATTATGATCATCGTTGTCACTGACGTCACCCTTTCCAGAGAAGCCATAAACAGAGCTCTTCGAGTCCTCCACAGTTGGAAGTTCATTGTCCATAACCACCGCGTCAGATTCACCCACAATCTTATCGCCGCTCTGAACAGAGCTCCGTCCATCATTCAACGACTGCACAGCAGCATCATCAACAACCAACATGCTTACAGTTGTAAAGAGTACAATTACGACGAGCACAGAGAAGAACCATACTCTTGACCTTAGACATAGCCTGCACAGCCTATTAACCAACGTCTTCAGCTGTAACATCTGAAAGTGCGAAAATCAACTATAAATGGAACTTAAAACACAGTTGCTATCGTACTTAAATAATCAAGAGTTGTATCCTAAGCACTTCAAAGTTCTTTAAAACATTTCTAGGTAGTATTTCTTGGGTTAACTATGGGTGTACGGATGTACTGATTGCAACCGTGGTTACAAAAAAATCTTATACACACCGCGAAAATTGCCCGATGCATCGATTTATTTACAAAAATGGCGATCTTCCCCCCCTCTTCGTCCGCTACCGAGATTGTTTTTTTTTGTTGATTTTCCGTCCGGGCACTAAAACAAAAACAAAAACAAAAACACAAAACAAAATGATGTACACAAAAACGTAAAATGTAAACAAACCATTTGTTGTTTTTGTTCTTGTTTACAAAACAAACATCATTTCAACACAGCGGTTAAGCTCTGAAGCACAGAGGAAAGACAAAAAAGACCACTGCTTCTTCATCGCTAAATTATCTCGAATCCATTTCCTATAAATTGCTGTTGGTGTTGCTGGCGTTGGTGCTGCTGGAGTCTACGTTTGTGGGTTGTTGATACTGTTATCGCCATAGTGCTCTAATGTTTAGGTCAAAGCCATTGATTGCTACTCCGAAGGAGGCAAAGCACAGTGAAGGCCACAGGCTTGAGTTCACTCCTCTTGGTGGAGAGAGTAAGCATTCTCAGTACGCCGATGGAAGTATACAGAAGAGGAAGAATGGGAAACAAGATGCTGCTATTCATAACCTCATCAATAACAATAACTACTACAACAGCAACAGACGTCCTTTGAAGCCAAATAACAGTCCTCAGGATAATAGACTGAACGGCGGCTCGTCGTTTTTGGAAGAAAGCACGTATGATTCTGTCGTACAAGATACACTGAGACAACAACACGATCCAGAGGAGAAGTCTTCTTATTCACCCATCCATAACGATTTCAATAACAGAGACTTGTTAAACAATGGCTCTAACCCTGTGAGACAACAACAGGAGGAGATTTCGGAGTTGAAGAGTGAAAATTACAACTTGAAAGTGAAGATTGCATCGTTGAATAAGTATCTCAATGCAATCTCCACCCATGATCAACAGTTCATCTATGAGGAAAATTCAAAACTACAAGAACAGATTATAGCGTATCGTTCAGAAATCTCACAGTTAAATAGGGAACTTTCACTGCAAAAGGAATCTGTGCCACATGTACAGGAAGCCTCTTCTAATTTGAATCTGTTACAAGAGAAGTTGAATCGTGAAATGGAGGAGAACGACAGGTTAAGGGAAGATATAGAGGCACAATTCATGGATTTGGAAGAATTGCGGGACAGTTACAAATCTCTTAGAAAGACTAAAGAAGAAGTGGAAAGGGAAAATTTGGAATTAGAGGAGAAATTACAAGAATTGGAACACGCTGAGAGATCACGCGCAAAATCTTCAAGTCCAGTGTCGAAAAGCTTGCTTACTGAACTTTACGCTAAAATCGAGGATCTTCAAAATGTCAATGAGGACAAAGATCATGAAATTCGTCGTTTTGAAAATGAAATTGATGAAAAAGCTGATCTGATTGAAGACCTTGAGCAGAAGTTGAAGGATTGGGAACAGAGATCGTTTCACGATACCACTGCAGAGTCAAAATTGGAAGAGTTGAAATATTTGCTCCATGATAGAGACAACAAAATTGCACAACAAGACCGTGAACTTCAATTGATAAAGGATGAACTTGAGCATAACAAATCAAAGGCATCAAAAAGTTTGCACGAAGTTCAAGATTTAACGAGTGCGTTACGTAACGCTGAAAGAAAGTTGGCATTAATGGAAGAAGAACAGGCCAACAGATCCAATGGAGATCATTCAGCACAACAAATCCTAAATCTCAAGAGGGAGAAGATCGAATTGGAGACTGAAATAGAGAATTTGAAATCCAAAATCAGAGAGTCTAAATCTATAATTGAAGAACAAAACGATGTGATTGAGGAGCTCAAGCAAACATCCCACAAGTTGGAAGAGACTAATCGTGAAAGAGAACGCTTGCTTGTGAAAATCGAGCAACTAGAGAGGGAAAATGAGAGAACATATAAGGCTTATAACGACCTCAAAAAATGTTCACAAAGGTCTCAGAAGTCTGAGCACGATGAACGGTATTGGAGGGCTGAAATTGATCTCCTTTCAAACCAGATTGAGGATTTGAACTTTGAGAATAACAAGCTTCAACAAGATTTGGATAGACAAAGAGTCAATAAATCAGGTAACGCCGATTCATATGCAAAGCTTGAGGTTAAGTCTCTATCTGCAAAATGCAATGAATTGCAGATGGAATTGTCCGATAAGGAGAATTCTTTGCAGAGACTTTCCTCTTCCCACAAGAGAGAACAAGAACGTTACAAGTCTCTGCTTCAAGAGAGAGAGGATGAATTGGTTAAGTTGAAGGATGAGATACGCTCGTTGAAGATTTCGAGTACTCAGAAGATTGATGATGAGAAGATTGAGCTTTTGAGGCTTAAAGGCTCCAAAGAGGGCCAAGTGAAGTTGTTACAGATTGAGTTGGAAAATATAAAAGAACAAAATAAGATCGAGGTTGAATCTTTGAAGAGCATCATAGAGAAGTTGAGAAGAGACTCACCTAAAAATGATTCGTTCAAGGAGGCACAAATCGACAAGAGCGAACAGCTATTACAAAGTATTACCGATAAGAACAACAGAATTAAGTTTTTAACAGAAAAGTTGACAAAATCTCTCGTTAGTATAAAGGAACTTCAGTCAATAATTTCCAGTTTGGAGAGATCAAGAGAAGATTTGAAACTTGACAACAAGAAACTTGAATCCGATTTGGAGAAGCTTTCTACGAAGATATATGAACAGAAAAGAGATATCCAGAATCTCGTTGATAATGCTGTTGACTATAACGATTACGACAGCATCCGTATGAAGTTGAAACTCAGAGAGAGACAGATTGAAGACTTTGATAACTTGAAACGTGAATTTGCTGCAAAATATCGTGAAGTATCTGACGAGAACGACTCATTGCAAAGAAAGATCGAAAAAATTGTCACAAAGTATCGTCAACTTCAAAACTCTATGAAGGACACAATGTTACAGTCGAGATCGCTTGTAAAACTTCAGGATAAGGCTGATCTGTACAAGATGAAGAACACCAAGGCAAGTTATAAGATTAGAGACCTACAATTTGTTAACAACTTTATGGTGAAGTCTATCCAAAGTTCGAATAATCACATAAAGCAAGATATCAAGAAAATGCAACAAGTTGGTATATATCCAGACTACGACCTCATTTGCAGAAAGAAACCCTCTTTATCAGTTCTATTCAAGTTTGTCGTTGCTGCTGTGCGTATCAAACGTAAGACAGAGCATAGCTCAAAGAGGAACGAAAGGATTGAACTTTTAGAGCTAAAACTGTTATGATTCACATGATTTTATCAATTTAATGGTTACAGTATTCGTACAAATAGTTTTGAATAGTTATAAAAGTCGTAAAAAGTCATTATTCGTGCTGGGTTGTATATAATTCTATATATAACGGGTATTTGAAGATGTATCAAGCATTGATGTTCTCATGAGAACGGTTCAACAACCCAACTGTGATTGAACTGCTTCTCGCTCTTGATTCAGAGTCTTGTGAACGTGGTGAAATGTTGGGCATAACCCTGTGGTAGTGGTTGGCGTATTCAGATGCCAAATGGGCATTTTCCGTAGACACAGGGGTCTTTGGAGCATTGTGAATCAACGGTGATGCAATACGTCTTAAAGCCAGAGATTCTTTATAACCCATAGGGAGCTGTTCCGGGCGTTGGTTATTGGATCTTGAAGCTGAAGCCGTAGCCATCGAGTGGCGTTTTCTGGCGCTACCAAAGGACAACATCAACTCCTCAGCAGAGGAAGAGGAGGATATATCAGTTTCATCACCACCAGAGTCAGACACATGGATTAATTCACCAGCAATGCTTGTGGGAATAGCCTCAGCACGAGGAATCACAAGGTCAGAAACGTACGTGCTGCTGTCTTCGCCGTCTTCTTCATCACTGCTGTTGGCAAAGATCACCTCAGGCTCAGAGTTTGAGCCAGACTGGGATGAATTCTCCATAAAGCTATACTTTGGTTTCGATTTACCTATTGTAGATCTTTGTGAGTTCGTCTGTTGATGAGAAGGCATAGCCACATCCTGGATAAGATGCGATGGGATTGATAGCTCTGAGATTTGATCATCGCCATAGTCACCGTCGCTTTCCGTTGTTTCATCTGATTCAGTATCGGAATCAGAGCCATCACCAAAGTCAAATACCGTATGTGGTGCCATGTTGTCTTCTTCAACACGCTTCTTAGTCTGGTTCAAGGTGAAGTTCTGCATTCTCTCAACAGCATCCTTGTTACTTGGCCTTCTTTCGCGCGATGTATTCGTATAAGCATACGAAGGTGCATAGTTATCCATATACACCGAGTCCAAAGATGCAAATGATGCATTTACAGGCAACGAAACGAGTTGCGTGCCCACAGGTATGGACGTCTCTGTTGAAACGGTGTTGAAACTCTCCGATGTCACATTCGAAGACATTGCTGGAACACCAAGAGAGCTCACGGATGACCTGCGTTTATCCACATCCATGATGTTGTTCAATGAACGTAATGCTGAATCGTTTCTCACAAACAAATCGCCCTCAACAGTTGTTTCTGTTAATGTGGCAGAGTCACCAGATTTGACACGACGATGTCCATTTCTTGATGGTGGGCTTCCTTCCGTCAAAAGTATAGAAGGTGGCATCTTAGAATTCGACGCCTCATTCGGTAAGTAAGGACTTTGGAATACAGAAGAATGTGATTGCTGAGCTGGGATTTGAAGAGGAGGTCTTCTAAAACCAGCAAATTTCAAAGCCTTTGCAAAGCCTCTTTTGAGCTTTGAACCCAAACCCGTCACAGCCACGTTCACTTCTTCATTGGAAACTTTGATCTTATTTTCACATGATTTCTGTCCCTCTATGAAGACCGTAGCCTCTTCTAACGTCAAGTCTCTTAGAGTGAGAGGATGCTGTTTAATCTCTCTAATTGTCAGTCTGCTCGAGGGATCCTTGTCCAAGATTTTTGGTAAGAAATTTCTCACATTACCCTTATCCTGTGGAGTGAAGTGATCAGGGAATTGTTCCGGGATATCTAATTCTTCATGGCATATAACGTCAAAGAGTTCAAACTCATTCTTCGCCCAGAAAGGTAATTTACCAAACAGGAAACAATATAATGTCACTCCTAGTGCCCAGATATCAATCTTATAGTTGATCTTTGGATGCGGACTATCATCATCCATGGAGAACCCACAGAGCTCCGGGGCTAAGAAGGCAGGTGTTCCTGCACTTTTAGCCAAATCGTAATCATCTTGTTCACCAGTCTTGAGAGAAGAAGCAAATGACACGCCAAAATCAGAGATCTTCACAGAACCATTTCCTGCAATGAGCAAATTTGCTGGTTTAATGTCACGGTGGACGATACCTTGGTAGTGCAAGTATTCCAAGCCTAGTACAACGTCTCGAAACACTTTCATGGATTCACTAATGGACATCAACGGCACGCCAGGTGCCTTCTGCCATTTGACTTCACCCCTCTCCAAGTACTCTAGCACCAAGTATATCTTTCGAGAATTTTCATCATCCATCACCTCCTTCAACTGTACAACGTTTGGGTGGTTGATTTTCTTCATTATGGCAATCTCTCTTCGAACTTTCTCCTCGTGGTTATCGTGCTGTCTAAACACTCTCTTTGGCGACCTCCTATCAATAATTTTGATCGCAACTAACTCTCCCGTGACTAAATTCTTAGCTAGTTTAACCTTCCCGTGTTCGCCCTTCCCCAATTCCTTGATGATTTCATAAGAGTTCAATACCTTCTTCCTCGATACAGGGTCATAACCCAAGGAAACCTTTGTAGACTCCTTCACAGCAGGCGAAGAGTGGACATGGTATGGATTCACCTGCGCTGGATGCATCTGTCTAGTCCCGATGTTTGTATTCGGCAACGACGACCTTGTGGCTCTAGTCCCGTGGCCATTGCTTCCGGGTCTCGAGGGGAATGGGTTTAGCATTGGTTGTCGGCCCGTAACCCTGGAATTGCCAGCGACAAGCGGAAATTTGAACAGCTGGGTCTCATGATATGGGTGGATGATCTTATTCTGCTGTTGACGCTCCACCAGTGAAGCCAGAGAGTCTGTAGATGAGCGCGTTGAGTCCGTAGTAGCCATGGGCGATATTGGCGGCGAGCTACCATCCATAGTTTTGTGCAGGATTTCACTGACCACGCTTAGTCTGTGATGCGGGATTGAAGGTGTGGTTTGATCCAGTTGAAGACTAAAATAATCGCCCTGTTGGTCATGTTGGTTTTGTCCCTTTGGTTGGTGCCGTGGTGTACAAGAGTCGTTCTTTGTAGCGGGGGAACTAACCACTTCCGCAGGCGATAGAGCTCCCTTGAGATGCGTAAAGGATATTCCCTGACCATGGGTCAGGTTCCTCGTCTCCATTATCGCACTATAATTTCAATGTTTGTAACGGTACTCTAATTCCCTTTTCTTTCGATTGTTTTGAGCTTTGCTTTTACCGTGAGCAGTTTTGGTACCTTTGTTGCTTTTGTTGTTGTCTTTTTTGATAGAGAAATTATTTGTTTGCAGCTGTTCCGGTTTTGCGGGTTTGTGCAAATTTTACGCCAGTGTTTTTTCTGTTTGTTTCCATTTTTTTTGCACATGGTCATAGCGGAAGAGAAGAGCTCGCGAAATTGTCCTTTTGAAAGCTTGGTTGGTTGTATTGGTCGTGGGGATAATCTCTATGACCTAAATAATCACAGAGACGTTAAACTGTTCATGGTCCGAACGGGATACGTTGGATGACCACTTAATAATCCACACTGGTGAAAACGGCGCCAATTTGATGAATTGATGTTCGCGGTTGTTAAGCATCGATCATGGTTTCATTTCTCGGATGAACCACGTAGTGAGGATCATGCCGCAAACAGACCAGGAAGCTAATCAATCAAGCAGAAAACAACAACAACAATATAATAATGCAATAGATGGAAAAATGGTTTCATAAATATAAATACGAAGCCAACTACTAGAGTTCAGTTATACACAAGCTCCCCGTATGGTCATCAATTACTATATAATGACCATTTTGCTCTACAGTGCTCTATATTAATAATGTCCATTACATATTCACTTCTACCCTGGTCACCCCTGATCAGCCGCTAGATCACACCCACATGACTATGTGGCTAAACAAGTTGTATGTTAAGGTCGGGTTATAGTACCATGCACCAATGGGTACTCCTCCCGCCATCTGCAACATAGTCAACTGTTAGTTACCACATATTAGCCATTAACACTACTGCGTGCGCGTATTGTAGTTTTACTGGGTCCTGGTGACAACAAATAAGTCAGGGATCAGTTTCCAAGCTCGGCCCACAGTAATCACAAAATCACAGATCACAAAGGCGCTTTTATTAATTCATTCAGAAATTTCAAATGGGCTTTAGAAATAATAATAGCGTTCTAGATATTATTTTAAGGTTTGGGGACGCATGAATATGCTGCGTGCACCATCCTATGTACCTACTTATGAACTTTGCATATAACCACCATGCAGAGTTCAATCTGATATGAGTGAAGCACACATTGCTTCTGGCATTGGGTCTGTGGCACAGTACATAAATAATGTAACGATAGGTATAAGGTTTTTTTGCTACCGAGAACTAATTAAACTATTATAAGAAACTAGGATCAATATACTTTCATGGATGAGATCAGTAGCTATGCATTGAAAATACGATGAGTTTTTGTCGAACTTGCATTGACAACGATTGAACAGATTCGAAAAAGATATACGAAATGATCAGACCAGAGAGTTTGGACATTTGTCTCACAACAAGTACATTCTATTCTATTCATGATTATATCATGCAATGGTTGATCAATTAATCTTTCAGCACGGCTTCGTTTACTCCACAGTTAATTACAGACCGACCGACATCAAGTACAGTGCATATTACATATTCATAAACTGAGTTTTTTTTTTGATTATGAACCATGATTATATTTTTACAATTAACAATCTGATTCTTGTCTTTCAACTGCGTGCTCATTATTTTACCAGCTAATCCAAGTAAAACACACCAAACTGTTGATTTGCTGAAATATTATGTTATTTAAGTGTCTGCAAAAGTATCTTTTAGAATTTTTTGCTCAATTCAACAGGGCATCCGTTTTCGTCTGACGAATTCTACCAGAGTTTTCATAACAACCTGGACAAGGAAGTCGTCTTATTCTACTTTCTACAGTACACCATACAATCACCATACCGTGCGGTGTTGTTGGATAGAGAAAATGAGCTAATTGCACAAAGGAACTACACTGAGGCATTAAAGTAGAAAATTGTGATTCTTCAAGGGGTAGACCAGGGAATCCATTGGTGAGTGTCTTTCAATGAATGTCACAGAATCATAGCTATGACAAAGGGATAAATTTTCTGGACAACGTTGTTATGAGCCAAAACACATGATCAGAAAAAGAGGAGGCCAGAGGAGATGACCATCGATTATTCTACGGTATAATTAAGCAAGGAATCTCTTTCTCAAATAAAGGAATACTACACAAGTAGCAGCCAATAACAACGCATAAAATCACTCACCATTCCAGGACATTCAAAACAGACCAATTGAAAGAACTGTGACCAACTATTCTGGGATCTTCAACAACAACTTTCCAGTGGTTTTCCTTCCTTCCAAGTCTGCTGCCGCCTGCTTGTAATCCTCCAGAGGATAAATCTTGCTGATGTCCAACTTCAACTTGCCACTCTCCACGAGCTCTTTCAAGCTTGTAGAGTAGTACTCCCATTCTTCAGGCGTCACCAAGTAGTTAAATACAGTTGGTCTCAAAACTTTGAGATTCTTTGATGTAAGTGTAGAGATTGAAATCGGTGGAACAGCACCACTGGCATTGCCAAATGACACAAGAGTACCCTTTCTAGCCAAGGAGTCGAGCGAAATTTGAAATGTATCCTTTCCAACACCATCGAATGACGCCTGAACACCCTTGCCGTCGGTGAACTCTTTAACCTTTGCAACTGTATCGTCTGTAGATGAGTTGATCAGATACTCAGCACCTGCTTCTTTGGCCAATTGAAGCTTTTCATCAGTAGATGCAGTTGCAATAACGTGAGCACCTCTCAATTTGATCAATTGAGTCAACAAGAGACCCACACCGCCTGCAGCAGCATGTACAAGGATATAATCACCCTTTTGGACTTTATAAGCTTCCTCGATAAAAGTCAAAGCAGTGAATCCTTGGATGAACAAAGCACCGTATAATTGCAATTTCTCAACAGTTGTATCCTTTGGTAGCTTATAAATCTTTGATTTGGGGTTGAACTTTGTGAATTGTGCAAAGGTTCCAGCAGAGCCATACGCAACGTAATCACCAACGTTGTAGTCTTGAACGTTCTTACCAACCTGAACCACTACTCCACTGGCCTCTCGTCCCAGAGTGTATGGTTTCTGCGAAGGATAAAGACCTATTCTGAAGTACTTCTCGATAAAGTTGACACCCGCGTATTTGTTCTTGATCAACACTTCATCATCCGAGATAAGTGGGACCGGCGCATCCTCGTACTTAAGAACATCGAAGCTCTCGCTTGTCTCGTGGATACGGATCACCTTTTGGGTGGTTGGGATTGTGAATGATTTTGTAGACATTACTCTTCTACCTAGAAAGTTTTTCAACATGTAGAGAATACCCTCAATTCTCCAATGGACAATGTCGTTCAAGTGGTTAGTAGTTTATATATGAATCTGGAGTATTCCACTGTGGCTTTTTCATTTCCAATGACCGGGGGGAGATTATTACATAATGTGTGCCTGTTAATTTGTCATCAGCAACACACGAATGAGTAATATGAATAGTTGGTGGGATACTCCAAGTGTGAGGACACACAACGGCATAGAACAATAGAAATACGATATTTTACTCATATCTTCACAATATACAGCTCTTTCCACGGTTTTATTCGTGTATATAAAAAGGGAGTTTATTAGATATTCTCCATCACAGTCTGAGTCGGAAGTGGAATGTGCACGTGACTTGACACACTAACTTCCAACACTGCATTCAGCTGAGGATCAAGTTTGTATGATTTACAATCTGAAGGTATGAGGTATCTGACACGCCACCATATTTGCATGATGGCCCAAGATACGAAGAAGCCTGATTGACACCAAACTAAGCTCTTATCTGTTGTAATTTGCAACAATGCGTATTAGGTGGAACTATTCAAGAGGACGTCATAGTTATACAACTTCTAACTTGCCGTGTGCTGGGGCTGGGTACTGAATCACAAACCAGGGCGGTTCGGGTTCTCAGTTCAATTTCCCCATTGGTTGTCTTCCATGACGCAGATCGGCTTGGTGGACGCATCCGTGTGTGAGTCTCTCTCTCGGGATAGAGCGCTGATGCCAGCTTTTCGTAAAGCTTTACTCCTCTCGAATATTCTTGTCTTCAAATAATATTTCTGGGGGGCCTAAACAAGTGGAATATTATCCTCAGTTTTTCAATTGTTGACTGTATAGAAATGCACATATATAGGCAATTTAACCTCCACTCATCTGTACAGGGTGTAAAGTGGGTACCACAATGGAAGCACACGCATAAAACGGTCTGCTAGGTAATAGAGACAGATTTCCAAGCGACAAGAAACACATTTCTGACCTAGCACAGGGGAGTATAACGCAGAGCTGAATTAATCCTAACTTCTGAATCGTAACATTTTTGAGTTCGTCACTAGGTTTAATGAATCAGCTGGTGGGGGTGGTCCTCTGGATAGGAGTAACTGTAGGTTATATGTAGGTGAAATGCAGTCTTTACGAGCTGATCGAGGTTAGGAGAGTTCTTCTGCACGGAGAAATTATTTATGCTGTGCAATTATTATCAACGACAGACATCTTTGGATAAGCTATTGCCGGGTCATTTAATGGAAAATATACAGGATGATGCCCAGTGTGATGCCCAGTGTGAGATAAACAGGGAGTCCTCAATGTGGATCTCTGTTGAAGCCAGTGTTCTTTTCCAAGTAGTGCCAAAGTCCAGAAAAATCCCCAGTCATTATCCCCTCTATCACTGGGAACGGAAAAATAATCGAGATTTTTTGCGAAATTTTTTAAAAAATCCTCCATGCTAATTGCTTACGTAAGAAGTTGAAATCCTAAATCCGGAGTCAAAATAATACCGGAAGGAATCGGGTGTGCCCTAAACGAATCCCGGGTCGGGTGTGCTCTAAACGAATCCTGGGTCGGGCGTGCTCCAATCAAATTTGGAATTATGATTGATTACATAATAATAAATTGCTTGTTCGTTTTTAATTTCTTTTTATTTCAGGTTTTATAAAATTGCATAAAAACTATAAATAAAGAATGCATTGCATGATGCATTGCATATGTAAGAATCCAAATGAGGAGAAATGAAACCCGAAATG